>OZ010799.1:397638215-398178994 GCA_963932465.1 Maratus speciosus | reverse complement strand
TCCAAAATTTCTTGGTTCTCCCCCGGTGATCCCTAAGAAGTCATGGAGTCACATTCTGAAAAACTTTCCTGGGTATGTACTTGTGTACAGCATGTATTATCTGAGATTTATCATCCGGCAAAATTTCATCTACAAGACTTAGACATATATAATGCTAGGTTTACGTCTCATGCAATGCCCCTGTGCCTATAAAAGTTTCCAGCAAGATTAAAGGCGTTTTTCAATCTTTGTAAGAAGTTAGGGTGCCAAAAAGTTTTACACTTGAGACCACACCTAGTCACTGTCTTATTTCACTGCTGCAAGGAGATTTACATATCTTTTTTTTTTACCATTAGATTTAGTTTTGATGTTTTGAACCCCTTCTCACATCCCCTCACGCAAACGAAAATCGCGTTTCAGCCCTTTTTAAAAGAAATAACTCACAATTATGAATTCTAAGAGAAAAACCTGTCTAAAACAGAAATTTGTCCGGTTTCATGGGGTTCCGTTTTAGCAGGTTTTACTATATAAGATATTGTTTGTACCCAACATATTCTGGTTAAAAAGTCTGGGCACCCCCCCCCCCCCCCCCCCGATCAAAAGGCTGGTTACGCCTATGATTTAACAGATAGCAAGGGATTTCAATTATAAAAATTTGTTTGTGCTACTTCTTCAAATATTTCTGAAGAACATTTTTTGGTAAAAAATAAGCACTACCATTTTATAGCAGCTCCAAAGATTAATCACCATGCTGTTGAGAAGTATTACCAAGTTATATGACAAATCGATAAAATATGTATGGCATATATATGGCAAATTGGAGAATCATCTCAAATTTTCAAACCAGTCTGATATTTTTCAGCCTTATTGCAAAGAGAAAAGTGTCTAGAGGAGTGATTCCCAACCTTTTCTGGCCATGTCTCATTGAAGCTACTGTAAAATCACGATGCCCCTTCTTCACACACGCAGACTTTATCATATATTTCTTATTAAAAAAGTGAACTCTATTCATATGATGGACGTGTAACAGAGTTGCTTTGCAGGGCAAGACTACCACTGGTGAATAATATTTTTGTATTCTATTCATACAACTTTTTCTTTAAATTAATTATTTAGTATATTTCTCTTGCAGCTGTTACTAAAGTGTGTGTAAAAGATTTTTTTTAAAAAACTGTTACAAGAGAAAATTGGAAAAATAGTCACCAGTGGCAGTTCTGCATTAACAACAACTGTCATTTTTTAATTTATCAAAGTTATGAATTTTCTGTCTTAATTTTTAACATAATTCTACAAACGATATGAAGCTATACTACTTGTTTGCTTTTGTGCCAAAAAGAGCTTTGTTTTTGCTTTTCGACTTGCCTCTGTTTTAATGATTGTGTGACACCTTGTGTGAAATGATTGGCTCTTTTAACTTTACAAAATGCTTGAAGAGACCCTCAGATTTAGCACTAAAATTAATAACATAGACGTTTTATAGCCCCCCCCGGTACGGTATGCTATTTCCTTCTAGCAGCTTATTTTGTGTCTTCTCCAAAAAATAACGTTACCTTACAGAAGTCAGCCGTAAAACAAAGCAGTGCGATTAAATACTCTGTAGCAATTTTTTTAACTTCTAAGCATCGCACATTTTCCATATTTATACCGTCATATTGGAACAAAAAAGTTGTTTTAAATGCTATTTGTTTGAAAATTGCATCTCCATTTATTTATGACATGTATTAATTTTTTTTTAGTTTTTGGAGCCATTTGCTTAATATTGGCAATGGAAGTACTCCATTTCTGTAGAAAGTAAAAGAAAAATAGTTGTAAAATATTAATTCTGTATTTTTGTTGCCATTTTTTTTCATAACAACCAAAAGAAAATGTAATTGAAATACGTGCGATTTAAAAAATATATAAACGAATGATTTCTGTTAAAACATTGAGCTATTATAAACTATATTTACTTTTAAGTACAGTAGAGCGCCAATTATCGGAACTCCAATTAACCGAACTTCTAATTATCCGAAATGCCTATTTCTCTAAAAAAAAATTACCGAACTTCTAATTATCCGAACAGTCTACTTTTCTCTACTAACTATAATAAACTATATTTAATTTTAAGTGCTATCTATATTAATGTTACAAACAAATGAAGGTCTATGAATCATTAGACAGCTGTTTTTTTTCTTTTGGGGTCGAGTTTCTTTAATGACGGTATCTTTTTACTGTATTTGTGTATTATTTCGCGATAGTGACGTCCTATGCCTTTACTGTAGATGATTAAGAGTGGATCGTAAATGTGGAATTCTTAAGCGGATGCGAATGATGTAATTTTACATAAAATAAAAGTGTGCGCTTTAAGTCTTAAAATTGAAATATGTCTTGTACTATGTATATATACATATATATATATTTTTTTTTCATCGGGGGCGACACTAAATTCTGAAAAAGCAGAATTCCTGTTTTCTAGTTTTATAATTCATGTTGGTAACTTATTAAGGACTGATGAAAAAGTTTTGGACACAATATTTTTTTTATGTATAACACAATACACAAGAAGCATCTCAATATTCTCATCTTCATCAATTTTAAGTAAGCCGCTATTCATCATCAAAACACACTTCTCTCTTTTCCTTTTTACATTCTCATTAACTGATTGTCTGATTTTGAAATTTATTCTCATGTGGGGAATTTTCAGAAAATCTTACCAGCCAAGGATTTATTTTACCCGCTAGCAAAATGCAATGTACAGTTGGAAATTCCAATAATAAAATTTACACGATTGCAAAAATAGTTGATTACTATTGCTACAATACATTTTCACATATATATCCCCCCCTCCCCTGTAAAATTAAGAAATATACACAAGAGAGAAAAATTTAACAAAGAATACAACTTAGTACCGAGTTTACATTGCAGTAATTTGGAAAATTATAAAATATAGCTAACTAGTAAAAAAAAATAAAGTTTTTGGCATAGAGTTTTTCAAAGACTGCTTACAAATTCATTCGCCATGCCAGAAAATCCACTCACCAGTGGAGAGTAAAACGATGTATTTCCCCACCCCGTTTATAATGTATATGCCATTATATTTATTTACAGTATAGCAGTACTGTCCACCCTTTCAGTAAACATGGACGCCCACTCACCTGGTTAGAAACAATGAAGGGCGAAATTTTTCACATGACTTAAAGTTTTATTTCACTATTGTACTGCCAGATGTATCATTTTCCTCACAATTGTAGTGATTATTGCAGGGGTAATTTCCACCAGTATTTTCTATAGTAATCGTTGCCTTATTTAAATGCAGAATATCTGTCATAAATATGGAGAAAATTTACTATTTGGAATAACTGGTGGAAGTTTGCCTCTGCGGTAATCAAGGCCTGAGTAGTGGTATTCTTATACGCCACACACATCTTATACGATACGTGCACATGTCATAGTAGTAGCTATATAGTCTCTGCCATTCAATAACTCTATGCAAAAATAATTTGAAGAGATAACATAAATTGTAGTAAATTTAGAATGACATTTTTTTGAGAGAGAATAGGCGAGGGGGGGGGGGGGGGTATGTAAAATATTTTGTAGTGGATGACAGTATAAACCTTAAATGCTCTAATAACAATTAAAAAAAGGGTTCAAGTTGAATTTCGAGCTGACTTCAAATGTAATTTTCAGGTTCAAATCAGGTAGGTTGCGTGTCAATGGAAATTATTTTGCCTTGATCAAATATGCGCTTCTTAACTAAGGATAGGACGAATATTCGGCCACTATTCGGTATTCGGCCCTTTTGCCGAATATTCGGTTGGCCAAATAGTGAAGGTTTATTGACCGAATGCTTCGGCTGAATACCTGTGAACGAATATTTATCTATTATATGAACATTATGAACATTATTCTAGCCATCTGTATAGTCAAAATTTCCTAAATAGTAACTTTATTTTTCGACTTTTGGCCAGCTTTTTGGGATTTTGCCCCACTGTGCGACCGATCAATGAATTTTATGACTTTTTCTGTGACCAACTGACAAATCATGCAGTATTTTCCTGTGACCGATTGACGATTTTCACTCCTATGATTGACAAAATAAGTTTTTTTTTTTCTACAACTGATTTATATATTTCGCGAGTTTTCTGATTTTTACTAAAAAAGGAATGACGCAAAAGAGTAGTAATGGCCACCAGAAACTGCACCCTACCAAACTGAACTAGTCAGCACTAAAAAAACTAAATTAGACTTTGTGGTGCACATGACGAAAAAAAATTTTTGGAGCTCCAATGAAGCATATTTAGAAACAACAGACTAGTTGATCCTTGCAATTCGCAAAAACTAGGACTTGTCTTTTTGAAGTGAATCATCTCATGTAATAGAAGTAAATGAATTGACAGCTTCCTTTTCAGACTTTAGACAAAATTTCAATGCATAAAGCATAGTTCAATCAAAGAAAATACCAGGGATTCCAGTTTTGCTGTAAATTCATTAAGGATGTAGTAAAAGAATTTCATTCAGGAGTGACCATCTTGTCAGTTCCATGCAAGTAGTTAAAAATGAAGGCACATCAGATTGTGCAAAGTTCTCTAAAAAAATTGTAAGAGAACATAACTATGTGTTTCTGATTTTTCCAAAGTTATAAAAGTTGCCCTACGGTGTCTGCCAAATGTGTGCCTTGGCTTCAGCCCCCAAAATTGAATAAAATCAAAATTCGGAAATTCATTTAAGAACCCAATTGTTGACTGCCCATAACATGTGGTGAAAGTTGAAACATACATGAGGTATATATACAAAGCTTGATTTTATTCCCTTATTTTAATAAAAATAAACATTTTGGATAATCATTCTGAGTTGTTATAAATTACTTCAATGATATTTTGTCATGTCTGTATTAATGTAATTCTTTAAGAGGGCAGTTTATTTCAGAATTGGCCAAAAAGTTGATTTTTATTTTTAAAAATTAAATGAAAGAAGGCTTAATTGTAAATACTTTGACACCTCATTTTTACCCATATGGCAATTATTGTGAGCTATAGTAAATTTTGTTAACACTCTCAGTGCAATAACCCACACAAATTAAAACTTTAAATGGCTTTTTCTTCATGCTCATATTTTCTTCACTTTCATGTTTAAAAAATGCTAAGGTTTTTTTTTAAACTTTCCAACAAAGTTGTAGAGTATTTATGACTTCGGTTTGTCTGGCCATCTATCTGGGCTCTAACTCTTGTAAATATACTCCGATTGCCCGGAAATTTTTGGATGTTATTTACGTTTACCCTAGCACGAACAATATTTTATATGACGTTTGTAGCATGTTTAGTTTATTTACAGGGACAGCCAAAAGTTTTCCATTACGTTATGGCCAATGAAAAAAGTCATTTCAAATGAATTTTAATGACGTTACAGCCTTTCAAACATAATAAAATTGATATGCATTTACAAAGTGCACTAAAATATGCATTCTGTACAATATGTGGTACAAAGAATACTTACTATTCATTTACAGAACCACACAAAAGGTCCATTACATAATAGTAAATCCATTACATAATGGTAAATCCATTACATAATGGTATAGGGGGAAATTGTTTGCGGCTTATTTGAATTAGTATGTGAAACTATTTCATACATAATAAAATTGTTATACGTCGTTGGGGCTTACTATAAGTTATTTCATGTATAACACAAAGTGCATAGCATTTACAGGGCCACACATAATATTTCAGATAGTATGTTCTATCTGAAGTACTGTATAATAGCGGTGATGGCAGGAAATGCATTTGTAATCATGATATATACTTTTAAGTTTCCCTATATTTATGCATACTATATAGTGTGTATAAATAATATCGTTGATATGCAGGGCTACACAAAAGAATTTGTAAAAGTTACTGAGTATGAGCGTAAATTACTGGAAGGTGGTTTTTAAATGTATTATGCATTTTTACGCTGAATGGCATTTAGTTTACTAAGAAATGTTTGTAGTATATAGATAAAATGATATACATGGTCACGCAAAGAACTAGATACACGGCCGTCTATGGATGATAATTTCTGGAAATCTGATTTCAGTAGTTTTAAGAGTGTTTTAGTTTGAATTAAATTTTAGCTAAATAGCGTCGTGTAATAAAGATACTATGTAAACTATAGGGCTGAACAAAAGTATTTAAGTATGTTTCATCTATAATAAACTGCTGAAGGAGAAATTTCAACCTGTTATGTGCTTCCTTGCTAAACTAAATTTTCCCATTATACGGTATATACACTTGTGTGCAAAAATTAAGGACCAATCACAAAATGCTAATTTTCAAATACGCGAATACTCAAAAGGAAATAATATAATTTGAGTAATTCCTATCTCTACAACACAGCTAGTCGATATAACATCTCATTCATGTCACACATGGTCACAAGTGTCACAGTTACTACGGTGAAGCAAAAA
The DNA here is from genome assembly GCA_963932465.1 of Maratus speciosus. Lineage (NCBI taxonomy): Eukaryota > Metazoa > Arthropoda > Arachnida > Araneae > Salticidae > Maratus > Maratus speciosus. Next base: position 398,172,594 of record OZ010799.1, on the reverse strand, counting down.
AATAGGAAATTCCATACATCTCAGTATGAGTCTCAAATGATCACTATATGTGACTCAACTGAGACATCACTGTGACTGCTGCTTTGTGACGAGTCACCATGTGACTTTACAATGTAGTTACATTGTGACTCTCATTTGATTGTCATCTGTAGACTCAATTTCAAAGTCATCGTGAATGCTGCATTGTGATAAGTTACCAAATAATGTCACATTAAAGTCACATGATGACTTTCAAGTGACAAAGAGACTACTGTGAAGTCACCATTGTGCTCTTTTGGGAGAAGTTTTCATGTGACTATAATGTGATATTATTTGGTGACTTATCATAATGCAATGTTCATGATGGCTTTGAAATTGAGTCTAAAAATGACAGTCACATTAGAGTCACAATTTAACTACATTGTAAAGTCAGCTGGTGACTTGTCACAAAGCAGAAGTCACAGTGATGTCTCAGTGGAGTCACATACAGTGATCATTTGAGACTCATAATGAGATGTATGGAATTTCTTCTTTTTTTGCTTCACCGTAGTGACTGTGACACTTGTGACATGAATGAGATGTTATAGGGGCTAGCTGTGTTGTAAACATAGTAATTCCTCGAATTATATTATTTCCTTTTGAGTGTTCGTGTACCTGAAAATAAGCATTTTGTGATTGGTCCTTAATTTTTGCACACCAGTGTATATCAACCTACAGATCAAATACAGGGCTGTTCAAAAGTATTAGAATACATATTTGGCTATGGAAGGTAACTACTGAAATCAGATTTTGGAAAGTTTAAGCTGTTTTCTACAAAGTTTTCTTAGTTATCTTATTTACCTCATTTCCCTAAATAACGAAATTTTGTTAAAGATTTCAGGAAGTGTTGGAAAGTGTTTCATAATTTATGCTTAAATGCATGATTTTTCTTTCATGTTTTTAATTTGTATAATTTTTTATTTGAATTTTTATTATCTTAATGGAGTTTTAATTCATATTTTGAAGTTTCCGATTTTTAATACTTTCCAACAAAATTGAAAAGTGTATTGACTTCGGTTTATCTGGCCGTCTGTCTGCGCTCTAACTCTCGTAAATATACTCGGATCGCCCTGAAATTTTTTTATGTTATTGATGTTTAGCTTAGCACGATCCCTATTTCAACTGAAGTGTGTAGCATGTTTAGTTCATTTACAGGGACAGCCAAAAGTATTCCGTTACATTACGGCCAATGGAAAAAAAAAATGTTTCCCATGAATTTTAAAGATGTGGCACCCTTTCAAACATAATAAAAATGATATACATTTATGAAGTGCACTAAAATATGCATTTTGTAGAATATGCGGTGCAACGAATAGTTACTATTCATTTACAGGGCCACACAAAACAATTCCATTACATAATGGTATAGGGGGAAATTGTTTGCGGCATATTTTAATTACACGATTTCATATATAATGAAATTAATATTCATCGGTGAGGCTTACTGTAAGTTATTTCATGTATATTACAAAGTGCATAGCATTTACAAAGGCACACAATTAGATTTCAGAGACATATATTCTATCCGAAGTACTGTATATTAGCAGTGATGGCAGGAAATGCATTTTTAATTATGATATACGCTTTTAAGTTCCACTATATTTATGCATACTATATGGTGTGCATAAATGCTATAGTTGATATACAGGTCTACACAAAAGAATTTGTAAAGGTTACTGAGTATGACCGTAAATTGCTGAAAGGTGGTTTTTAAATGTGTTAAGCATTTTTACGGTGAACTGCATTTAGTTTACTAAGAAATGTTTGTAGAATATAGATACAATGATATACAACGCCACACAAAGAATAGGATACATGGCCGTCTATAGATGATAAATTCTGGAAATGTGATTTCTATAGTTTTAAGGGGGATTTAGTTTGAATTAAATTTTAGCTAAATAGTAGCATGTAATAAAGGTACTAGGTAAACAACAGGGCTGAACGAAAGTATTCAAGTATGTTTCTCTCTATTAGTATAAATTACTGAAAGAGAAATTTAAACTAGTTACGCGTTTCCTTGCTAAACTAAATTTTCCATTATATAGTATATATATATATCAGCATTCGGGTCAAATACAGGGCTGTTCAAAAGAATTGAAATAATTATTTGGCTGGGGACAGTAACTGCTGAAATCATTTTTTTAAATGTTTACTTAGTTATCTTATTTCCATAAATAACGACGTTTTGTTAAAGCATTCAGGGAGTGTTGGAAAATGTTTCATAATCTATGCCATATGCATGAATTTTTGTATTTGTAAATAGAGATTTAAACTTTTTTGTACATGTTCTTTATTATATATGTGATAAATATGCATACATAATTAGCCTTCAGGTTTCTTGTTATTTAAAAAAAAATAGTGATAGATTTCATAATTTTACACTAAGTAATAAAAAATGTATTAAATGTAATATTAGATGTATCTAAACATCTATGCACAGTCTTGTATAATACACATTTGATAATCTTAAAAAAATTGAACAAAAATATCAATATTTAAAAAAGTAGTAGGGATTTTTAAAAAAATCCAATTTTCTTAATTTTTTAAAAGAATTTAATTAAATATGCAGTTAATTTTTTTTAAACATACTTTTAATTGAACACTGAAATGCAGCGAGTTCATCATTTGAATCATATTTTAAGAAATAAACAAAATTGTTGAAATGGTAAACTGTCACCTTAAGTGGCAGATAAAAAAAAATAACAGGATTGAAAAATATTTTTTCTCTCTCGCAAAACAGTTCAACTTCCCTCTATTTATAAATGCTGGGAGGAAGACTCCCTTCCTGAGAAAATTTGAATTTCAAGCCGTGGAACTATATATCATGATAAATATACAGCAATATATAGGGGAGACTGTGAATACTTGGTCCCTGATCATAAAGTATACTAAAATCAATATGGAGAGTTTTGAAATCTGGGAAGATATTTTAAGATGATTTACTGTAGATAATCTGGCAACATAAAACCATTTACAGCCATTTTATTTTAGCCTGAAAAGGAAATATTTAAATGATGCAAGTTCAACTTTTTTAAAGGCTTTTAAAGTTTTGTTTTTATTTTCTATTGTTGGAAATTTGCTAAATTCAATTGTATATCATTTTAAAGTATAAACTTTACTATTCTCAATGTAACTTCTTTAGCAAATTAATTTTGTTTATTTACCACCTAAAATATACATTTATGTTCTAAACATAAAATGGGGATACTTGATCCCCTTTTTCTAGGGATATTTGATCCTAGGGATCATGTATCCCCAAATAGCTAAACTTTTAATACAGACAGAAATACTTCAGTTTTGTTACTAAATACAAAACATTAGCATCAATTTAGAAAAAGGTGTTACCGATACTTTAATTGGTACTTAAGTATTAACGCCACCTCAGCAATAATAATAATAAATATAATAATAAGTATATATATATATAAGTATTTGGTTCCATCAATATACATATACAGTGTAACCTCTGAATAACGGTCACCAGTGGGACTGTTGTAAAGTGACCACTATTCAGAGGTTTTATTAAAAAAATCATAATTACATAAATTTAAATAGAAATACACAGTCATTTTAATTAATCCTCATTGTTTTTATACATTAAAAAAATCAGTGATTTTCAGTTGCTTTTTTTTCTGCAAATATCTTTCTCCAAAGAAGTAATAGTTAAGAGTTGTTTTGCTTTACAACTCATCATCATCATGATTTAATGCAAAATTTTTGATTTCACGAAGGTTCGTAAAAAATTTGGTATATGTATTAATCCTGGAAATTTTAGGTGATTCTATAATCTCTTCCCTATCCCCTTCCTCATCACTTTTTCTTCCTCTGTCCTATCTTCCACCATTTGCTGTATGAATCAAATGTAGCAGTAATTGCCAAAGCTTTGTCCAGACACACAAACTTACTGGCGTTCGTTATGGTTAGTTATGGTTGCTCTTCTAAGAATATTTTCTAAATTTCCCCCATCATTATTGGCTTCATTTTCTATGTTTAGTTTTGGAAAAGGATTAAGTGTTCCAGAGATTAAGTAACATTTTGTTGACATATTAAGTAAACTTTGTTTGATCTGCTTCAGATTTTGGTTTGCAAATACAGTAGAACCTCGATTATCCGAACAAATTGGGGCCGAGCCACTTTCGGAAAATCGAAATTTTCGGATAATCGAGAATGCTTCAATTTTAAGATTAAGGAGAAATACATGCTATATTTCGTATTATAGTAGCAAGTACTTAATAAAAATAAAGCAATAGCAAAATAGAAACAAGAATAAATTCTCTGAATTTTAATTGTGAAATTAAGTACCTTTTACATATATCACATGGGTTTGAAAAAATGCTTTGTTTGTCATAGTTTCGATTGCCTTTGCTTTGAAGCTCTATTACGGAGTTTTTTAATATTGTTAGTTCACCATTATCACAGTCTTTCTGCTGCTCCAGCCATGCCAAACCTTTTGCAAAACATAAAAAAGCTTCAGAATTGCAAACTTGTTCGTTTTCTTTGTTCCACTCCACCGCTTATGGAAGCTCAAGTTAAGTTCAAAGGTTAAGTTCAAAAGGAAAGTTAAGTTCTAAGAAAGGGGATCGAAAATACTTATATGTACTCGTAGTTCGGAAAGGACTGCTTGCACACAAAATAGCTTAAAGAAAAAAAAACACTTTTAAAATTGATGTGATAGTGAAAAAAAAAAAAAAAAAAAGCTTTAAAAATGGATTTCGGTTAATCGAGAATTTCAGTTAACAGAGTTTCGGATAAAAGAGGTTCTACTGTAAATATGAAATTGTATCAGAAACTGTTAAAAAAAATTCTCATGACTTTTGAGTGGCCTTTCTTCAGAATTCCTTATTTAGAGGTTCGTACTAATGTTAATGCAATGGAATGTGTTTGGTACCATCAACATGTGGCCGGTATTTGGAGGTTGTCGTTGTTTAGAGGTGACCGTTGAAGGAGGTTTCACTGTATATACACACACATATATATATAATATGTATACATACATACATATTATATATATATATATATATATATATATATACACACACACATATATATACACATATATATAATATATATATATATTTATTTATTTATTATATATATATATATACATATAATAAATTTGAAATACATATATATATATATGTATATATATACATATATAAGTACAATATGGAACCATTTATCTGGAAAACCAGTTATCCAGAATGCTATTTCTAATAGACTGATTTCAGAATCCTTGCAGAAAAAAGTGTCATACACTGGCAGTTTGACATATGCACTGCTTGAAACAACTGTATAATTTGATGACAACATCTAGTATTTGAAATGGAAACATATTTAGTTGTATTTTAGATGTTTTAATTTTTATGCAGAGGAAACAGGAGCATTTTTGTTCACAAGGGATTCCCTTAAATTACCTTCTTTCAAACTCTGATTAACTTTTCATCTTTCTTGCATCTGATTTTTAATCCAAGTAATCTAATAATTTAAAATCAGAAATAATGCCAAAAGCACATGTATTGCACAAAACTTATCAAATGGATGCTGCTTTAATGCCCAACCAGTTAACTGGAAAAACCAGTTATCCGGAATACATCTGACCCCAACCATTCCGGATAAATGGTTCTGTACTGTATATATCAGTGGCGTGGCATGAAATTTTTCGTTGGTCATCGCAATTATTTAAGTTTGTGGTGAAAAATTATTAACTCTAAAACTCAATGGTTGAATGTTCAAAAAAGAAACTTTAAATCTTACCTTCACTTATACATGAACTCCAAATGTTCTGCTAAAACTGGATCGTAGAATTTTAAAAGCTTATTAAGAGTTTTAAAATATTGCTTGGTCATCGCCGCATCCAGCGATGACCGGACGCCAGGCCACTGGTATATATATATGTATATATAACCTGCAGTGGCGCAGGCGCGGATCCACGGTGGGGGCGATCGGGGCGATCGCCCCCTCCCCCCCCAAAAAAGTATAAATCCACCGCTTATTGCGAATTCTCACAAATAGTTGCCAAAAGAATATCACAAAATTCGTCAAAGAATTGCGCAAAAAGAGCCAATTTCGTCAAAAAATTGCGGAAAAAACGCGAATTTCGTCAAAAAAATCGCGCATTCCGTCAAAGGACCGCGAAAAAAAGAAAATTTTGTCAAAGGATCGCAGAAAAAAAGCGAATTTTGTCAAAGGATCGCGGAAAAATACGCACATTTCGTCAAGAGATCTCGGAAAAAATGCGATTTTCGGTAAAGGATCGCGAAAAAAATACGCAAATTTCGCCAAAGAATCGTTGAAAAAACGCAAATTTTGTCAAAGGGCCACGAAAAAATGCATATTTTGCGCCAGGAGGAGATTCCCCGAGGCACGGATCCAAGGATGGGGTGATCGGGGCGGTCCCCCCCAGATATAAATCCAACGCCTTTAATGGCATTTTTCGCGGAACAGGCAGACAAGTAAACGAAAACCAAACACTTTTCGGGTGTCATTGGTAAACCTCATTGACGTATCGCCAATTAATGAATAAAAAAGGATTATGTCCTGTCAAAAGGCATGTGGCGCCATAATTTTTGACACTATGGGTTGAGGTGGTGGACGATGCCACTTCGTGTACCTTTTGTTGAATTTCTACAACAGAAAATTGACACCGTTATGCGGATCCTTTTAAAGTGTGGAAACTTTTTCATCTTTTCAAAGAAGCTGCACTTCTAATTTCTGTATAATATTTTTTGCAGAGCTATTTTGTTTGAGAAAAGAATGGGATTCGTAGCAATTTTCAAAGAAAGAAAGAAACAAGAAAAAGAAAGGAACTTTTAAAACTTCAAGCATCTTAATATTTTCTGAAAAAAGCCACTAATGTTTTTAAAAAATGTACTGCTATTGCCACCCACATTGGTGAATTTCAAGGGGTATTTGGTGAATGAACAAAAAATGATTATGTCTTAGTCAGTTAAAAGCTAAAATGCATATGGTGTGTTAATTTTTTAAAGCCAACTTGGTAAACCAGTTCTTCCTTTATGTATTTACTTAACGAAAGGCCTTCTAACTGATTTGAATAGAAAATGCCGTTCTACTGTCGCCCAACTTTCATTGTTCGGTTTACCATTTTTCGTTGTCTTTTTACCTCTTGTAGAGAAGCTATGGAAACAGATCTAGGTCTCAATAACAAATGTTAACCTTGATGGACTAATAATGAGTAGATTATGAAGAAGTATACGTACCGCTTAGATGACACATTTTCACTTTTCAAGGATGTTAAGGCCCCTTTAGATTTTTGTTCAGTCCTTTTTTTAATAAACCGATAAGATAAATAATTACCAGAGTAAAAATGAAAAGAATAAAAATAAGATATTTAATAAATAAATTCTATGGTAACATTTTTAATTTTTCGGCACAATTAGTAACAATAAGTCATATTTTGAGGAGAGGAGCCTTATATAATAGGGTGGGCCGAAAAAAACTTTTTTTTCGATTTTCGATGATGGGTAGTGCGGAAAAGTTCCCACTGGTGGCACTAAGTTCACACAAAAAATTTGAGATTTTTCGGACAATTCCTTCATTTGCCGCAAATGACTTGAAGTTTGGCTCAAATGCTGATTTTTTAACTTTTTTAGCAAAAGTTTAAAAAACGTTAAATTTAAGTTTTTTTAGCTGAATTTACTTGAAATGTCATGTTTAGTGTACGAAATGTTTAAATGAACTCTAATTATGTATTATTTAATAGTTATGTGAATTTTGAATTTGTTGACTTTTATGGCTTTTTCGCGTATAAGTGAGCAAAAATTGCAGGAATTGTGACAACAGGGAATAAGGATCTCGTCATCGATAAAGACTTGGTCAGAAGGCTGAAAAAGAAACTTGGAAAGAAGATACAGGAGAAGGAAGATCTTAGAGGAAGAAAAATTACAAGCATCTTTTTTGATAGTAGAAAAAATAAAACGATCTTCATAAAAAAAGGGGGACTAGCATCGCCGCCGACAGAAAGGCGAAACAAATATCACCATGTTGTCTGAACGTGGTTTGGAATATTTGGGTCACTTGACACCTCCTTCTGACCACTGCGGAGAAATAGCAAAATCATTATAAAATTTTCTAAGCCAGAATAAAGCCTGCTTTGGAAAAAATCAAGAATAGAACCGCAATATTTGATATGTATTCTTCAAACGTACGAGCTCCCACTCTGACAGCGGCATCAACTGTCTAAACTAGATGGTAGAACCCCTTGGCCTAAGACCTTTACCAACTGAAACGGAGCTAGATTAATAGAGTACTTAAATCTTCAGCCTTTTGCATTTTTGATGTCCATGAAACAGGAATATGCTCGTAGAAATGAACAAGTACATTTTCGCACGCCATTAGGGATTATGTGCTTCGTATTTCTCTCGACGGTGCCGCTTGTTCCCTTTTTCTATAAAGATCGTGTTATTATTTCTACTATAAAAAATATATGGTTGTAATTTTTCATACTCCAAGATATTCCTCCCCCTGCCTCTTCTTTTCAAGTTTCTTTTTCGGTCTCCTCACCAAGATTTTATCGATGACAAGATTTTTATTCCTGGTTGTCACAATTCCTGCATCCTGAAGCACAGATGAAGCTCTTAACGCAGTTTACCTATATGATATACCAGTTCTAAATCTGGTGAACTCTGTGTGAGAAAGGGATATGCGTTTGGGAGTGTCTGCTTATGAAGGCCCTAATTCAAATTCTGATTCAGACGAACTGCCTTCTTCAAAGTTCCCACTTTTTTAATTTTATGACAAATAGCTGTATTTTAGGGCAGAAAAATAATTAAAATCCCATCTTGCAGTTACTCCCATCTCCAATTTCCTCCCTCATCCTTGTGATGACTGATTGCGTTTTCATTGGTTTCTGCTCCACACTCTCCTCTCCTTGCAGAATTCCTGTCAAGACACGCTGTGGTCCGGCATTCAAATATGTGACTCTGAACGCATCGAAAAACCGAAGGAAGAGCGAGGAACATAATAAAGACAAAAGAGAGAAACCGACGAACGAACCAAACAATACTTACAAATTTTGCTCAGTTATACGCGAAAAGGCTATAAAAATCGCCTAATTCAAAATACACATAACTAATAAATAATAGTCAGAGCTTATTTAATCATTTTGTACACTAAACATGACATTTCAAGTAAATTCAGCGAAAACAAATTTAATTTACCACTTTAAAAATTTTTGCTAAAAAAGTTCAAAAATTAGCATTTGAGCAATACTTCAAGCCATTTGCGGCAGAATTGTCCGAAAAATCTCAAATTTTTTGAGTAAACTTAGTGCCACCAGTGGCAACTTTTCCACACTACCCATCATCGAAAATCGAAAAAAAAGTTTTTTTCGGCCCACCCTATTATATAATAAAAGGGTTGGTTAACCGAGTGTGTCGGTTAATTGAACGTCGGATAATCGAGAGTATATATTAATTTTAAATATCATTAATTATTTCATATTGATATAATAATTAACTGCAAGGAATGATTTAACCAATAGAAACTAAGACTGTGTTGATTATATATCATCCGGTATCGCCCCCCCTCCCCCCCAAAAAAGAGTCTCTGGATCCGCCCCTGCAGTGGCGTTAATACGTAAGTACCCTTTAATTTTATTACAGCATTATAACAAAAAGTGGGACTTTTTGAATATGATATCAATTTTTTATGATAAAAAGGCACACTTAATAAATTCTGTTTCCTGGAAAAAGTTGATAAAAGCATAGTTGATGAGCCAGATTGCATTATTAAGTTGTTTAATCCACTTATAATAGGAGGAACCTTAAGAAATGCTATAACTATTAAACCTTTGACTTTTCAAAGTTTCAAAATACCTGCTTATAATGAGTCAGTGGCATTTATTTTTCAAAAGCTTTATTCATTAAAATAAAGTTTAATTATCTGTTGATTTCTTTCTAGCTTTAGTTTCTAAAGTTTTCATTTTAGCTTTTTTTAAAAATTAAATCGCGCTTATAATTTTTATAAATTTCAACATATCAGGTCATCAAAGAAGCATTTAAATATTCATCTTGTAGTCATAAATGAAAGAAATAACAGTTAAATGCTTATTACTAACTTATAATACTGCGATTTACGCTTAATGAAACAATATTAGCTTGATTTTTGACAGGGATCAAGTATTCTTTTAAGTGGAGATACATGATCCTGCTTTTGAAAAATGCAATTTTCTGAAATTAATTTTTTTTTTTTTTTTTTTTTTTTTTACCAAGAAAATAATTATATTGTATAAGAAATGGACACACGATTATTTTGGTAAAAAAAAAAATTCTTAAAAACGTCAAATGACAACTAAAAAAAAAAAAAAAAAAAAACAGAAAATGGGGATCAAATATCCCCAGTCTCCCCTATACATATATACAGAACCCTAGTTTTAAGGTACTTTACAATGGATATAATTATTTCGAAAGATTTTAAACTGTGTACAATATGCTATCTTGTAGATATAAATTTCATTTTGAAATAAGAGAATACTTTCAGGTATGCATAATTAGTTTAACACTAGATGAATTTAATGAAAAAACAGATATTAAAGTTCTATTAAAAGAAATTGAGCACTAAATGCAAATAATTTACATCTTAAGAAGGTAATTAAATAAAATATGGAAAATGTAATTAATATACAGAAAATATCACTTATACGAATTAGAAAAAATATTGAAAAAAAAAATGAATTTTTTGCACATAGAATTGACATTTTAAAATTACTTAAAAAATGACATAAAAAAGATAAATATCGCATTAAAACAGTAATATGAAAGTATAATAAATAGATAAACCTAAATACCACACTTTTACATAAGTTACCTTCAAAGGAAATGTTTCGAAATGATGATTATTAGGCCTAACTGAACTACACAGTAAATCACAACTTTCGTCTACTAATTATTAATATTTCTCTGCTATTTTAGGAATTAAAAGAGAAATGAAGTTAATCAGACTCAGAAATATGACTTTAAGACTGGAAATAGTAAAAATACGATGTTGAAAGTAGCAATAAAATACTCAAATAGAAATTAATGCAACTAGCTAGGTAATACCATTTTCCGATTAAATTTTCGATAGACTGGATTTGTTATTTGTTATTTGAGCTTTGAGGTAGGTGCTGCAGCTCCAGCCGGCATGACCTCAAATGATCACACAGATCCTATACAACAAATAAAATGAAAAACAGTTCAAAACAGGAAACAAAGTGGTGCAGCCCACACATCAAACCACAAACCCATAACACAACCAGGAGAAAAAGAAACGTCCCCAAAAATCATAAAAAAAAACGCACCCTAAAAAAGGCTCATGCTTAAAAAAGCTAATCACAAATAGGAAATCAGTCCATCAGTAGAAAAGTCCACAGACAACATTCAATCCTTGAAAGAAATGCTTATTAGAAGACTTAATATTGACTAGTCTTCTTCAAATAAAAAAAGTACAGTTAAAATAAACTGCAGGCAGCAAAAGTCATTATTGCTCAGCGTAAAGCTTCAATCTAGCACATGCAACCACCATCTGGTTTAGATGGGTCGGTGAGGGCATCTTTAAGATCCACATCAACAATATCCTCTTTTGTTCTTTCAGGTGTTTCCATTCCTGGCACGGCAGCAGCTAAACGTCTGAACAGCTGTTTCACATTATAGCCAGATTTTGCACTAGTTTCAATAAACATAACGTTCAACTCTTTTGCTTTTCTTTCTCCTTCTTCTGTCGTTACTTGCCTTTTATCAGCCAGGTCTGTTTTATTTCCAACTAGCATAATAATTACATCATTTCCTCGCTCTGTTCTAACATCATCGATCCACTTAGATGTCTGATGGAATGAATTTGCATTAGTAATATCATAAACCACAATGGCAACTGTAGAATCCCTTATATAACTGGGTATTAAACTACGAAATCGCTCCTGACCAGCAGTATCCCATAACTGTAATCTTACTGTTCTGTCTTCCAAATACATAGTCTTTGATAAGAAATCAATACCTATTGTGGCTTGATATGTATTGTCAAAACTATCATACATGAATCGTGTTATCAATGATGTCTTTCCAACACTCTGCTCTCCGAGGAGGACAATTTTGAACTTTCGTAATGGATTTCCGAAATCACCGGATGTAGACATAGTGAGACTAAGGAATTACTAATTATTTTGATATAAAAAAAATGGCCTCGTATAAGAACAAGAATACAGCAGCAAACACCCTCGGTCAAATCCGATAGACTTGATGATATCAAACCCCTTTTCGATACATGTTCGATTATAAATCTCTCATGTTCGTATCTCAGTATTTTTTTTTTTCTGTGTAAAATTCATTTTACTTCTGATTCTCATTTAGCTACTTACGTACGCTTACATTGTTTGTTTTTTGTGTTGCCCTGAAAGATATAAGATTATAATCGAAACATGTATCGAAAAGTATATTGATATCATCGCATCTATACAGTTATATGCAAACGAAACGCTTGCAAATGAACTGACTTGCAATAGGATGACGACATACTTGCAATGGGTCTGTTAATACTCATGCATTTGTAACGCTTGCAAGTAGTTTCTCCTGTCTGCAAAATTGCTAAAAAGAGCATCGATTACAAACGATTTCGATGAATGATAAGCCAATAGGAAGCAAGAAAGCTTATATCAAATACGAAAGGCATTTAAGTCACAGCCAACGTGGTTTCTATTTGTTTACAATCTTGCTTCGCTCAGCGGCTCAGCACTTTGATATTTTTATGTTTGCTTGGTTATTCCTTTAGACACAACTTCATAGAAAAAAATTACTTTTTAATATGATGCTAGTACGCGCTTTTATTAAACGATTGATGCGACTAGTATTTTTTTTTTTTCTGTGTAAAATTCATTTTACTTCTGATTCTCATTTAGCTACTTACGTACGCTTACATTGTTTGTTTTTTGTGTCTAGAAAAGTTTTGTTCTAATATAAATTTTATGTAAAATAAATAAATGTACTTTTTCAGTTTATCATTATGGCTTATAAAGCTTTAATTTTTTAAATTATGGTGTTGATAATAAAAATATTAAACTAATTTAATTATATGTACAGAATAAAATTCTTCTTACTATTTTAAATGAATATATATATATATATATTTTTTAAGGTGGGGGAGAGGGAAGAACTGCTAGTTAAAATATAGTCATTCAACTAATATCCTGGGGCGACAGAATGCTGTTTCTTTCAGTCAATGGTAAAAATATTACAAACAAAAATAATTTCTTTAAAAAAGAAATTTTAATTATTTACATTATTTTAAATTTGTGATCGCTTATGCAGATTTTGAATATTTTTATTAATTAAATACAATAAAAAAATCTAGATTTTATTTTCACAGAAAAAAAAATACGGGTATGATTTATTTACATATGAATTTAAAAAAGGAAGCTGAATTTTATTAGCCATCAGTCAATTTTGTTCATATTGCTGTAGAAGGAGTGCTTTCAGGACAGATTGGGGGGGGGGGGGGATCCTGATCAAGCATAAACAAATTTGTGTTATTTTACAGTATTATACACCTACAGATAAAATGAATGAAACTTGGTAATGGCTATAAAAATAAACTAAATGTATGCTAAACTGAGGACTGTTAATGAATTGAAACAACTTATAAAATAAATACAGTAGACTCCCTTAAATACGCGACCCTAAAATCCGCGAACGCCTAAAATCCGCGTATTTTTTCAGATGTAAACAATGAAATTTACAGTTAAGTTGCAGGAACAAAATTCAAGATGGCGCCGAAATCGGCAACTACCGCAATGTTTTTTTTTACAAAATTTTTTGTTAATCATTCTCTTTTGGCTATTACAGCTGATTTCTTACTAAATAAATTTACATTACTTTTGATTTTGATATAAATTAGCATATCTATATCAAAAATCCCAGGGTACGAAATGGAAAAATCCACGAACCGGAACGCTATTTTAAAATTATTGTTCGCGGAATTTTTTTTTTAAATTATAGACAAATTTATTTCTAAACATACAAAGCAGTATAAGAAAAGCATTCAGGACTCTAAATACCAATGGAAAAGGTTACAGTGAGCGCAATAAGCTATATATACTGATAATAGCATTAACACTGTTCTCCTTGCTATCACTAGCTGGCAGCATAGGACTTTTTGAATCGAATTGAATCGATTTCATTCCTAATATTTTTATTTTACATAATTATTTTAATAATTACTTACTTTTAAACTAATAAATTATTTTAATATTTTACTTATTTTAATGTTTCACTTTATTGTAAGCATTCATTATAATTTCCCTTGCTTAACTACCAATCAAATTAATGTTTCAAAAATGTAAACAAATCAATGACCAGAAATCCGCAAAATTCTAAAATCCGCACAACCTCTGGTCCCAAGCTGTGCGGATTTGAGGGAGTCTACTGTAGTACATTTTTTTAGATGAATATATTAATTAAAAGCTGTATTTCAGTTACTATGTTTAAAGTGCATATTTAGAAGGAGAAAAATAGCAACATTTAAATGAATTTGCCATGCTTTATACTACATTTACATAAAATTTACTGTGATTTAAAAATATTTATTGAATTAAAAATTACTGGATAATTTTTAATAAAAAAATATAAAAAATAATTGATTTAGATATTGTGTTGTTGAGTAAAATGTGCCAGTGAAGTATTTTTTTTTTTCTAAAACATATTTAGCTTTGCAGCTACAATGAGACATGGATATGTTGGGGAAGGGGGGGGGGGGGGTGTGCTGGATAGCTTTTCTTAAAGCACCTAATAAGCTGATAAGATATATAAAAAACTAATATTGTATTGAGAGGAACTGATTCTAAAAACTAACGTAAAGAAAAGCATAAACAGAAAAAAAAATTAGCATACAGCTATTTCATCTTCTTAACAGCGAAGTATATGTAATGTTACTACTGCTGTTTCTCACTCTTTTGTTTTGCCTGAGGATTGAAGATTAGTCTCCTTTTATGAAACAGCTGGATGCTAAATTTATTTGGGCTGCATGTGCTTTTCATTATATTGGTTTGTACAAGTCATGTATTTAATAAAATATACTTTATAAACATATAAAGCAATGAAATTCTTCTTTTATGACTAATAACAGGAGCACAGACAGGATCTTTACCCAAGTGCCATTTTGATTTGAAACATTATTACTTATAAAATGATAAAATTTGTTTAATTATTCCTTTAGACACAACTTCATAAAAAAAAAAATATATTTTTTTTAATATGATGCTAGTACGTGCTTTTATTAAACTATTGATCCAACTGGGTATTTATTTTTCTGTGTTTGTTTTTTGTGTCTAGAAAAGTTTTATCCTAAAATAAATTTTGTGTAAAATAAAAAAAAATATTTTTTTAATCTATCATTATGGCTTATAAAGCTTTCATTTTTTAAATTATGGTATTGATAATAAAAATATTACAAAATATTTAACTAATTTAATTTTATGTACAGAATAAAATTCTTTTTACTATTCTAAATGAACATATTTTTTTGAAAGGGGGGGGGGGGAGGACTGTTCACTAATCCACAATAGTTAAAACATATTCATTCAACTAATATCCTGTGGCGACAGAATGCTGTCTCTTTCAGACTATGGTAAACATATTGCTACCAAAAATTATTAATTATTTACGACATTATTTTAAATTTGTGATCGCTTATGGAGATTTTGAATATTTTTATTAATTAAATACAATAAAAAATCACTATTCTGTAGATTTTATTTTCACAGAAAAAAAAAATACAGGTATGATTTATTTACATATGAATTAAAAATAGGAAGCAGAATTTTATTAGCCATCGATCAATTTTGTTCATATTGCTGAAGGAGTGCTTTCAGGACAGATGGGGGGGGGGGGGGGGATCCTGATCAAGTATAAACAAATTTGTATTATTTTACAGTATTATACACCTATTGATAAAATGAATGAAACTTGGTAATGGCTGTAAAAATAAACTAAATGTATGCTACTGAGGACTATTAATCAATGAATTGAAACAACTTGTTAATAGTACATTTTTTTAGATGAATATATAAATTGAAAGCTGTATTTCAGTTACTATGTTTAACACTTAAATGCCGGGTGTTGCCTTTCGGCAACGTACCCAATTTAGGCTCTAAAATACTATTAGAATAATATTGAAGCTATAATGCCTAATGTTGCCAATAAAATACATTCTGAAAATATTATTAAATCGATTTTCAACATGTAGATGACAACACTTGTGCTGTTTAAGAATAAAGATAGATTTTTTTTTTCAATTGTTGCTACTTGTTCTTTTTGTTTTATTTGGAAGCTTGCGAAATACCCTATTTTGTTCTGCAGTGAGCAAGTAAAATTTATCTCTTATTATAGTTCCTAAAATTCTTGTGTGTTTAATGTTATAGAATTTTATCAAGGAAAATTATTTTTTCAGTTAAAGATCAGTATTGCCGATTAGTAACAAACTGTTTTTTAGCCATAAACCATACTTAAAATAAAATGATTGTATGATTTTTTAAAGTATTTTTCCCATGATTTATTTAAAAAATGAAAGCCGAAAAACATTATTAGAAGGATTTTTGAAAAATCAGGCATATAAGGGTTAAAATGCATATTTAGAAGGAAAAAAAATAGTAACATTTTATTGAATTTGCCATGCTTTATACTGCATTTCTATAAAATTTACTGTAATTTAAAAAATATTTATTGGATTAAAAATAAAAAAGTGCCCAGTTAAATTGATGGCATTGAGCTCACAGTCTATTCACACTAATTGTATAATTGTATATTATGCTCTTACTTCAAAGAATAATGCCTTTCGAAAAATAAATTATGGGGGGGGGGATTACCCTCCCCCTGTTTCACACCTTTATACTTAACCAATGAGCCTCCAAATCTCATCAGAGCAAAATCTTATCAGAATAAACCAGTATACCAAATTTGAAGCAAATCGGATAAGAAAACACATTTATCTAAATTAAGGGGGTATTACCTTCCCCCCCCCCCTTAAGCTAAATTTATTTTGGCTGCATGTGCTTTTCATAATGTTGGTTTGTACAAGTCATGCATTTACTAAAATATACTTTATAAACATATAAAGCAACGAAATTCTTCTTTTATGAGTAATAACAAGAGCACAGACAGGATCTTTACCCAAGTGTTGTTTCGATTTGAATCATTACTTATAAAATGATAAAATTCGTTGTTTTACATACTCATAATATAATTTGTTGTAAATACATTGCACGTAAAAAGTGATAATGAAAAGCACAAGCAACCAAATTTAATTTAGCATTTAAATATTTCAATGCTTCATTAAAGGAGTCTCATTTCTAATCTTAACAGTAAAATAAAGCAGAATTAGAAGCAGCATTAATAATAACATAATACTTTGCTACTGTTTTTCTCACTTTTTCATTTATTTTACATGGAAGAAAACATTTCTATCATGGAGTATTGAAGTAGTTGTATGCAGGGCTGAAACTAAGGGGGGGGGGAGGGGGCATGGGCCCCGGGCGCCAGAACGAAGGGGCACCAAATGAAGGATTATACCTTTGGAATAGATCATTTTCTTCTGAAGGACTGATGACTTCCATTATTATGAAACAGTCGTTATAAATGAAGTATTAGGTGAAGATGAAAGAGCAGCCATAAAAAGTTAGAACTCTGATTTTCTCAAAAAATCAGAGTTCTAACATTTTACGGCTGCTCTTTCATCTTCACCTAATACTTCATTTATAACGACTGTTTCATAATGGAAGCCATCAGTCCATCAGAAGAAAATAACTCGGTTAAAGCTGAAACTCGGTTAAGCGGGACTCGGACAATCGGTACTCTACTGTTTATTTCATTTTAAAAATGATCTTTAGAATACTTTTGATGGTACTCAGAGGGGGTCATGACTCCCTGTGACATCCCCCTTGGATCCGTCATTGTAGATTATATAGTTCAGTATTACATATTTTATGATAACATATTTTAAATTTTAAAATAAGTCGGCTATTAGAAAATTAGTAAAATTCTCTTTGTAAATATACTTTGCGGAAGAGGGGGGGGGGGCGCCAAAATCCATGTTTGCCCCGGGTGCAAAAAAGGCTAGTTTCGGCTGTTGTTTTTTTTGTTAATTTTGTTATCTGTCAATGCTTTTTTTACATTTTCTATTAATTTTAACAGATTTAACCTTCTGTTTCACAGCTTAAGTAAATTTTAATTATGTTCTTTAGATTAAATTAATTTAATTAAATTTTCGTTTTTAATTGAAAAAACAATTATGATTTCTTAATATAACTAATTTTCAGGCATGATTTATTTATTTATTTTATTTTTTTTTGAAAAATCTATTACCACATGACTCAACCGTAAACATTTATTTGTTAAACAATGTAAAGTAACAATTGCAGCAATATAAATAAAGATGCAAAATTAAGAAGAAAGTGGCAGCTTTATCGCAATTACCAGCTCATTGTCCAAACTTGGTGAGAGCTCCTTTTTCATCCCACTGAGTATTTTTCACTTGCAGACTAATTAAAGACTAAAGAGTAGAAAACAAAATAAGATGTTCCTTTGACAAACATATTTAAAAGTACAAAATCACTTTTTTGTGAACAATCCAATCCAGAGATTGAAAGAAAACCGCCAGAGCTGGAGATCTGAAAATGAAAATCATAAAAATCTTAAGCATCCATTATAAATTATTAAAATATATTATGAATGTGATCAAAATTCCAATTTACTTGAAATATTCTTAGTAGCACCTCAAGCTCTTTATTTCGACCTGCAGATTTTTGATAAAAAGTTATTTTCTACTTTTAAATACAGTAAACGCTTTTTCCCCTACTTTTTAGTCTAATATTTCTTTCATGTAATTTGAGTTCCAGACAGTTTAACCACTTTCATTTTCTTTTAAACTGTATAATAAGATATGAAAGTGCTTGTTTAAAAGACTATTTTCTGGGTTTTATTATTGAGTTTCATATGAAAACAGAATGTACTCTTACTTATTTATCCTTTCATTATTGAAACTGATTTAATCCTTCAGGGCATACTGAATCTTAATTCGAATAGACTGTTTATGAAACAGAATTTCTTTATAAGGGAAAATAAATTTAAATAACATTAGTATCTTACTTATAAATGCTCGAAAAAGAAAGAATAGCCTTTCAGAGAATTATATAATTTTTTCGAAACAAAATTAATAATCGCTCATTTAAGGGTTAAAACACCTTACTTCAAAAAAAAAAAAAAAAAAAAAAAAAAAAAAAGTTGTAAAAAGTGAAGTATTTACTTGCTTTAATAAAAAATCAAAGTCTCTAGACTTAAACACATAGAAAATCTTTAAGGTTTTAACATAGGAAGACTAGCTTTATGCACAAAATTTATTATTTAGAGATACAGCGAATTAGAAAAGATAAAATTTGAAAAATAGTTTCTTGTACTATTCACGCCATGTACTTTATTTATTAAACAACAAAAATATTAAACACATATGATTTACTCCTTTTAATTTAGGTGCTGCAAATAACTAATTTTAGAATTCCTAATGCATTTCTAATGTGTAACACTTTTCAGATAAAGATATAAAATAAAAATACACTAAAAAAAATTACTATTTTTTAACGTAGTTTTTCAAAAAATGTGCAGGTAAAATAACTTTCCAAATCCCAAATGAACTTAATTATCAAAATATTAACTTAATGTAAGCATGTTCATTGGCAACACAAACTGAAACCAGGACAGCAGCAAGAGTGGCGTATATGACATCTAGGTTTACAGCAATAGCATGCACGGCTTTCGCAGCAAGCTCAATGTATATTATTGGTTGTGAAGATCATAGTATCTGAAGATCTAGCAAGTTACACTCGAAGACAGGAAATCGAAATAAACTCCTGCCTGCAAGTGTAGCCAGCTGTCATAAAAATTCAACACTATATCTTTCTTCCATCCTTCATAACTCAGTCCTTTGAGTTCTAGAAGTCCACTCATATCTTCAGCGATAACAGCAGTACATTTTAAATTAATATTTTGATATTAAGTTCATTTGGGATTAGAAAAGTTATATTAATTGTACATTTATAGATAAAAACCATATTAAAATGTTTTTTTGTTTTTCAGTAAATAATTTCATTTTATACCCCTATCTGAAGACTTTCATATATTAAAAACTCATTAGGTATTTCAAAGTTAATAAGAGTTATCAATAACAACTAATTTAAAATGAAATAATTAAAATGAGTATAATATTTTCATTGATTAAAAAAAGCTATGAATAACATTATGAATGTATTTAATTTTGCTGTTAAAATAAATAAACACTCTTTTAGTTTCATATACACATACAGTGAGAGCTCCCAGAAAAACATCTTCATTCAATGCTACTGATTTAAATCTGAGATACACATTGAAGTAATTTTTAATTCAATTTGAGTAAACTGTTTATTCAAAACATTTTATGATATTTCAGAAAAGATTTATTACAAGTGAAGATAGATTTACTTTGCAAATTGCAGCATTTTCAAATGTGCAAAATAAAATGAATACAAAGGAATTTTTTTCTACTAACATAAACAAAGATAATAGGATTTTACATTATACTATATTTAATAGATTTTATTCAGAATGCACACATAAAATTACTTCATTTGTATAAAAACTTAAATTATTATAGTAATTTCAAAATAATAATAATAATAAAATACTTGTACTAGAATAGAATATATTGCTGAAACAATATATTATATAAATATATACATTTCAAAAGGTAATCTTTTTTATTATGCCAGAACTAGCTAATAATAATGAAGGTGATAGCTTAGCTAGAGATTTCATTACATATAAAAAAAAACCGTAAACTTACGAAACGATTTTTATTCAAATCTCAAAAAGAAAAATTTGAAATAGTATATTGATCCAAATACATAAATGAAAACAATAACATAGTGAGCTTCATTTTCAAATATTCAGTAAATTAGAAATAGAAATCAAATATAACAATGCTGCTGAAATATATATATATATTAAATAAAAACCTAATCTGCAGATCAAATTAAAAAAACAAAATTTATTTCCTAAATTGTTTAAGCCTGAGAAGAGGGAGATATTAAGATATTTCATTCAATTCGTTCTACATTTAATGTTAAATTTTTGTAACCAATAAGTTAAACCAATTGAACATTAAAAAATAAAAATGAAATGCATACAATATAATACTTAAAACACCTATATACTTAGATTCCGTTCAAATGAAATCGAAATAAATCTTAGACTTTTTTTTAAAGTTTTGTATTTTGCATGTATCTTATCATATTATGTACAATCGTCATAAACATAATGCAAAATCTGCAGTACAAATATTTACAACTTAAAAATGGAAAAATTCTAAGATTTATTTCGATTTCATTTGAACGGAATCTAAGTATATAGGTGTTTTAAGTATTATATTGTATGCATTTCATTTTTATTTTTTAATGTTCAATTGGTTTAACTTATTGGTTACAAAAATTTAGCATTAAATGTAGAACGAATTGAATGAAATATCTTAATATCTCCCTCTTCTCGGGCTTAAACAATTTAGGAAATAAATTTTGTTTTTTTTAATTTGATCTGCAAATTAGGTTTTTGTTTAATATGTCAAGTTTTTTAATAACTACTGCATTCAAACGAACACATTTCAAAATTAATGGAGGGTATCATCATCTGTAACATGTGTTTCATGTATTACAAAAGTAGTATTGGCAACGGTTTGGAAATGAACGGAAGTGAGTTCAGTTGTGTTGCTATTCGATGATGCTTACAACGTGCAAGCATGTGGTCTTTTAGATTAGTAAAGATAAGTTACGATTATGAAGTCTGAATCTTATTTATAATTATCAAATAACATAAAACATGGCGTAGTCGTAATTATGTCTGACTTTCACAGTTAATTATATGTGTACATTTTAGAAGCATCTGACTGAAGATGGAGTTTTGTCGTCCACCACAAGGCCTAAGTTTTGATGGAAATGTAGCAGAAAATTGGCGTCGTTTCAAACAATTGTTTGAAATCTGGTTGAAAGCGTCAGGTAATAATTCAAAAGATCCGGATGTTAAGCTTGCTTTATTTTTAAGTGCTGCAGGTGAGGAAGCAGTAGAAGTTTACAATACTCTGCCGTTAACCGGCGAAGAACAGCAGAAATATGAAGCTGTAATTAAGCAATTTGAAATTTATACGACGCCTAAAAAAAACATTGTAGTCGAGAGATTTATTTTCAACAATAGGAAGCAGCAAGAAACAGAACCTTTTGATGCTTTTGTGACGGATTTAAAGAAATTGGTAAAATCGTGCGAGTTCGGGGACCAGTCTGAGTCTGTTGTTAGAGATCGAATTGTTCTAGGAGTGGCTGATGTAAATCTCCAAGAAAGGATGCTTCGAGAGACTGATCTAAGTTTATCGAAAGCCATTGAGATAGGAAAAGCAGCGGAATTAAGTAAGCAAAGAACCCAAACTGTGCAGGGTCAAAGTGTCGATAGCTTACGCGGAAGTACTTCGAAACCAAGTTGGAGACCAAGAAAATTTCCAAAAGATAATCTTAGAGGGGACTCCGAATGTCCTAGTGGTGAATATATATTCTGCAAGGAATGCAATCGAAAACATCGTAGGAATCAGTGCCCAGCGTATGGAAAAAAATGCTTTAAATGCAATCGATTTAATCATTTTGCCAACGCCTGTAAATTCAAGCCTGTTCAGGAAGTGAAACTTAATACCGAGGCCAGTGACTCAGAAGATTTTTTCGTGGACTCTGTGTCAAGGGTTAGGTCAATCCATTCGGCAACCACTCTAAGAGAATGGACAAAAACTGTGCTGATCAATGGAATATCTGTGACATTCAAAGTGGACACTGGAGCAGAAGTAAACATTCTACCCTTAAGTGTTTTTAAAAAAGTATCCTCAGAGAGTGAGTTAAAAAAGTGTAACGTTATTTTGGAAGCCTTTGGAGGTTCCAAACTTAAACCTCTTGGGTCTGCATCATTATCTTGCATTGCCGATGGTGTAGATCATATCATAGAATTTCTGGTTTTGTCAAACAATGTACGACCATTGTTAGGTCTGGACACATGTGTCAAATTTAAGTTAGTTCACTTTCTGAATAATGTAGAAATGACGAATAAAGGTAAGTTAGACTCTTATATCAATGTATCAATTCCTAAAGAGCAGTTTATTCAAAATTATTTAGAGGTATTTGAAGGTGTAGGAAAATTTAATGGAACTTGTACAATAACTTTAAAAGATCGGGAAAACCCTGTTGTCAGACCACCACGTAGGGTACCTTTAAGCTTAAGATCTAAACTTGAAATAAAATTAAAAGATCTAGAAAGTCAAGGTATCATTGCGAAAGTAGATAAGCCTACAAGTTGGGTTAGTAACCTTGTAATTATTGAAAAAGCTAATGGTACATTAAGAATTTGCCTTGATCCTCAGGATCTTAATAAAGCAATTAAACGGGAGCATGTATTAATTCCTACAATTGAAGAAATTTTACCCAAATTATGTAATAAATCTGTGTATTCTGTCCTAGATCTTAAGGATGGATTCTTTCAAATTGTTTTAGATGAAAGGAGCAGTGATTTGTGTACATTTAGTACACCCTTTGGGTGTTATAAGTTTCTTAGGTTGCCAATGGGAATATCATGTGCCCCTGAAATTTTTCAAAAACGTAACCAGGAAAATTTTGGAGATATACCGGGTGTATTAGTTTATTTTGATGATCTTCTCATTGCAGCTAGTTCAGTGGAAGAACATGATGAAATTTTGTCCAAAGTGATTGACCGGGCTAAAGCTCTTAACATTAAATTTAATAAAGACAAATTTCAATATAGGGTTACCGAGGTTAAGTATTTGGGTCATTTGTTTAATGCTTCAGGTATGCGGCCTGATCCTGACCGTGTTAAAGCTATTGCTGAGTTAAAAGAACCAAGAAATAAACTTGAATTGCAGCGTGTCTTAGGGATGCTCAATTATCTGAGAAGGTTTGTACCAAAATTTTCTGATAAAACTGCTCCATTAAGAGAGCTTTTGAAACAAAATGTTGAGTGGCAATGGTTAGAGTTGCACACTAAAGCATTTATAAACTTAAAAAACTTGATTTCCAATGCGCCTGTGTTAGGAATATTTGATAGTAATAAACCGATAACTATTCAAGCTGATAGTTCAAAAGATGGATTAGGATGTTGTTTGTTACAAAATGGTCAACCTATAGCATTTTCCTCTCGTAGTTTAACAAATGCTGAAAAAAACTATACTCAAATTGAGAAAGAATTTTTAAGCATATTGTTTGCTGCAAATAAGTTTCATTATTATATTTATGGCAGGGAGGTTGAGGTCCTTACAGATCATAAACCATTGGTCTCTATTATGAAAAAAAATATATGCAATGTATTATCAAACAGATTACAAAGAATAAAAATTAAGCTTTTAAAGTATCACTTAAACCTTAGATATCTGCCTGGTAAATTTATGTACATAGCTGATTTGTTGTCACGTTCATTTTTGGATATACAAATAGATGGGGAGAGCATTGAAACGAATGAATTTGTTCACACTCTGACAAAACAATTACAGATGTCTGAGTCTAAAAAAAGGGAATTTTGGGAGGCTACCTCAAGGGATCAGGGGTTAAAATTGGTGCAGAGCTATTGGCAAATGGGTTGGCCTGCTGGTGTTGATCAGGTCCCTCGGGAAGCCAGATCTTATTTCAAACTTAAAAATGATTTGACCGTTGAAAATGGTTTGGTATTTTTAGGTAGTAGAGTTGTAGTGCCAACATCTTTAAGAAAAAGTATGTTATTGTTATTGCATGAAGCACACTGTGGGATTGAGAAATCAAAAGCTAGAGCTAGGCAAGTAATGTTTTGGCCTGGAATTAATGATGATATTGAAAAAATGATTTCTACGTGTTTAGTTTGCGATAGGTACAAACCTCAAAATGTTAAAGAACCATTAATTAATCATAAGATTCCCAGTTTGCCATATGAGAAAATTGGTGTTGATATTTGTGAGTATGGGAGAAAGAACTATCTGGTGGTAGGGTGTTATTTAACAAAATGGATAGATATTGTTCCAATAAATGAAAAAAGTGCTTTAGAAGTAATTCACAAGTTAAAATCCATTTTCTCAACACATGGCATACCCAAAACTATGATTTGTGATAATGTACCCTTTAATAGCTGGAAAATGAAACAATTTGCTAAAGAATGGTGTTTTGAAATCATTCCCTGTAGTCCTCGTTATCCAAAAGCTAATGGGTTTGCTGAGAAAATGGTAGGTATTGCTAAAAGCATATTACGAAAAGCAGGGGTTGAAAAACTGTATGATGCATTGCTAGAATACAGATGCACTCCAATTTCAGGTATAAACTTATCACCCAGTCAAATGCTTTTTAGTAGAAATTTAAGAACTAAGTTACCCATTGTGCAGACAGAATTAAAACCCAGAATAGATAATACATTTAAAAAGAAATTACTGAGTAAACAAAAACAAGCTAAATTTTATTATGACAGACATGCTCAGGTAAGACCAGATTTCTGCCCTGGGGAAAAGGTAATGTTGAGAGTGGGAAATTTATGGGAACCAGCTGTAATAGTTAAAAAGCACTCAACACCTAGGTCATATTGGGTTAAAACTAAGAACAACAGAATTGTTAGACGTAATAAATTTCATATACGAAAAACTAATAATCAAAATAATATACTGCTTTCAGACTACTCTGATTTATGTAATAATGTTCAACAAGGTCAAAGTGCAGAGCATACAACAGAAAATGATCTTCACCATCAGAGCACTACCAATGATGATAATATGACTTCTGTGTATAAAACAAAAAGTGGTAGAAATATAAATCTTCCTCAAAAGTACAATGATTATATAATGTAATGTAATTTCATAATTTTAATGTTTTGTAATGATATTCTTTGTATAGAAATATAAATCGTCCTCAAAGTATAATGATTTTAATGTAATGTAATAATATTCTTTTCCTCCAAAAGAGGAAGATGTAACATGTGTTTCATGTATTACAAAAGTAGTATTGGCAACGGTTTGGAAATGAACGGAAGTGAGTTCAGTTGTGTTGCTATTCGATGATGCTTACAACGTGCAAGCATGTGGTCTTTTAGATTAGTAAAGATAAGTTACGATTATGAAGTCTGAATCTTATTTATAATTATCAAATAACATAAAACATCATCAGGCTTTGATTTGTGCGATATCGCATCACAATTTGTGATGTAATTTACCTGTGTATGATTCAAAAATTTTCACCAGTGCAGTAATGAATATTGCTGTAGTTTGCACGAAAAATTCCAATCTGAACATAAAAAATTTGCTTGAAAATGTCATTTTTATTTCCACTATGACGTCATATTCATATTCTTTTTAATTCTTAAAAAAACTCTTTCAGTTTCATGTTTCCCGTGAAATTCATTCAACGAAAAATAGGCAAATTATTATTACGGCTTTTGAATTATTTACAATAATGAAAAAAAAAATTTAATTTTATTACAAAATGTCCGTTGAATCTCAATGAAAAAAGCGAAATTTGGAATTATTAAGAAAAATATTTGAATAATGTATATAAAAATTAGCCCATGTTACTCTCTAGATTATAATCCATCTATATGCAAAGGCATTTTATGATCCGTTTTGACGCTGACGTCTGGCAAATGTTTTTACACTTTGAATTTATAAGATTATTAGAATTAGCAAGGAATTAAAAATGAGTGGCATCAGGGACAAAAAGGTGGGAAGAAAAAATAAAAAAGTTACCATCTCCATAGGCTTTTCTATGTTAAATTAACATTGAGAAGTGACACTGGAAATAAATAAGTATTGCGCGGCAGCGCAATACTTAAATAAATCAAAATTCACATTTGTGTCGAATCTTATAAAAGAAAATTTTTTTTACTTACTTGCATATCAACTGAGAGGGCATTCGGTGCCGTCTATAAATGAGGCATTAATTCGTCAGTATGAAGCTGGGTAGCTTCTTTTAATAGTCTGTATTTTTCCACAAATCGTAATACTCTTTCATCAAATAAATTTGACTTGTCTTTGGGTGTTCTTGTTATCTGTTGAAGATTTTCTGTCGTCGTTTCTCTTAACAAATAATAATACATCCGCCATCTTTTCACCAACTTACCGATTGAAATTGGTTTTGAGGAAGGTCTGAGGCTTCTGCAAATTTTGCCAGAGTTACCAGATCGGTTGCAGACGATGCGTTACGTTTGCATGCATTTTTCGGTTGCAGACAGCTTTGCAACCGGAGGTGTTTTGTTTGCATGTAACTGTATGCTTACGTATATGTACATGCATGCATATGTATGTACAGATATATATGCATTACATTGTGTATGCATACAGATGCATGAAAAAAAATATTTATTTATTATTAAAAATTCTTTGGACAGCGCCATCAGTTGGTATTAATATTTACAATTCTTACCCATTTCTCTATGAGTCACAAGTCTAAATGCAGCTTTGTAACAGTTTAGTAACAAAAGTCTTTGTATAATATAATAGGCAGTACTTTGGAGAACCACATCTATTGCAGATCTATATAAAAGAAAATGGAAGTTCACTGAAGCTGACGTCTATTAAAGACTTAAATCTAATTGAGAAAATCATGGATACATTCATATTATTTCCAAAAATAGCTTTCATGTCCGGAAAGAATAAAACTTGCAATACAGAAATAGGCTGTTTTAATGAATCTGTAAGAGAATGAAAAATACATCTTAAGAACTGACTTTTAAAAAACAATTGTAAGAATGGAAGAAATTAGTTAAAGGCAATTTATAAAGCTCCAATATCAAGTAGATGCAATAGGAATAAAACGGTTTTCAATTTTTTCTTTCTTGCCTTCTTTTTCTTTATTCTTTTCTTTCCCTTTGGCAGCAAAGGGGTTGCGGAAGTACATTTCTATGGAGTTTTTCTATTCTTCAATGTCAACATTTGAATAAAATATGGATCTATACTCTCACATAAAAAATAAAGTCAAGGTTCAAATATTTAATATATTAGTTTATAAGAGAAAGCATAGCGATTTTTTTTTTACACATATAATATGTTGTACATAAATCGTTTACATTTACATTTTTCCACGAAATTTACAGGATATCAAAATGGAGACAAAAATGTTTTGAAGAAAATTATGTTTTTTTTTTTTTTTTTTTTTTAATCTACTCATTTCTTCTGGCGGATGGTATAATATGAACTTCTATGTGATTCGTTTTCTTTCCTACTATTTAAAAATGTAATTAAAATAATAATTGAATTGTTTTGTGCAACGTTTTATGTAGATCCTAGTATAACATGGTTCTGTAAATTTTATTTTCAATTCCGTCTGTTAAAATGCAGGCAAAGAGCTTTAAAAAAAAAACACAATTCAGACAACAGATGGCAGTATGAAAAACCGTAAATCGAACACAGATCTCTAATCGAAGCACTTCCTTACCCCCACATAGCACAGAGTAAATACATAGCCGTTCCATGCACATAGCGTCATGTCGCCATTTTGTACAATTTACTGTAATAGAGTTGGCCGTGGTAAGTTATAGGTTTCGAGTAATCAATCTAAATTTTATATTAATTCTTTTTGTATTTGTTCAATATGCAGACAGATATAATGTGTGCAGAATAAGTGTGATTTTGATTATTTTTTTAATTATCATTATTGTGAGGCAGATTTATTGAAAGAAAACTTCATTATTTACTATGTTAGATTCTTATTTGACTAGTATTTAGTCGGGGATTGGAAAACGTACTATTTTTTTTTCTATATGTGCAAACAACATACTGTTACATTTTATTAAAAAAATTTGTTAACTACAGCTATAACAACTTGTCCTAAAAAGTTGTGATTACAAAGTACTTTTTTATAAGTATTCGCTACTTTCAGAAGACTAATTTTGTCAAAGAATTCAGTCTACATCCAATTTTGAAAAAAGTACTTGTATATATTTATGAATAATCGTACACTATATGACTTTTATGTACTGTCCTTTGAGATATTTACCACCTATTTGTTTACTGATTACCATCCTGGATGTGAGAAATGGTGCTGAGTTTGAATCCTAACATAGACATGGTTGTTTTTAGTGGATTGGATTCCACTTTAAACAAAGGTTTCAGCCTGTTTAGTTCTTATGTGCAAAACTTTTCATAATAACTGAATTTTTAATTAACATTAAAATATTTATTTGCTTAAAAGACGTTACTAAAAACACATTAAAAGTAAATTAGAAACCTATATTGGCATATTTAAACTCCTTCTCTAAGTCGTCATCAAAATGTATAACAGGAATTACACATACAATGCATATGAAAAATAGAAAAAAAAGTGTCATTGAATACAAACAAGTAAACATATAACACCCCCTACATTTTCACTATCGCACGTGTTCCTTCTATCTCACGACTCCGCAAGTTGTCCAACCATTCAATCAACATATTCGGGATGCGAAAAGATAACATATCGTTACAACACTCTCAGACGACTCAGTGAAGGAATTGAAACATGTCACTATAGGTCTTTAATTTACTTTTAATGTGTTTTTAGTAACGTCTTTTAAGCAAATAAATATTTTAATGTAGGTTTTGACTTTTCTGTGTGCAATATATACAGTAGACTCCCTCAAATCCACACAGCTTGGGACCAGAGGCTGTGCGGATTTTAGAATTTTGCAGATTTCTGGTCATTGATTTGTTTACCTTTTTGAAACATTAATTTGATTGGTAGTTAAGCAAGGGAAATTATAATGAATGCTTACAATAGAGTGAAACATTAAAATAAGTAAAATATTAAAATAATTTATTAGTTTAAAAGTAAGTAATTATTAAAATAGTTATGTAAAATAAAAATTCAGAAAAATATTAAATTATTACCTATAAAATCGATTCAATTCGATTTTTAAGGCAAGCGGCCTCTCTTCGTCCGCAGCCCTTTATTCATCCACTTAGTCGGACTCTTTTACAGAAGCAAGTTTCGTAGGTCTCCGGCCATGTCCCGAGTAAAATACAGTCTAGCGAAAGCCACAATGAAAAAAAATCGAAAATTGAAACTGCACAAATTTAAAAGGGAAATGTATATACATAATATCCTAAAAAGGGTAAACAATTTTTAAATTCAATACAACCAAATGATGATATCTTTTAAAATATTTACGGGATGAGTGCTATGAAGTCAAGAATTTCATTACTACGATTCTTTGTTTTAGAAAGTGGTCGCAATCGATTTAGAAAGTAGGTGCAAATTTACTTTGCATGGGAGGGGAGGCACCAATATCCGTGTTTGCCCAGGTGAATAAAAGACTAGTTTCAGCCCGGGTCACCCGTGATTATTTTCAAATCCTGATGTAAAAAAGCAAGAAATATTCCTTTCTTACAATATTAAGAAACTTGCATTTATTCATCCTAACTTGTTTTTGTTGAATTGTTTCCACATAAAAAAAAAATATTAGATATAAATTCCATTAAAAAAATTAGATAGAAATAAAATTAAGATTCATGTATAATAATAATTAATTAATTGAGATGAATAATGTTATAAACGATTTATTTCATTAAGCTTTTCTGTATGAATAATAAAATGAATAATAATAAGTATACCTTTTATGGTACTTCCCTGTTATCCCAAAGACCACCTTGTTTTAAAAATATCATCACAAATAATTTTTTCTGAAAATTTCAGGTTTTTCAAGGAAAATGCTGGAAAAAATAAGTTTTTTTCTCTACCACGTAATAATCTGTAAAAATTTAGAGATAATTTTTTTCTGAAAATTTCAGATTGTTCAAGGAAAATGCTGGAAAAAATGGCTATATGTGATTCCCACTTACGAAATATTTTAAAACAATTTCCAAAACCAGATTTCTACTGATCTACATAGATAGATAAATGGATTTTCAATATTTGTTCATGCATAAGTTTCAATTAAATGCTATCAGGAATTGATCATGTCAAAACTCGGAGCATGTTTGAGGTCCCTTCACGAAAATTCATTTTAATAAATGGAAGATTTTTCATAAAATGGGTTCCTTTATAAAATGCTGTGCCAGAAAAAAAAAATTATATATAAAAAAATGGATATGAATTTTGTAAATTTCAAATGTTCAGTAAGATTCAAGAAAATACATGTGATCTTTTGTTACAAAATTGTATTTTTCGAAAAAATAATCTTTTTATTTCACAAAATGATGAATTTCAAAGAAAAATAACCATTCCATCAACAGCTGACCTCGCTTTGATGATTTCTTTTACAGTTGAAAAGTTATATTTTCCCTTCTCTCCCAAAAATGTCTAATCTCTCTGTTGAGTTTCCTCTCTCATCTCCGCATGCTCTAATGTTTGAAACATTTAAAAATTACCAATTCCTATCAAATTTTAATAAGTTGTTTGGGTATAAAGATGCAGTTTTTTGGGGGGTTGGTGTGCGTGCTAATGGTAATTCTCGTATGTATTTCCTTGGGATGCATTTATTATCAACGTAAAAAAATTGTAGTACAATATTATGTTAAATTTAAGCATGTTCCACTGAAAAAATTAACTTCTTTATGATTTTGAATTCCAAATATTTAATAGCACCTCTAGTTTTTCTTATAAAATTACTTTGTTGTAGGTCTCAAAGTTTCACTCCACTTTCAAACTTACTTTGAAAGTTGGATTATTGTTAAAAAGTATTGATTCACAAACAAACACAAGAAGAATAAGTCTTTTTACCCAACTGCCAAGAAGGGTTATGTGGATTCATTTATACCTTCGAAACATCCCAACGGCTGGATGGATTTTAATGAATGAGGTCTCTATCGATTTTTCTTAACTGTCCGATGGTTATAGGCTAGGTATTGTTTATATACATTCAAAATGGCGGCCGTAAAATGCAAAAGGGCGGTAGAGACAAAAAAATTACGCACCCTATTGAATGGCATATCATTGGATAGGTCTTTAAATGAAAACGATGTTGCATTGACTATTTTGCAGTCAGAAGCTCCGTCTAAATATTACACAACCTGGAAGTTGTGTAGGTAGGATCTCTAGCTTTACTGCAACTCTAACCTTCATAGACATCTACAGGCCTCATCAAAACAGTGTTTATAGATAGGAACTAACAATTAAACACAACTTAAAAGTCAGTGACGTAGGAACTTTTTACAAACAGGGGGAGCCGGGCATATTGCGGAAAGCTAGTGGCACATATCATTTCGTTCATTTTGGAAGGTTCCTTCATAGTGTTGCACGTTTCACAAACAGGAGTATAAAATGGAAGCATATCAAAAGATCACCAACTCTTTAATCCAGTTAAAGTAATTTTTAATAGATATACTTGATACATAGAAACTTAATTTATGTGCGATCCCGACTACAATATTCAAATTTATGGCTTCTCCCACTTCCATTTACCAAAAATTAAAGTGCTTTCTGTTGCTTTGTTTACAAATTCTTTACAAATCTCTTCCAAATCATTTTTAAAGGCCTCCTCTTTATAAATATGTTATCGGTGCAGGTAATTTGTAGTAGGCCTATATAAGACCCCCTTTTTTTTGGATATCGGGAGGGATGTAAACACTGAGAAAAAGGGTGAAGGCACAAACAAGTGTGCTCACCACCCCCTCTCTCTCTTCTCTTTGTTGTTTATTGTGTGAATTTCCTAGAAAAAAGTATACTTTATTTTTTAATTCAGCAATGTATCGTAAACAGATGTGGTGCGAGAATTTCTCCCGGGGGAGCTGAGCCCGTCTAAAATATTCCAGGAGGAGCCACAGCTCCCCCGGTTCCTACGCCCTTGTTAAAAGTCATCAATACAAGTAAATGAAAAAAATAGGTAAGTAATATAGTAGACTCCCTTAAATCTGCACAGCTTGGGACCAGAGGTTGTGCGGATATTAGAATTTTGCGGACTTCTGGTCATTGCTTTGTTTACATTTTTGAAACATTTATTTGATTGGTAGTTAAGCAATGGAAATTATAATGAATACTTACAATAAAGTAAAACATTAAAATAAATAAAATATTAAAATAATTTATTAGTTTAAATGTAAGTAATTATTAAAATAAGTATGTAAAATAGAAATTTTGAAAAATATTAAATTATTACTGATGAAATCGATTCAATTCGATTCCAAACGTCCTATGCTGCCATCTAGTGGTAAAGCGATCGTAAGATCGATACGTCATTACTCGTTCTTATCACTACGTGAACGGTTTTACATACGGAAAACGGCAAGGTCTAACGATGTTTACGAAGTAAGCACCCCAGAAATAAATTAAATAAAGAGTATTTAAAGTTAAAGACTGCCAAGAAAAAGGTAAGTAAGTTACATATTTAAATAAATAAAAATGAATAAAAGTAAACTATTAATGTAACTGTAGTTAGATATAATATGTATAAAGTAAACAAAAGACCGGTATTTCAAACTAGTGATGACATAAGAAATAGGGAAAGAAGCAAGGAAAACAGTGTTCATGCTATTATCAGTATATATTGCTTATTGTGCTCTCTGTAAGTTTTTTAATTGTTATTTAGAGTCTTGAATGCTTTTCTTATACTGGTTTGTATGTTTAGAAATAAATTTGTCTATAATTTAAAAAAAAATTCCGTGAACAATAATTTTAAAACAGCGTTCCGGTTCGTGGATTTTTCCATTTCGAACCCTGGAATTTTTTATATAGATATGCTAATTTATATCAAATCAAAAGTAATGTAAATTTATTTACTAATAAATCAGCTATAATAGCCAAAAGAGAATTATTAACAAAAAATTTAGTAAAAAAAACACTGCGGTAGTCGCTGATTTCGGCGCCATCTTGAATTTTGTTCCTGCAACTTAACTGTAAATTTCATTGTTTACATCTGAAAATATGCGGATTTTAGGCGTTCGTGGATTTGAGGGTCGCAGATTTAAGGGAGTCTACTGTATAAAAAATAGTTTCACACTGATGAGAAATAATTAATTAGTTCGTTTTTTACGCAGTCGTGTTTTTTGATTTTTTAAATTTAATTGTTTATTGATTACAGAAATTTACTTTATTTTGTTTGATATTTCAGTAGTACTTTATTTATTTTTGTTATTTTTACTGCAGTTAATGACTGAATTCCTTCTTTTAACAGTGATTAAGCCCTATTGCTTTTTTTGTCCATCGGTGTAATGTAAATACCAGTTCAGATAAACATGGAGTTTCACTTGATTTACAGTTGATTAAAAAAAAACATGAAACAAATGAAATACAAAAGGTGAGTTTTTAATTAAAATTTCATTTATATTTTAACACTTTCCATTTTCTCAATTTTTTGTACAAGAAGAGAGATACATCTTAAATACTATTTGTATTAATACCTGAATTATGCAATTTATTATAATCCTTCAATCTCTTGTTTTGTACTAATGATTCTTTAGCATGTTACTGTTGCATGCTACTTTCTATGTATAACTTCTCAGCTAAGATTCTGTAAATGACAATGAATTGCAAATATTGCTTGAAAAAATATATGCCGGCATAGTTATAGTTGTAATAAACTATCAAAACTTTTATGACAAACTTCTAGCAGCTGGTTTATTTTAGAGGCTACAGTGATTGTCTCTTATATCACTGATTATACAGGAACATACCTCACTTACAAAAAGTATACAAATCAGGTGTATTTTACAAGGAGTTACATAAACATAAAAATATGAAATTTAGATTTATCCTATAATTCATATTTAGAAAAATGTTGTCCAGCATCTAAATGGACATTAAATGAAGTCTTAGTATTTTGTAAGCAAAACTTTCTATGGGTTAATACTTTAAATTTTATGAATTTTTTGCGTTTCCAGCACTAAAAGGACATGTCTTTATTTTTAAATCCGTAAAACATCGAAAATTCATCAAATTTTTAATATCATAACAAGGGCGCCATTTCAGAACTTTCTTGGGAGGGGGGCAAACATTTTTTGAGAGATGCTGTATAGCTAAGGGTGGGATCCAAGGTGTCTAACTCCCCCCTCCCCGTATGAGAACCGTTTACTGACTTATACTTACAATAACAGTAAAAACTTCGAATACGGAAACTCAGAACAAATGAAATATTTCGTTTTAAACAGGTTTTTTTCTTAGAAGGTAAAATTTTAATATATTGGACATGATTTTCTTTTTCCTTTTTAGACAGGATTCTATTATAGACAGGTTTCATTTTTACAGGTATCCTCACTAACTGTTAAACCATCCACCCTATAGTATAGCTCTGAAAAGAGATGTATTAGAGTAAAACTCGTGAAAACGAAACCTGTCTATAACGAATTTCTTTCTAGAAGGGGAAAAAATAAAATTCCGTTGAAAAAACACCATACAATTATACTTGCTAAGACAGAGACCTGTTTAAATGGAGCTTTTTTTCTAGTTCCTTTTGATGTTTTACTTACAGGGGTACCATTTCATGAGTTTCCTGATGAAGGACAAGGAATTTTTTTTTTTTTTTTTTGAGGAACAGGGAACGTGGAAAATTGCAAAACTGCACAAGTCACACAGAAAGAAAATCCTGCACAATAAAAAATGCTCTGTGCGATTTTGTCTCCATAACTTCTTTCACAAGCATGTCATTATTCCACATTTTTTTTTAAATTTTCGTAAAAGTCCGCGATTTTTCTTGCTTTCAAAATCCGCAAAATCAATTCGTCAATGGGTTGCAGAAAAAAATCGTGAACCTTGGAAATTTTGAAAAAAAAAAAGTCTTCAAATGGTTGCTTAAAAAATAGTTAATTTTTTCAAACGACCGTTGAAACTATCATCAATTTCATCAGAAATCGCGAAATGAAATACAGATTTTGTCAAATGATTTCGCAAAAGGATTGCGAAAAAAACGCAAATTTCATCAAAAGATTGCGCAAAAAAATTCACGAAAATTTAGTCGAACAATCGCGCAATAAAATCGAGGAGAAATTCGTCAAACGATCGCGTAATGAAATCCAAAATTTTGTCTAATTCTGGTGCAAAAAAATCATAAATATTATTAGTCGGTGGCAGAAACAAATTCACGAATTTCAATAAATTATAATGATAAGGAATCGTGAATTTTGTCAAAAAAATCACGAAAACAAATATCGAATTTCATTCGTTGGTCGCGGAAAAATATTGTGAATTTCGGCAAGTGCTCGCGCGAAAAAAATCCATTTCGTAATGCGCTTGCAGAAAAAAATGGTGAATTCCGTGAATCGATTGCGGAAAAAATCGCAAATTTCGTCAGATGAGCGCGAAAAAAAATCATAAAATTCAATCAGTCATGAGATAATCAGCCAACGAACGTCATGAATATATCGCGAAATTTGCAAATTTTGTGATCTATAAGTATAAGAAAATTTTCGTTAGTGATTTTCTGCAAGTGAAGGTAAAGCATTGTTTCGAATTGTGTTTTCGCTATTATGAGACGGTTTCATGTTAATCCGATTTTTCAAAGAAATTCTAAATATTTTTCAGATTAAAAAAAACTACATATTTGAACATTAATGAATACTATGTATACATCTTCATTTTTCTACAGAAAAGATGAAATTTATAATTAATATCCATATAAAAAGCACAAATAAATGCACAAGAATTACTTTCATGTGCATACATATAATTTAAAATACATTAGAAAAACACAGAACGCTTTCCGTCATCACAAGAACGTCATCAGTGGGATTTAAATGTTATTATTTTCTTTGCGCTTATTCGAGAATTGGCTAGAAGAAAATCATTGTGATTGTTGTGTCGATGATTTTGACGAGTTTTCCCATGATCAACTTGCACACAGCTGAGAAGCAACTGATAAAAAAAAATTCTCACATGTATTTTTTAAATTAACCAAAGTACTCATTAAAGATATATGTCTCACCTTGAGGGAGTTTCAATAGTAAGGCTTTGGGAATTTTTTTTTTATAATTATTAATTTCTATGCATAAGCATTTATTTAATGCATATGTTTTTATTGGAATGAAATCTTAGAAGTTATTTTAGAGTTTGAGCAATTTTCTAATGTTTGTTTGAGTCTGACATTTGATTAGGTATGCACCGAATATTCGGTATCTATTAGGTTTTCAGCCTATTCAGCATACTACCGAATATACCGTTAGATCGAATATCAAACTCTTCGGTTTGACGAATATTCGGTTTGGCAGAACATCAAACTATTCGCCCAAACCATATACTTAGAAAACCTCCTAAAAATATTTTTTTAAATGCTA
Organism: Maratus speciosus; assembly: GCA_963932465.1. NCBI lineage: Eukaryota > Metazoa > Arthropoda > Arachnida > Araneae > Salticidae > Maratus > Maratus speciosus. Next base: position 398,135,355 of record OZ010799.1, on the reverse strand, counting down.
CAAAACTTCTACTTTTAACTGTCAATTAATAAAGATTTTCAGAATAATTAGAATCTTTAAATAACAGCGAATGATTTTATATTATTTATTTGTTGTCTTAAAAATGTCACTTAAAAATTAACCATTAATGACATGTCATTGGTTCATGGGATTTAATAAATGTGGAAATGCAAGTTACTGAGCATTGTCTGGTAAATAATCCGTTTCTTGCTTTTTCGCAAACAGGGTGTTTCTGAGCAAAATTAAAAAAAAATTCAGGTGTAATAATAGCATCAAAACAAGCAATTTTTTGTCCAGTAATTCAGGATTGCAATTCACCTATTCAGTCAAAAATACAGTGTATCACCAAGTCAAACTTTAATTTTCTTTTGTTACTTTATCAATAATGAAGGTATTGTAACTATATTGTCAACAGAGTTAGTTTAATTTCTGTGAAATATGATAACATGACGAGAAGTGCTGAAAATAGCAATCATTCATATCTAAACAGCACTGAGCTAGACATTATTTTATTAAGAATGCAGCTAACAATACTTATACTGTACCACTGGCCAAAATCCAGTCTTTTCCAAGGATATCATCACATTTTATACAAGCAAATTAATGTGATGCAAATTTCGCACAACTATCTTAATTTTTGTACAGCTATAAATGAAATTTCTGCTACGGCTTGGACATCTTTCCTTTTTGATGAAAGAAGTGGAATGATATGTTGCTTCTTGTTCAATAAGAGGATTATTTTCATTTGCTTGAATTAATTGAAGAAGACATGGAATTTAAATTTTGTTATTCAAATTTTTTAAAACCATCATCTTCTTAAATAATAAATCTCAAAACATACATTTTATAGTACAAAATTTACTTATAAAAATAGTTTTGTTTGTCAAAATGGAAGTATCTGTGCTAAATATTATATAAAATTCTTTAAAATTTAACTTTTTAACTTTAAACACTGAGATATAAAAAGTATTTGGCCAGCTGAATAGATACTATTCGGCTGGCCTAATATTCAGTATTCGGCCTAACAGTTACTATTTGATTTACCTGCAGGCCAAATATTCGGTATTCGGCCTAAATCACTACTCGGTGTATCTCTACATTTGATGGTTGATAAATTTTCTGATATATCAAATTCCTTAAGGGGGAGGGGGGATTGCCCCCCCCCCCAGCCTCCCTCAGATGGCGCCCCTGATCATAACTTAGTAAAATTGATCACAAAAAAAATTGATTCAATGTCCTTTTTATACACAAGGCGCTATTTCTAAATGTAAGTTATAAAAAAGGGGGTACTGTAGAAAATGTTTCATTTTGTGTTTTCATATGCATACAATCCCGTTGAAAACAATTTCCCTGTCTTTAAACTGTATTTAATTGATAATATATTTCTTTCATCTGTAGTTTAAGTGATAATCAGCATTTTCTTCTATTTTGAATCACTCAGTAATTTTAACGTCACAAAATAAAACATTAACAGTTTTAGCCATATATTTAAAATCAGCAGTTTAAATTGTTATTTTAATCAGATGATTTTTCTTTCTACATCATTTATTAAAATCAGAATTTTCTACATAATTAAAATTTTAAGATAAATATTAAAATCTCCGAGATAAAAATAATTTACAATTTTTCTTAATCTATTTTGGCTAATGAATAAATTAAAAAATCCTGAACTAATAGTTTACAAGATTTGAGCTTTTAAAGAGGAAGTTTTTAATCAAGCATAAAATGCATTTCATTCAAAAGCGCTATGATTAAATCTGTTATGAATTTCAAGCTCATAATAAATTCCATTGAGTAATCAAATTAATTACTCTTCCATATAAAACAAGCTTGACCAATGTAATAAATTTCTGCCCTTAAAACAATATATAAGTATCCATTTTCTTATTTTCTCATTGTACCTCTATAAATTAATATATAGCAATGAATTAGAACTTAAAGCGAATTAAAATCTGATTAACAGCAATTGCTAAAAAATAGTTTTTTTTAATTCAATGAATTATAGGATAATAATATCCAGCCCACTGAGTAGTAATAATACTGACATTTTTTATATTCGATAGTTAAAGATATAGCTGGTTTTCGTTATTATTATATTTATTCTGTGCATGTATAATTTAATAGATGTAACTAATTTTCTCTCTCTCGTCCTTGTCAGCATGTATATACATATACATATAATATTAGATTTAAACAATTAAAATAAATTTTACAAAATTCAACAATAAAAAAAATAAATATTGGTAATTTAAAATTTTTAATTAATTGAGGTCTTCCTTCCATAAAATGTATTGTAACTATCTCCGATCTGGATGGATAGAAATTGCTCTATACAGTTTTTAAATGTCTGCAAAGAAAGATAAAATAGATTTTCTAAATGGTACTGTAATTGATAATTAATCGTCTTGTATTACACCTGTATTATATTTTGTAGAATTATGAGAGTTTCTTTTAGTTGTTGCTGAAGAAACATTAAATACTACTCTCAGAGCAATTGAACTACTTTCTTTTTCCCTCTATATACACCAAGAGGGTGAATGTAATATGACTTCCCTTTCCTCCTCACTATTAATTAATCTGTTATGTGTAATTATATGTTAGTTTTTAATTAATATTACTTTCACTATCTACTAGGACTAAATTTATATCTTCATTATCATTATTGAATGGGGTTGTAAAGTGGAATTTTTAGTCAATGTCATTAGTAATTGAAATATTTTGGTTCATTTGAGTGATGCAAATATTATTTTAATCTCGGCGTTGCCAGAACACACAGCACCTTTGAACAGAAATTTTTTGGAAGTACTGTTGGAATATATGGAATAATTCGATAATTTTATTTTCTTATTTCAATAGTAATGCACAATAAAGTTAAATATAGGAATAGTAAGAAAGAACTGAAAGAGGAATAACGGAATAATTAGTAAGTAGACTCGGTACAAAAGCAGCGCTTTTCCATTAGTATTCTAGCTATCTCTCAGATCTTCCCATTTGTTGTACCTATCTCCCACTTTGGTTCTCAAAATAGTAAGTCGTACTTATAACATTTTATCGGTGATACAGTCATCTTTTTTAAAACATGCTCTTATTCAGTAAATTCTAAAGAGCAATGTTGGTTCATTAGCATTAAAAAATTTTTATCTCTTCATACATTTCACATGCTAAGGTTTGTTTTCAATTATTTTACATGAATTCTCTGTTTCTTTTAGATTTACAGATTTTGCCTCTCCACAAATTATTTTCATAGATGTGCCGCAACCGGAATTTTTCTGCAGTCCACTTGAAGTGATATAATCATTGAATTCAAGTTCGTTAGCCTCTGCTAAACCCTTTTTCTGAATTAAAGAGCCAATGGTGGGAATAGTTTTTGAGCGCAGTGTAGTAAAAAAGCACATAATTATAGAATCAATTTCAATAGAATCAGTTTTCCTCAATTCCACATTTTTGGTATTTTTTTTTTTTATTATTTTGTAAAAATCTCTCTCAACTTTGTTTTGCTTGTTTTGAAACAATCAGCAAGTACTATTTCCTTTTTTTATAAAACAATTAAAATTTCCACTTTTTTGTTTAAGGTTAACCACTTTCTTTTTGAGGCCATTCTCAAAATATTATTCACGAACAAAGACAAAATTCAGAATATGAAACACTGAATATTATCTGAAAAGGAAAAAATAAATACTGTTTACATAATTTTACTCTTTGAATAATGTGTTTCGATTATTAAGCTTGAAGAATGAAACTAGATTTTTTTTCCTGCACTTCTCTCTTTTTTTTCTGAACTCTTAAGAAATCAGTACTTAATTTCCTAGTAACTAAACAAATGAACTAGAGTAACTGTTTTCCTTCACTTTTAGGGGAAAAAAAATCACATATTATGGTGGGGAATTTCGCAAGCAACACCTGCATCAGACTGAGTGTCCCCGTATTTTCCGCTTCGAGATTAAAAGAGAAACGAGCCTTAACGAAGCTGTGTGAAGTGGAAATGCAGGAGAAGTAAATAGTTTGACGACGCAAGGTTTTGTTAAAAAAGAACAGAACATATTTCGGTAAAAAAAGATTGAATATTTACACGACGTAAGAAAATCTCAGAAATATTCAACGACGTTTATAGACGAAGCCTGAATTATAACCTTTAAATAAATTAAAGAACGAGAAGAGTGTTTCTTTTCTGTATTTTGTTTGTTTGTTCGTCTCAATAAATGTCAGTGTTCGTCCTAAAAGTGAGTTGTGAGTTATGTATGGAGTCTCACCCCATAAATTGGTGTCAGAGTGACAGTTAACCCACCAGTATCACTAATTAGAATTATTCATCATATTCAAGCCGGATATTATTCTAACGGTGAGTTCATTATTATTTTATTATGAAGTTAGTTGAGATACCTGAACTGGAAGTTGCATTTAAAAACGAACGAACGCATAAAATTAAATTGCTGCATAAATTCCTATTTGATGCTGACGGTGATCGATCTAATAGAAAGAGAATACGTGATTTTACTGGTTTCGGTTTTCAAACCGACAGCACCGAATTCAAAAATAAAATAACTAAAGTTCAAACTGATATTTCCTTAAATTATCTGATTACAGTGTGCAATCTACTTTGTATTGATAATGAGGGATCTTTAAACGATCTCGCAACCCGATTAGTTACATACCTTTCAGACTTGACCTTACTACAAAATAATATTATACAAAATGAAAGTGACACTGACTCGGAACCCGAACTGCCTTCAAATAATATGACTTCAAGTAATAACGCTGAATTATCGAATTTTGACAAACAGCAGCAATTTCAGTTCAAAGTTTTATGCCATCGTCTATTAATTTTACTGATATTGAAAGTGTAATACCTCCTTTCGATGGTAGTTCTTTTAGTGATATAAATGTATAGTTTAATAATTTTGAGGATGTTACTAATATGTTTAATTTATCTGACTTTCATAAATTCATATTTTGTAAAAGATCATTACGAGGAAAAGCCCAGTTATTAGCACAAACAGAATTTCATATCAATTCATATGACAAACTTAAACAACTCTTAATATCAGAATTTAGCACCACTTATAATTCTGCCGAGTTACATGATATATTAAATAAACGAAAATTGCAAGAAAATGAATCAATAGAAGAATATTTTCTTATCATGAAACAAATATGCTCGCGTGGTAAAATCGAGGATTCCGCATTAATGCAATACATCATAAATGGTATACCCGATCCTGTTTTCAGAAAATCAATGTTATATGGATGGAATTTCGCAAGCAACACCTGCATCAGACTGAGTGTCTCCGTATTTTCCGCTTCGAGATTAAAAAGGAAACGAGCCTTAACGAAGCTGTGTGAAGTGGAAATGCAGGAGAAGTAAATAGAACGAAATGAGTTTGACGACGCAAGGTTTTGTTAAAAAAGAACAGAACATATTTCGGTGAAAAAAGATTGAATATTTACACGACGTAAGAAAATCTCAGAAATATCCAACGACGTTTATAAACGAAGCCTGAATTATAACCTTTAAATTAATTAAAGAACGAGAAGAGTGTTTCTTTTCTGTATTTTGTTTCTTTGTTCGTCTCAATAAATGTCAGTGTTCGTCCTAAAAGTGAGTTGTGAGTTATGTATGGAGTCTCACCCCATATTATAGTTTCAGTGCCTCTTTATTTTTTCTTTGCTTAAATTATATCAACCTACTTACCAGTGTAAATGAAGTTATATGATGCACATTTAAAATGGAGGCGAAAAATAATGTTTGTATTGTTTATGATACACTTTCCAACATTCAACAAAAATATTGCCACAGAATTTTAAATTTCTGATACAGTGAAAAATGTACATAAGCGTATTATGGCTGCTGCTTAAAATTTATTTTTAAAATATTCAACCATCTCGTTGCAGTGATCACAGTTGGTATCCCAAACAGTGTTGAATTCAGACCTTTTTTCCGGGAAGGATTTCTGAATCTCTAGGAGGTATATTGATTTTGCAGATGGGAAAATTTGTACTTCTAGACTCTAATACATGGAAAATGAAAAATATTCTATGGAGGGACACATTATTATACCGATGGTGGGAGGAGGGCGGGGGGGGCTTGACTCCTCTTCTAAATTTGTGCCCCTAAATTTATCTCTGATCAAAAAATGCCTGTATAAATAAATTTAAGGCGCATTGCCCTTATACATTTAAACCTTTTCTTTCATTTTGTATCTCATTAAAATATCATAGTTTGCTATTTATCGTAAAAAAATCATTATGCTATTCAGATGTAAAACATACAGGAATTTAGGTTTTGGGAATCTCTTTTAAAGCAAAGTTTTGGGATCATAATGTATTAGAATTGTTAGAAAAAAAAACATCAGAATGGATATGGCAAAAAAAGTTAAAATTGTGTAATAATTTTAATTTCACGTAAACTGAATGAAATATCAATATGATCAATTCGAAATTGAAGGTTTGTATGCCCTTCTGAGGTTAACTTTTTTCTGCTGAATTGTATTTCAGTATCCTTTATTTTAGTTTTTACCAAGTATCGCATCGTGAGCTAACCATGGTCTTGAAAACAACGGCTTAGATGTGTTTTTGGTCTGCAAAATTTTCCTGGAAAAAAAAGTCGCCAAACCTGGCGATAAACCCGCATTTCTGGTAACCATACCAAAACTCGCACAAAATCCCATTTCTGGTAACCCTAGGAGCAGCTTCCGCGGAGCGATGCTAGGGAGAAATATTTTTTGCGCCTCTGATGTCATCTTATTACGAACCTGCACTGTTTGCGCTTTTTGACTTTTGCGCAACTATTTCAAACTTGAATTTTCTAACGGAACTCTTCCCGCCTCTTCATTTCTCCGAGCGCCGACTGCAGTTCCTGACTTCCATCCAGACCATCCAGACTTGTGAGTTTGTAGAATTTTTGGATTTTACGACTGTTTTTTACGATTGTATCTTTTGATCTAATGCACCACCCAAAGCAAGAAAGGAGGAAAAAAAGCCTCCTATGGCCTATGTTTTCCAAGAATATAAGAAGGAGTTGATTCTTCGAGCGAAAGACGACGATCCTTTTAAGGAAAGGCTCGAACGCTCCTCTTTGCCTAATAGGCCCTTTTTTTACATGCTTTTCGGTTGCATGAACCTTTTTTTTGATTTTCTTAGTGATTCAGCCTTGCTTTGTAATGAAATGACTTGTCATGCCTGCGGTTCCGATATGCACATTATTAGTCGGAAACGACTTGTGGACCGCAGGCAGTGGTATTGCGGCGTTGATCGGGGAGCTGGGCGCTGCAATGCCGCTAAGTCAGTGAGATTTAATTCTTTTTTTACCAGCAGCAAACTTCCAATCCCTGTTATTCTGCAGATGGTCTTCGAATTTTTCATGGGTTCTAGTGTTGAAACCATCAATCGAGACCTCGGTGTTTATGAACATGCCATGGCCGATTGGCGAAGGTATTGCACCGACGTATTAATCGAGTATATTAAGCTTAATACGGAAAAGATTGGGGGACCTGGTAAAATTGTCGAAGTTGACGAGTCCAAAATTGGGAAACGGAAATTTAACCGTGGTCATTGGGTTGAGGGGCAATGGGTTTTCGGCGGTATAGAGCGCGGATCGGGCCGCTGTTTCATTGTTGCTGTGCACGACAGGACAGCGGATACTCTTTTAGGTCTGATTAAAGAATGGATCAAGCCTGTAACCCAAGTCATTTCTGATTGCTGGAAGGGTTACGACCGGTTGTCAGATTATGATCATTTGAGGGTAAATCAATCTCTGCATTTCAAGGATCCAAAGACTGGAGCACATACCAATGCTATTGAGTCAGTATGGCGTCACTTCAAGGCCTCTTTGCTGGAATACAATCGTCAAGGAGATTTTGGAGGGTGGTTTATGTTTAGGTGTATTTGTGATGCACAGGAAGTGGATCCTTTCACGCGTTTTCACGAAATTATACGAGATATTGATTGGAAAGATTGGCACATTGTTTCGGGAGGGGCGGTCGATGGATCCTCGGAATCGGAGTCAGATTAGGGGAGGAATCGCCGTATTTTTTTTTTGTTTTTTTTGCTGCCAGTTTTTTTTATTATTTTTATTGCTTATCATATATTTTGGTTTGAAATTTTTATTTATCTTTTTGTAATTATTGACATGCACCCTGTATATAGATATTTTTAAAAAAATTTTCTTTTGAATCGAAATTCTTTCGCTCGTTTTATTTTATTTTTTTTTCATTTTTTTTAAGTTTCACTCCTTTTCATTATTCAACGTTTCTTCAAATTTGTCCAGAAATCTACAACATGTAAGTACTATTTTTGTTTTTAAATTTGTATTTATTCGTGCTAAAATAGCGTTTTCGAAATGATCGCAATTCTGATTTTCAAATACAGCGATCACTTTCAAATCTCCAGGAAAAACGTGTTTTCCAGAATTTTTTAAAAGAAAAATGTTGAACGGGGGGTTCAGGGGGGCAGAGCCCCCCTGACAAAACTAAACATATTTATCTTTTAAAAGATTCTAGAAAACACGTTTTTCCTGGAGATTTGAAAGTGATCGCTGTATTTGAAAACGGGTTTTCCACGCAGTTTCAGTTTGGCGATCAATTTCAGAAACGGTATTTTTACGCGAAAAAAATCGCCAAATTTACTATGCAGACCACAGGCACATCTGTTCCAAAACAACATTCCGCAGACACGTAAGAAAAGCTTCAAAAGAGTAATACTTTGCTTTATCTAAAAAGCTATAAATTTTTTAATACCTTTTGTCACATTTTAAAAGTGTAAATGAGTCTTTTTTTTACACTGTTAAAAATATATAAATGTACGAATTAACTTGAAGTCGATCCTGCCTCCATTAGTTAGAGCAGAGTCGATTACACTACAATCTTTGAGTACACACATTTTTCATTAATATTTAATAAACTGCAGTTTTTAATCAAACAACATGTTTTAGCAAAGTCCGAATGTATTATGCTGAGTGCCTGCTCAAAAACTTTTTCTATGATATCTCATTCATAGTTTAACGTTTTTTATGTGCTAAGAAAAAGGAATGTTGTCGTCGGAAATAATATTTCATGTTTTCCTCCAAACCATATGAAACTATATTTCAAAACAAAAGCATGCTTGCTTGTGAGTAATGGTGATGTTCCATCGACAGTTGCATCAATTTAAGCAATCTAACTTCGTTTCTTCCCAAATGTAATTACTTCTAAACATCTCATAAATTTAATATTTTCACCGTCAAATTAAAAAAAAAAAATCAAGTGCAAATTGTTGGAAAACTATCTCAATTTACTTATTGTCTATGGTTTTTTAAAATAATTTTAAAGCATGAAGTGTTTCTATATTGTGTGTAGCTCGATTATAAAAGATCGGCCCGTTTCTACTTAAGACAAATTTAATGTTACTTAATTTAAAGTTTCGGGATTTTCTTCTGGCTAATATCCCATAAACAAATAAAATGATAAAAATAACCAACAGATTTAAGAGATATTAATCAAATCAGAAGCAGGCTAAAACACTGAAATAATCAGCATTAAAGAGGCTGGTGTCAACAGCGAAAACTTGGTGCTTTCTTTAGCTGTTAACCCCTCACACATGCAGCTATTAAGAAATTATTGCTTTTAATATTGTTTTATTTGAATACATAACTGATATTTTAATGAGTAATAAAAATACTGCTTAAAAACTTTTCTTATTATACCTTGTTAATCGTTGTGAGTTTTATATGCCCATAGCAAAAGGGATGTTGATATCAGAAATAATATATCATCTAAGATTTGAATTTCAGGAGGGCTTCCCTCCATTAGTCCTGATTTTTTGGCAAATTTTTGCTAGTATTTATGATTCAGTTATTTCACAACCTATTAACAAATGAATTTTGAAGAACTCCACAGAAATAATTAATTCTTGAAATAATCACATACCTTGGAAAGAATTTAAAGGGGAAAAGTCCTGCATGCTATTTGAAACTCTTTGAGTCGTCTCACAGACTATTGCCTTAGTATTAACGATTGGTGAAAATAGCCTTTGTAATCTAGGGGTAAAAAAAGAATAACGTTCAGATTCACCAAACGTATAACCCTGTTATATACCCTGGTTTCCAAAAATTAAGGAAAAATCACAAAAAGAGCTATAACTCGTTCAAAAAGAAACCTATCCGTGTGAAATTTGCATATGTTGTTAACTAATGCTGAATAAAATTACAAAATGCAATTTAGTGGCGCTGTAATCGGATCGCATCATCTGTAAGGAGCATAAAAATGCATGCTAGAGAGTACGGCTCCAGGTGTCGCTGTGATGATGAAACAAGAAAACTGAGATAGCCAATTCATTAGTATGACCTCGGGGTATCATTTGTCTGCAGAACTGCGATGCAGAGCTATTGGAAGATTGGAGGCATGTCAAAGTCAGACAGAGGTGGCCAGATGGCTAAATGTGAGACCTTCTAATGTTCATAGGCTTTGGTAACAATTTCAAAACCACTGGTTCGGCCTTCAGAAGGTTCAAGCAAGGACAGGTAAGAGCTCTTATAAGCACCGATGACCCATATTTGCGGTTATGTGTACGAAGGAATAGAACAGAAACCCCCTCTCATCTTAGGGCCTCCCTTGCTGCAGCCACTGCAAGGTTGGTATAGACGTCTACTGTGCGTAAAAGGCTTCATGAAGGTGGTCTTTACGCTAAGCAATCAACTATGTGTGTGCCGTTCACCTCACGTCACCGAAGGGAACATTTAAGGTGGGCAACCCATCCGGCGAGCGGCCCATCTTCGTCCGCAGCCCCTTATTCTTCTACTCTAGTCCTACACTTTTGCGGAAGCAAGATTCTTAGGTCCCCAGCCAGTTCCAAATGAAAGACTCTCTAGCGAAAGCAAGATTTAAAAAAAAAATCAAAAATTGAAACCGGACAAATTTAAAAGGGAAATTAGACAAATTAAAGACACCGAAAAGCGGGAAGGGTTGGACTCGGGGCGATGAAGCTACCTGACGACTCCTACCTGCTTCTAGCTCATTATTAGTCTCGGCGGTGGTTGGGGGTGGGCGGGGGGGTCAACCGCCGCGGCGAGCGGCCCACCTTCGTCCGCAGCCCCTTATTCTTCTACTCTAGTCCTACTCTTTTGCGGAAGCAAGATTCTTAGGTCCCCAGCCACGTCCCAAATGAAAGACTCTCTAGCGAAAGCAAGATTTAAAAAAAAAATCAAAAATTGAAACCGGACAAATTTAAAAGGGAAATTACACAAATTAAAGACACTGAAAAGCGGGAAGGGTTGGGCTCGGGGCGATGAAGCTACCTGACGACTCCTACCTGCTTCTAGCACATTATTAGTCTCGGCGGTGGTTGGGGGTGGGCGGGGGGGTCAACCGCCGCGGCGAGCGGCCCACCTTCGTCCGCAGCCCCTTATTCTTCTACTCTAGTCCTACTCTTTTGCGGAAGCAAGATTCTTAGGTCCCCAGCCACGTCCCAAATGAAAGACTCTCTAGCGAAAGCAAGATTTAAAAAAAATCAAAAATTGAAACCGGACAAATTTAAAAGGGAAATTAGACAAATTAAAGACACCGAAAAGCGGGAAGGGTTGGACTCGGGACGATGAAGCTACCTGGCGACTCCTACCTGCTTCTAGCTCATTATTAGTCTCGGCGGTGTTTGGGGGTGGGCGGGGGGTCAACCGCCGCGGCGAGCGCCCATCTTCGTCCGCAGCCCCTTATTCTTCTACTCTAGTCCGACTCTTTTGCGGAAACAAGATTCTTAGGTCCCCAGCCACGTCCCAAATGAAAGACTCTCTAGCGAAAGCCAGATTGAAAAAAAAATTAAAAATTGAAACCGGACAAATTTAAAAGGGAAATTACACAAATTAAAGACACTGAAAAGCGGGAAGGGTTGGGCTCGGGGCGAGGATGGCCGCCCAGGGAAACCCAGCATATGCTTTTGAGTTTTAGTGCAGTCCCTGGGGGAAGACACTTGAACCAAACCGTCCCGCTTTCCGATGCCGAAAATTTATTTTCATTTAACATTATGTACATTTCCAATCACAATTGGTTACCCAATTTTTCTGGGCGAACCGGGTCTTTACACTTTTAATACTTAAAAAAACAATAATGAAGTAATAAAATATAAATGATGTATGACAATAAATGCACCAATATTTAAACATCCAAAGATAATAAGCCATGTGAACATGCACAGATGGCATCCAGATCCACAACAAAACATAATAATGAAATAATAAAATATAAATGATGAATGATGTATGACAATAAATGCACCAATATTTAAACATCCAAAGATACATAAGCCATATGAACATCCGCAGATGGCACCCAGATCCACAACGAAACACAATAATGAAATGATAAAATATAAATGATGAATGATGTATGACAATAAATGCACCAATATTTAAACATCCAAAGATACCTAAGCCATGTGAAAATCCGCAGATGGCACCCAGATCCACAACGCCAGGGAAAGAAACACACATATGAATTGGGTTACACTTAATTGCAATTATGCCCTAATAAATACAGTTTTCAAAAAACCATAGGACTCAATACAATTTTAATTAGAATGAGGTTCCTGCCTGGTACATCAGAGAGCAGTCCTCAAAAGTGTTCGTTATTTTCTAGGAACTTCATGCATTCGCAAATCCGATTTAGTAGTAGCGGCCTATTCAACAGGTAGACCAGCCAATCTTTTAGTGACATGTTTTGCGGCTTTTTAACATGATAGTGTGACGTGAGTGTGCAGTCTAATATGTAATGTAATGAATTTGCCAGTGAACGACAGATGCATAATGGTGAGTCCCTTTTGTTTATTGTATATAAGTGTTCTTGAAATGGTCCGTGGTTTGTCAAGAATATGTACAAGTATCTATTATGAATAAAAAAGCGGGATGAGACTTCTGGGACGAAGTCTATTGTATAGCGACCCACCGCTGCTGTAATCCAACGCTGCTGCCACTTTTCTTTTAGTCTTCTCTGTAATTCACGTTTCAGTGTAGATGGTGGCAGTGGCGAAAATGTTGTTGGTATTGTATCATCCTCTGTTGCTGATCTAGCCAGTTGGTCGGCCAGTTCATTCCCCTGTATTCCCGAGTGGCCCCTCACCCAATTAAAAAAGTAGTATTATTGGAGTGTGTCAATTGTTCTATTATTTCTAGAACGAGATAGTTGTCCACATCAAATTTTGACAAGGCCATCAGGCTCGACAGACTATCCGTAGAAATTAGGAAATCTGTGTCAGCATCCTCCACTGCCCAGAGGACCGCTCTCAGGATTGCAAACAGCTCGGCCTGGAATACCGAACTGCCCGGGTCCAAACTTGTCTGCCATGAGTGAATAAGTTGATTTTCCCTGAAAACACAAAAAGCCGAAGCAGTACCGGAATCCGTTTTTGAACCATCTGTGAAGATGTGGGTTTTTCCCAAAAAATTTTGAGTTGGACAGATCGTGATAGGTTCAAGTAACGAGGAAAGGCGATACTTTGAACATTTGGAAGAATATAGGGGAGCAAAGTAGTTGGTTGTTGAGACACCCAAGCGAGAAACCCGAGCAAACTCAGACTCCACCTCCAGCTGCAAGTCTAATGGCGGGAGGCCCGTCAGAACCTAGAGAGCCACAGTGGAAGTATTTCTATATGCACGTGAAATTACCAGTAAAGCCCGCCTCTGAGCAGCCAGGAGATGTCGAGCACCGTGTGTGTACGACATACGCGGGTACCACACCCCACACGCATAAGCCAGTTGACGCTGCAGAATTGACGTGTACCAGATTTTGAAGAAATATAAGGGTAGGCGACCCGAAGAAGAAGTGAATTTGTAGATGTGTTGTGTGATTTCCGTTATTTCTTGTCTCTTGTTTACCAAGTGTGGTAAAAAGTTCAAGTGTTGATCAATTAATACCCCTAAGTATTTCATAACCTTTACCGTTTTAATGTTTTTCCCCTTTAATTTGTATAGTGGGCCTCTCTGCAATATTTTTGGTTTTCCGAATGTGACTGTTGTTGATTTTTCCTGGGATATGGTTATGTGATTTGTGTCTGCCCAATTTTGAATGAAGTTTAATGCTAGTGAGCCCCAGTGTTCTAAGTGATCACGCGATTGTCCCCAAATGACTACCAAAACATCATCTGCATACGCCACCAACTCACAGAACTCGAAAACAAATGAGACCAACAGTGTCTCCAGAAGTACCAGCCAAAGGAAGGGACCAAGGCAGGAACCCTGGGGACAACCTTTTGAAAAATAATATAACATTGTTGGGACTAGCCAGTCAACAAGAGCTCGTCTACCTGAAAGAAAGGAGGCTATGGTTTTTATAAACTGTAGAGGAATTCCCAAGCATTGCAGAGCCAGAATTACCAGATCCCATGGAAGATTGTCAAATGCCCCCATGAAATCTAGTGAGATAAAAGAGGTATAATTATTTTTACTTTTATTTAAGTCTATGTATGATAGGGCGGTTTGAAGTGCGGTCTCCGTTGATTTTGTTTGGAGAAAGCCGTGTTGCTTGCCTGAGAGTGAGTTATTTGTTGTTATTAAGTGATGAATTCGACGTAATAGTAATTTTTCAAATACCTTGCCTAAAATAGGTAATAATGTAATGGGACGGAATGAAGTATGCTGATCTATGGGCTTACCCGCCTTCCTGAAGAAGACAAGCTCGCCCACCTTCCAGGCCTCCAAAAAGTAATTAAATTCAAACGCTTTGTTAAAGAGATTTAAAAATAGGTCTGGCAAACCATGAAAAAGGGCCCTGATCATCCGATGGTCTATACCATCGGGGCCAGGGGCCTTATTCGGATTGAAACTATAAATTGCGTTACGTAATTCTCTTTGTGTGAATGGCGTTTGATCGTTGGAGTTGTTTAATCTATTTGCCATAACCGGGAAGGTTGGCGCTTCCGAGGAAGCACCAAAAAGATTTTCTGTTAGGGTGAAAGACATGGAAGCCGGGAAAGCCGTGTCCGGGAGGTAGCTGATGAGGCTGTCCTGGAAGTCTTGGAAAGCCAGTTTTTTTGAAATACCGTAAGGATTTGTCTGTTTCTTACAGAAGTTGTCCCATGCCAAGCTTTTTTCCTTTTGTATTTGTCGTTGGTATAATGCTCTTTTTTTCTTGTAAGTTTGATAAAAAGCTGGATCAAGGTCCGAAGACTTATACTTTCGGTACAACGCTCGGACCTTATTCCTCTGCGCACGAAGACTCGGCGACCACCAAGAGAACTTTGCCTTCCTAAAAGGGGGTTTCAATTTAAATGTGGCCTTTGCCGAAATTCGTACTGATTCTTCAAATTTTTTATAAGTGTCGTCTAGATCTTGTGGTGATTGTGCTGCGGCGAAGTTCAAATTAATTTTTTGAAGTGATGTTTTAGCTTTTGATAAAAATTTTGAAAGAGGAACATTTTTAGTTTTATATCTTCTCTTTGGCAAGGGGGGATTTCCATAAGGAGTTCCGTAATGATAGGCCTGTGGTCGCCGAAAAGTTCAGGGACAACTTCCCAGCTGCCAATTTTGCTGAAGAGTGGCTGTGAACAAACGGAGAGATCTGGACGACCACTCCTAGCCCCCACCTCAAATGTTGACAGGCAATCCGGGGAATTCAGGATTATTAAACTGTTTGCGAGCAAAAAGTCGACGAGGAGCCTCCCTCTGGCATCATCTTTCTCATAACCCCAGAGACCGTCGTGGGCGTTAAAATCTCCAAGAACCAGAGTCATTTCGCTTAGTTTACTCGAGGACCGCCAGTCCTGTAGGTCCACATCAAGATCAGCTTTCGGGGGACAGTACAGACTGTCTACTGATAGAATTAATTGTGGGAGTTCTAAATTTACAAATACGGAATGATTATTTTTAGAGGATAAGCAATGTTTTAAATTTTGATCTAGAATTAGTATTTGACAATTTAGAGAACTGGAGCTGTAACAAGGGACTGTTAGGGGGAGTGCGCAAGGGCGGCCCTCCCAGATGTATGCATCCTGAAGACATGCCAGAGCGAACCCCCCGTCGATAACAAACTGAACAAAAGCTGCCGTCTTACTTTTGTTTCTTTGAAGGTTACACTGGATTACCTTAAAAGCTGGGCCGTTGATTACGCTGTTGTGCTACTGTTCTTTGGCCTTGTTTATAAGACGGGCAGCGACTGTCACCTCTATAAGACAATGACACTAGAGCTTGTTGTTTCTTTCGCAGGTACACGCTGCAGGATGGATCGTAAGATGGATGTTTTTCATACAGTCCAGCTTTCCTATGGTCCCCCTTGTAGTAGTCGAGCACTATTTTGCAGTTAACACACTCTTCTTTTTTTGAAGTACAATCCTTGATGTTGTGGCCTTTGCCACATTTAGCGCAGGCCTCTGGATTATGGCACATTCTTGCCGTATGCCCGATTTGCTGACAGTTAAAACACCTTTGAATGAACACGTACCGTCTAACCGTGCACCGGTTAAATCCTATGCACAATTTTCCAGCCATTAGTTGCAGTGCGTCTCTCTCCAGTAGCTGTAACACTAAGTGCGAGGTTTCCTCGCCATCTCTTCCTTTCATTACTCTTATCAGCTTATATTGCACCTTCTTCCTCAGAGCCCTTTCCAAAGCCGGATAGAGTACTTGTTTTTCATATAATTCTTGTTGCTCTTCTAAGTTGTCCTGTGAACTGTCTGCTTCTCTTTCTACGTTTTTCCGTGTTACTACTGGGGCCTCTGGGGCTCCAAAGACTATCACTCGGGCTATTCTCGGGTTTGGTTCTTTAATATCCAGTTTTTCCGCCATATCTTCTGTAGTGCGGATTTTATCTTTCACCTGTTCTAGGTCAAATTTGTTTTTGCATGTTATTATTATTTTATTTTGTTTAGTTGTTTGGCAGTCTACTGGTGGTAATTCAGCCATATTCATAGAATTGAGAACTTTCTTTATTATTGGCATTTTTGTTTCCTTGTCTTTTGGTGTTAGTATTAGTGTCGGTTTTTCTTGTGGGAGCGGTGGAAAACTTGCCATTTCTGCATATGTTGGTCGATCATTTTCTATTCTTGTTTCACCCTCTCTATGGTCAATCGAGTCCTTTTGGTTTTCAGCCTGAAGAGTGGTAACATGTTCGACGAGTCTTTTTTCCATTTGTTCATGATTCTGTTGTATGATTTTGTTCATATCGTTGATCAATTGATCTTCTCTTTCGATTTTATCTTGTTTTGTCTGTTTGATTAACTCTTCTTGGAATTTAATTCTTTCGCTGAGTTTCGTTATTAAGTGATCTTTTTCTTCTGTCTGTTGTTTGAGCTGCTTAAGGTTTTTGATTACTGATGCCATGGTGTTCTTTATCTTTACTTCTTTGTTTGTCGCTAACTGCGTTTGTAGTTGGTGCATGAATTCTAGTACCTGGTCTGCCATTTTCGACAACGTGTCTCGTTCTTGGTGTTCTTCCTTCTCAGCCTTGTCGTGTTGTCTTGCGGTTTCTTTCTCTAATTCCATCACTTTTTCCTCCAAAATCTTTGTGTATTTTTGTGCGTTTTCACTACTTCCTTTTTCGTGTTTCTTTAGATGTCTCAGCATCTGATCCATTAAAGCCGGTATCGTCATTCGTGATGCTGTTTCGGCGTCAAATGGCAGCAGTTCATCTCCCGACTGGTAATTTTTGTTTGCTCGCTGTGGTAGCTGTGTTTCTTTTTCGTTAGACTTCATCCCGTCTCCATCTGACTCTGTTATGACAGAGGAATCATTCCTTTGCGACTGCAACTCTTTTTCATTTCGCGGATCGCCCGGGTTCATTGTGAATATTTTTATAATATCAGTAGATAAAAATACTTCTGATTTTCTCTATCAGCTTATGTCTTCTATTGTGACTTTTTCGGTCCTGATTATACTGTTTGCACAGCGCTTTCACTTAGTATAATCAATTATCCTTCTTTATAATTATTATATTAAATTTTACTAGATAGTTGTTTATAATATTTTAATAATACGGATGAGGGTCCGCTAGGCCCGCGCTACATATCATTGAAAGAAAGGTATATAGAAAGTACAAAGCAAAAACCAGCAGTCGTGACTGCCGAAAATGACTAAGTGAAAATGAATGCAAAATAAATTAGGAAAAAAAAGGGGGGGGAGGAAATTTTGAATTAATAAATGAAACAAAATAAATAAATAAAATGATAGCAATTTAAATGCCAAAAAAAAGGGGGGGAAGTATGTGCCTCTGCCTCCCGTGCCACCGTGACCATGCACTTTAAAAAAAACAATATTTTACATATTTAATACCAATCCAGTAACCCATAATTGACAGATTATAATTACAATTATTATTACATTCATAAGTTGATTTCAAAAATAGTCTCCATAGTTTAATTCACCTGTTATAATGCAGGAATAATATTGCACTATTTCAATATGAATCAATAGAATAATAAAGTAAATTAGTTAACAGATTTATTTATTTTAAACTCTTATTGTAAAACTGATGCAAACATCTCCAACAGTAATACTGCAGTAAAAACAATGCCTTTCAATTCCCGACTTCCCACAATTGAACAAAATACGGAACTGACATTGTTAGGGCTGACTGGGTGGACCAGATGAATGGAAAACAATAATTAATACTTTAAAAATTTAAAGTAAGTAGTACTCACCCAACGCTACTAGGGTCCCGCCGCACTTGCCTGAAAAGGAAAAATGGTGCACTAAAATGTTTATGATGAAAATGCGCCAAAAATCAGTGCAGGGACCGCCCGTGAACCAGGAATTGTGAACTTGGCTGACAACAACCCGAAAGTCATATAAAGTTTAGGAAAGTTAGGGGAAAGGTGTCGAATAGGAAGAAATGTAAAATGACTAATGGGAACATAACTGGAATACATTTAATAAATCCCTGAGGAAAAAGCGAAGAAATTAAATAATTTAAAGTAAATTATTAGTTAAGTTGCTAATTTTAAGCATAAGAAGTGAGCTAGAACAAAAAAATGAAATGGGAACAAATCTAATGCCAATGTCCAATAACTGCGAGAAAAAACCAGTGATGTATCCCAAAAAACAAAGAAGTTGCTATTGATAGGGATAATGTATGCTGAATGTAAAAATGTTAAGTGGGATCAAAAGTGTAAATCAAACGAGATATCCCAGTGAAAAAATCAGGAGAATAACTCAAATAGTAAAAAAGTTCTCAATGTTAAGCAAGAAAATACGTGTTTGGTCAAAAAAAAAAATTAAGTGGGAACAAAACTGTCAGCAACCTCCAGCAATTTCAGGAAAAAACCAGAGATGTATCCCAAAAAAACAAAAAAGTTGCTATTGTTAAGGATAATGTTTGTTGAATGTGAAATTGTTAAAAGGGAACAAGAAAGTAATTCATACGTAATAACCCAGTGAAAAAAAAACAGAATAACTCAAATAATAATTTAAAAAAGAAAGAAAAAAAGTCATTGTTAGGGTAAGAAATACATGCAAGGTCAAAAAATTTAAGAGGGATCAAAGCGCTTAGCAACCTCCAGCATATTCGAGAAAAAACATGAAATGTATCCCAAAAAACAAAAAGAAATGCTATTGTTAGTGATAATGCATGCTGAATGAGAAATTGTTAGGTGGGATCAAGAAAGTAATTCATACGTAATATCCCAGTGAAAAAATCAGAAGAATTACTGAATTAATAAAAAAGTAGTCTTTGTTAGGCAAAGAAATACGTGCAAGGTCAAAAAAAAAATAAGTGGGATCAACACTGTCAGCAACCTCCAGCATATTCAAGAAAAAACCAGAAAATTATCTTAAATATTGAAAAAGTTGCCATTGTTAAGGAAAATCCTTAAGAACTGGGGAAAAGTGTGAAATATGATGGGGGACTGTTAAGACTGTCAAAAATGAATCTAAAATAGAAAAAACCAAAACTCTAGCTCAACTAGCAAAAAGTAGCCATTGTTAAAGATAAGGAGGGGGGGGGGGCAAAAAGTGGTGCAAAAGTTGGTGACAGTAGTATGAATAATAGTAGATATGAAAATGTGACAATTGATGTGGCAGATACAAAGATAACAGCAATAATAACGAAGGGCCCCATATAGCCCCTCCCCAAACGGCCCCTAATTGAGCTAGATACAAACAGAAGAGTGGAATAGACGAGGGGGGGGAAAGTTCACTTAGGCGGCCCGCAGCTGATTTTGACGCAGCAAAAAACCCCTACGATCAGTATTTTCCAAGATATTTAGCATTTTGTGCAAAATTTCCAATATAAAAAACACCCATTAAAAACAAAATGACGTTTTTAAGTGTTTAGATGGCAATCCTGCTAAACAATTTTTTATCTAAAAGTTGAAGATGACTCTGCTAATCATGTTGCCATCGAAAGAAAAAAAAATTAATTTTAACATTTAGTACTTTATTATGGATTATTTATGTATTGGCTTTATGTGGACTCTTTTAAGAAACAAAATGGAGGATAATCTATAACATCCCACATTTGTGAGATTGTTTAAGTTTTACCATGAGCGTACCTCTAAAGACTCTATAAACCTTAAATGGTATTCATAATAAAGTCCTAAATAAAACTGGTAGTTTTTTCAATAATTTTACCAATAACTTTCCCATAGGGAAAATTCGTGGCCAATAATGGCGAAATACTAGCCCGTAAAAGGCTAAGTAGTTATATCTAAAACCTTGGCAAGACCCCAGAAGCCCAACTAAACCCTAACAAAACCATTAAAAACATTCATAGAGAAATCCGGTATCATTTTAACAAGTATAACTTTGATGAAAATTTCAAAAACATTGGCTGTCGGATAATTTTAGCTGTTATTTACATTTATCCGACCAATCATCAATCTTTGAGCAGGTATGACGTCAAATGTAGCTACTCAGTTTTAAAGGCAGCCCATTCAAGTTCAATTTTTTTATAGCATTAATTTAAATTTGCCCTTATTGGACACAGACTGTATGTGAGCAACCAGTGTCCATCCAATCGCTCCAGATCAAAAATTGTCAATTTTAAAATTGAAATTAAAAATACTTAGAGATATAATTTAATAAAACAAGTTATACCGCTAAAATGCTCAAAGATTCGACTTTCAGAATATGTAATTTGTTAGAAGATCGGAACATAAGTAATAATTTAAAAGTTAAGTTCAATAAGTAAACAACCTAACACAATCCTATGGGAAATCGGGAAAAAAAATCCAAAAATTTGACACTTTTTTAAAATTCAATTAAAAATTATTAAATCATCCTAGAGAAACATGGGTGGAGGCGGAGAAAAGCCAAAATTTCAAATTATCGAGATCTGGCGTTAGTTTTTCAGAAAAGTTTGGAAAAAATGAAAATCTAGCTATATTAAAACATTAGAATTTGCCTCCAGAATCCCATGTTTCCCTACGGGAATGAGGGTTACTTCAATTTCTCAAAAACTCAAAAAAGAACACTTTTTAAAATAAACGTTTTTCATAGTAAATCACAATTTTGTACAACATAATTGGTATCAAAATAAAGCTAGGACTCATATCTAGATTAAAATTACAATATATTTACACTTTGAGCATTTTTAGATAGTTTTTAAAACAATAGAATTCCATTGATTATCCCATGTTAAGTCTATGGGAAAAAAGTACAAAAAAAGCAGTTTTTGATGTTGAGAATAAAGGGATAAAATTTAACGTTAGTTAAAACGAATGGTACTAAAGTGATCTACGAACTATAATTAAGATGAATGAAACAATAGTTTTTAGTTTTATGTAAGTTTAAGTTGTTTTTAAGGGATCTGAAAAGTGTAAAAAAAAAGAAAATGGCTCTAGAAATTTGAAAGTAAATTAGAGAATTTATGTTAAAAGTTATAGAAAAGAATAACTTAGAGTTACAAGATTGGGCTTAAAAGAGAGCTTAGGAGTTAGTGAAGGTCAAATGAGCCATTAAAAAGCAAAAAAGGTGACTTAACATGGTCAAAAGTGTAATGGAATTCCGTTATTTTTCCCATGTTATCTCCATGGGAGAAAAACATGAAAACATCACGTTTTAAATTGGATATTTAAGGGTTAGATTTTCGTGAAAACATAATACAAATGGTACCACATTAATCAGCATAGTTTAATTAACACAAAATGAGCCTTTGTTTTTAATTATCAATTATGTTTATATATCTTTTAAACATGTTTGAAACACCTTAAATTGAAAATGGTTCATGTAAACAAAAAGTGCATGGTCTTTAATGGGTTAATCTATGAAAAAATACACTCCAGAGGACATAATAGATATCAAAATGATCACAAAAGAATATAGATTCTAAATTTGTCAAGTTTTAGAATATTCGAGATTGTTAAGGGGGCACAAGAAGCAGTTGAATAGGTGGCAAAACCTGGTTCAAGGAGAAATCGAAAGTAAAGAAGAAGAAAGTTTAACTATATATTTCTCCTGAACCCCTACTCATAAATGCACATACTAGATATCATTTTGAAGAGCATTTAAAGCGGAAGAGAAAGACATATAGCACGAGACTCTAGCTTACCCCGTTCCCGAAAACTTTACGCTTTCATCAGGGAGCGAAAACAGCAGCATGCTACTATGATCACAACTACGTCAGCCTTTCTGGGCTCGGGGCGATGAAGCTACCTGAGGACTCCTACCTGCTTCTAGCTCGTTATTAGTCTCGGCGGTGGTTTGGGGTGGGCGGGGGGGGGGGGGGTCAACCGCCGCGGCGAGCGGCCCATCTTCGTCCGCAGCCCTTTATTCTTCTACTCTAGTCCTACTCTTTTGCGGAAGCAAGATTCTCAGGTCCCCAGCCACGTTTCAAATGAAAAACTCTCTAGCGAAAGCAAGATTGAAAAAAAAAAAATCAAAAATTGAAACCGGACAAATTTAAAAGGGAAATTACACAAATTAAAGACACTGAAAAGTGGGAAGGGTTGGGCTCGGGGCGATGAAGCTACCTGGCGACTCCTACCTGCTTCTAGCTCATTATTAGTCTCGGCGGTGTTTGGGGGTGGGGGGGGGGTCAACCGCCGCGGCGAGCGCCCATCTTCGTCCGCAGCCCCTTATTCTTCTACTCTAGTCCTACTCTTTTGCGGAAGCAAGATTCTTAGGTCCCCCGCCACGTTTCAAATGAAAAACTCTCTAGCGAAAGCAAGATTGAAAAAAAAATCAAAAATTGAAACCGGACAAATTTAAAAGGGAAATTACACAAATTAAAGACACTGAAAAGCGGGAAGGGTTGGGCTCGGGGCGATGAAGCTACCTGGCGACTCCTACCTGCTTCTAGCTCATTATTAGTCTCGGCGGTGTTTGGGGGTGGGGGGGGGGGGGGGGGTCAACCGCCGCGGCGAGCGCCCATCTTCGTCCGCAGCCCCTTATTCTTCTACTCTAGTCCGACTCTTTTGCGGAAACAAGATTCTTAGGTCCCCAGCCACGTCCCAAATGAAAGACTCTCTAGCGAAAGCCAGATTGAAAAAAAAATTAAAAATTGAAACCGGACAAATTTAAAAGGGAAATTACACAAATTAAAGACACTGAAAAGCGGGAAGGGTTGGGCTCGGGGCGATGAAGCTACCTGACGACTCCTACCTGCTTCTAGCACATTATTAGTCTCGGCGGTGGTTGGGGGTGGGCGGGGGGGGTCAACCGCCGCGGTGAGCGGCCCATCTTCGTCCGCAGCCCCTTATTCTTCTACTCTAGTCCGACTCTTTTGCGGAAACAAGATTCTTAGGTCCCCCGCCACGTTTCAAATGAAAAACTCTCTAGCGAAAGCAAGATTGAAAAAAAAAATCAAAAATTGAAACCGGACAAATTTAAAAGGGAAATTACACAAATTAAAGACATTGAAAAGCGGGAAGGGTTGGGCTCGGGGCGATGAAGCTACCGAACGACTCCTAGCTGCTTCTAGCTCATTATTAGTCAACATGTCCACTGGATGGCTGATCAATGGAGACGTTTCTCATCACGGATTAGTCCCGGTTTAGCCTCCAAAGTGGTAGTATGCGTTGTTTGATTTGGAGAGAACTGGGAACACGCTATCATCCGTCAAACATTCGTGAAAGAGATTCAAGCGGAGGAAGCAACGTCTGTGTTTGGGGTGGTATCTCTTTGGGTGGACGTACAGACCTCCATATTTTTCTACGTGGAACTGAGAATGCTCATGTCTATAGAGATGACATTCTTTATGCTTATGTGATCCCTTATTCCGGCACAATAGGTAATAATTTCCTTTTATAGAACGACAACGCTAGACCGAACAGGGTTCGCATCGTGGAAGATTATCTTCAGCACCAAACAATTCAGCGCATGGATTGACCAGCTTGATCAGCGGACTCGAATCTCATTGAGTATGTTTGGGATGTTTCAGGAAGGTGTTTTGCTGCCCGCAATACCCCTCTTCAGCCCCTTCCGACGCTTATAACTGCTTTACAAGAGCAATGACCCGCACTTGCCAGCGAACTTATCAATCGCATAATCGATAGTATCACACATCGCCGTATGTGCTGTATTGCTTTTAGGGCTTATCATACTCCATATTAAATGTACTTTTCCTATACCAAACCGACACATTTATTTTGTATATTTTATAATTGTTTTAATTTCTAAAACACCACAATCGTCCGGTAATTTCTTTTAATGTCATTTTATACTGTACTGTGTGTTGTATATTGTGGCTCAGTTTTATTAAAATCTACATGTAACATTTTGTGTAATCGCTGTTTTTGTTGTTTATTGTTGTTTTTGTTGTGTATTTATGAAATGTTTATCATTGTCTTGTGTATTACAACAGTATTTTCATCATTTGATTGATCCTATCTTATGGAATTAAGAAATATATAATTCCCCTCTCATTTACTAATATTTAAAAAAAAATGAAGTTTCGATAATAAATATTATTGTTTTATTTATTGTTAACTTGTTCTATTTGATAATCATAATAATGTAATAAAATATTACTATTATTTGTCATTAAAGTTTAAAACTATTTGCATTCATGTATATTCTTTCATTTTAGGTATTTCAGGTAAGTTATTTTCAGAGAAAAGGTGCACAGATGATGATAAATAGACTGAAAATGGCATCAGAAGAAGAATTCTAAAAAGGACATAAGCGAAAATAATAATTAAAATTGATCTAATGGTCGACCCTCCACAAGAAACAACACTTGTTTTTCACTTATTATTTCTCATTCACTTGAAGCATTTTAGTTACTTCTCCTGTTTCACCTTCAGCTATTGTGCAACGCAATAATCAGTGTACATCTTTTTTCTCGAATAAAACAAATTGTATCTGTGTGAGACATGAAGTTAGTATTTTCACTTTGACATACATTATTTTGGCGTAGCATGTCCCTTTAGTGACCGTGTTTCATAAAACTTCATACAACCAATCAACCCACCACTTTGGCATACAAATAATTATGCGGAATATTATTAAGGATTGTTCATAAGAGTTTGCAAGTGACCCAAGATGTATTCATATATTGTTGTCAATGTGCAAAATGTAACAACAATGAATTTGAAAGATACTTTGAATAGACGTCATCATAAACCTTTTACCTGTATAGAAAGCTGGTAAAGTTGTGTAAGCTTTGGCTTAAATAATAAATTTTACACGCACAAAAAAAGACTATTTTTTGAGATGCACAACAAAAGATTTGCAGATATGAGTAACTTCAATTCACACGTCCTTGCACGAATAAGTGAAAAATCTATTGTTTGAGAGTTTTGTAACAAAAGAGTTTCTCAGAAGAGTAGCCATAGGACACCACTCCGCATGCATACAATGGAGAAGCCTTTCAGTTGTGAAATGTGCAAAAAAGCCTTTTCTCAGAAAAGTAACCTGAATACACATATTCTCATACATACAAATGAGAAACCTTTCAGTTGTGAAATATGCAACAAAAGATTTTCTCACAAATGTTACCTGAATACACATATTCTCATACATACAAATGAGAAACCTTTCAGTTGTGAAATATGCAACAAAAAATTTTCTTATAAAAGTAGCCTGATTACACATCTTGTCTTGCATACAAATCAGAAATCTTTCAGTTGTGAAATGTGCAACAAAAAATTTTCTTACAAATGTAACCTGAATACACACCTTCTCGTACATACAAATGAGAAACCTTTCAGTTGTGAAATATGCAACAAAAAATTTTCTCAGAAAAGTAGCCTGAATACACATCTTGCCGTGCATACAAATCAGAAATCTTTCAGTTGTGAAATATGCAACAAAAAATTTTCTCAGAAAGTTAACCTGAATACACACATTCTCGTACATAGAAATGAGAAACCTTTCAGTTGTGAAATATGCAATAAAAAATTTTCACAGAAAAGTAGCCTGAATACACATCTTGCCGTGCATACAAATCAGAAATCTTTCAGTTGTGAAATATGCAACAAAAAACTTTCTCGTAAAAGTAGCCTGAATACACACCTTCTCGTACATACAAATGAGAAACCTTTCAGTTGTGAAATATGCAATAAAAAATTTTCTCAGAAAAGTAGCCTGAATAAACACCTTGTCGTGCATACAAATGAGAGACCTTTCAGTTGTGAAATATGCAATACAAAATTTTCTGAGAAAAGTAGCCTGAATACACATCTTATCGTGCATACAAATCCTAAATCTTTCAGTTGTGAAATATGCAACAAAAAATTTTCTCGTAAAAGTAGCTTGAATACACACCTTCTCGTACATACAAATGAGAAACCATTCAGTTGAGAAATATGCAATAAAAAATTTTCTCATAAAAATAGCCTAAATACACCTACGTAAGCATAAAAATGTAAAACCTTTCAGTTGTGAAATATGCAACTAAAGACTTTCTTATAAACGTAACTTGAATACACACCTTCTCGTGCATACAAATGAGTAACGTTTCTGATGTGAAATTTTTTTTCAGAAAATTAGCCTGCATAAGCCGCTTTTCATACACGCAAATGAAAAACCTTTAAATTGTGAGATACGTAATAAAATGTTTTCTGAGGAAAGTAACTTCAAAGTACATCGATGTACGCATACGAATTGGAAAGCTTTCAGTTGTGACAATTTTCTTGGAAAAATAATACGAAAAAACACCTTTTGATGCTTGCACCATTGATGCAAATGAGTAACGTTTCAACTGTGAGATATGGAACATACATATGACATATACTGACATACTGTATACATACATATAACAATTCTTGTATTTGTAAGAATTTCAACAAAGAATATTCTGACAAAGATAACTGCATACAAATGAGAAACATTTTTTTTTCAAATGTATCTTGGAAAAAACAGCTTCATTTTCACAAAAATTTGAAATATTTCACTTGTAAGATATGCAACCAAAAATGTTTTGACAGGTGTAAGTTACAGCTTCGCGCGCACGCTTATGAGAAGCCTTTCGTGTGTGATGTAATCAACAAAGGATTTTCTGTTAAAAATTGCTTCAAAAGGCTTAATCTCAGTGATATGAATGAGTGCAGAATTTTATGTACAACAACATATGCATTCCACCTCTATTTTACCCTATATCCAGATGTGAAAACCCTTGCAACACTCAAATCTCTATTCAAATCAGCATTTTTTATCATTCTCAAACGTGTTTTATGAATTATAGAACTGTCAATGTTCATAAAATTAATTTGCTACTTCGTAATTTCTCTAAACCTTTCATTGTAGATGCAGGGGTTCTGAAATGTAAGTGTTACAAAACTTTTCTGATTATCACACTATGAAGGTTTTTCAAATGCGTATTCATGCCCACTACTTTACCACTCCCTAATTATTATTTTTGACCAAAACAGATTTTTAAGACTTAAACCGAAACCGAATTTCGGTAATCGTCCTACTTCCAGCCGAAAACGAAACTATCTAAACTATTTATGTTAAGTATTATATGAATATCTATTATTATTAATTAATTATAAGTATATAGAAACACATTTCTAACAAACAAAAACGCATACATTATATATGTGTGTATAAGTTTCAAACGAAAACAAAACATAAATAATAATACAACTTTTATATTTTGTTACTTTATGACAACCAATAATCATAGACTTTTATGAGTAATTAACTATGTAGTTGGGGTAGTTGCCCCCTCAAAATATGTGATAAGAATGCAACAGTCGTTATAGGTCAGATTTAAAAAAAATGCACCAAAGAGAAAATAACTTATTAAATTTGATTAAAACAGTAACATTAACATTAAGCCTACAAATTATTAATTATCAATTTTATTTTCCATTTCAACATTCTCTTAGTGAAAAAAAATTAAAAATATTGAGTGCTTTAGCTAATTTAAAAAATATATCTAAGAATAAATTGCATCATTTATATCTCGGGTGTGTACAAGATCAAAATAAATATTTGCTTACTCCCCCTCAAAAATATTTGTCACCTTCTGCCCCTAAGAAAGTTTTGAACTGACGCCTTTGTTTGAAAATTTTTTCTTCCGGCCCCGAATTGACTTTGTGTGCCTCTGATCAAAACTTTATTTTTTCATATAAAATAAAATGTAATTGATTCATTAAGAACACAGAATGATTTTCTAATTAGACGAATTTCATCCAATTAAAAATGTTTTAGGTATACATACTTCGATTTATCTTTTATAATTGATTTTTGTAAAAAATCTTCGTTTGTTTAAATACAATTTTCTTAGAGAGCGTTTGAAACACTTCTGCAGTTTCAAACTAAAAGTTTCCTACATAAGCACTTGGAAAGCGTCTTCAAAGTTTAAAAACATATGCATTGCTTGCTTTACAATAATTACTCACGTCTTTAGTCAGTGATGACCGATATTTATAAACAGTGATAGCAGTTCTTAGCAATAATTAAAGAGTGTCTCATTTGAACCAATACAGCTGAAGTTGAAAATTTCCGAAGGAAGAAACGAGATTTTTGGAATACAGATATTTTTGGTTCCGGCCGAATTTTTGGCAATATTTTCGTCGTAAATGAAATTTTGGCGAAACTTAGATTTTGAACTGAAAGCGATAACGAATATTCGGTCGATCTCTACTAATTATTATAAATCAATAAAAAAAATTGTGCTTTTTCAAATTCATGTAGAAATTTAGGTGTGCAAGCAAAATCATGTGACCCTTTAAAAAACTTTCGGGCAATTTCATTTAATAATTATGTTCGTCGTAAAGAGCTTTAAAATCATATTTTGTTTAAACTTCTTACCTTCAAAGTCAACTAATAACTCATCAATTTCTTATAAATTATATTCGATAGCTTCAGCTTCTATTGAAAATGATGGTGTCATAGTTCATTCCCTGCATTAGAGTATGAAACGTATATTCAAGTGGCACAAAAAGGGGTACATCAGCTAATATTGTGTATGACCCCACGAGCATGCAGAAGTGCAACAACATGACGTGGCATGTGGCCTCTACTAGTCTCTGGTGTTATCCTGGAGGCCACTGACACCACGAATCCAGCAGGGCAGTCCACAAATGCATAGGACTGCGATGTGATGTAGAGGTCTTCTGAACAGCACGTTGCAAGGCATTCCCGATATACACGATAATGCTGATGTCTGGGGATATAGGTGGCCAAAGGGAGGAAGAGTTATCATGGTGCCAATTGGTAGCAACTCTCGACGTGTCTGTTGTCGCATTGCCCTGCTGGAATTGTCGAAGTTTATTGGAATGCATAATGGACAAGAATGGTGTAGGTAATTGGACAGGATGCTTACGTACTCGTAACCTAATCAGAATCGTCTCTAGACGTGTCAGGGGTCCAAAAATCATGCCAACTTCACATCCCCCATACCATCACAGGGCCTCCACCAGTTTGAACAGTCCCTGCTGACATGTAGGGTCCAAGGGTTCGTGGGATTGTCTTCATACCTGTACATATCTAGCATCCCGATACTATTGGAAATGAGTCTCTAAACAAGGCAACGTGCTCCCAGTCATCAACAGTCCACTATAAGTGTTGTCGTGCTCAAGCGAGGTGTAAACTTTGTGCCGTGCAATTAGAAACTGTAAACAATTGGGCCTGCTGCTCCGAAAATACACGTCAACGACGCTGACCCTTCTTCATGACCCAGCATTGAAATCCGCAGCTATTTGAGGAAGTATTTCACACCTATCTCGTTTAAAGATTATCGTTTGTCATCGACGGTCCTGTTCTTTCAAGCTCTTTTTACAGTCTCACTGCTGCCGAAGATTTGATGTTTTACTGGATACCTGATATTCACGCTACACTGGCGAAATGTTCGTGTGCAAAAATCGAAATTGCATCGCTACCTTGGAGATGATATGTCCTATCTCTCATGCGCCAAATATAACGCCACATTCAGTGTCACTGAAATCGTGATAACCTGCCACAGTAGCCGCAGGAAACCGATCTAACAGCATCACTAGAATCCTGTTGCGTTATGATGGTGCTGCCGACCATATGGCACTACGCTGATTCGTTAAATATCTCTGTTGCAAGCGCACGCCACCCGTTTTTCTGGCTCTTCAATGTTTATGTAAAGCATTACAGTCTAAGGTGTAATTGAATGTTTCTTTTATGTTGTAATTTTATAGAAACTTCTTTGAGATTATCAAAAATACAATTCACACAAACAAATAAAAGTAAGCCTATGAAATAACAAAAATATTATTAGTCTCGGCATTTGAATTAATATGTCATTTCTCGAAGATTTGTAACGTAGCCTTATCTTTTTTGTCTGAAATACATAAAATGTATCACAGAAATTTTGCAGTCTTTCTTTCCAAGTTTGTGTCACATTTGCTCTGGATGAAATGAATAACTAAAATTCAAAACCATTAAAGTTAAACGCTAAATTACTGAAAATTTGATGTCAAAGTTGAGCGAAAAATTCCCAACACGATAAAAAAAATACCCAGGTCAAAATTCGGCTTTGAATTCATGCACAAATTCTCTACGCCTGAGCTACCCACTCAAATTATCTCCCTACAATTTACTGTCCTGTTGGTATAACTGCACATTGTAAGTGAGGAAAAAAGTAATACATTTTACATATGTAAAATTTTTTGTACGATGTCTTCAGAATGTCTTACACTTACATGCAAGTGAATTGTCTTAAGTCAGTTCGTCTAGGTAGTTCAGATGGCAGGGAATTGTCACATAAAGCCAAGGTCTCAGGTTCGAATCCTATCTTTGATAGTTTTCATTCTATTGAGAAAATTTTGTTCAACTTTCATCTCTACATATTTATCTCAACAATGAGTCCGTTTTTACTAAGCAAATTTAATACAAAAGGCAATAACAACTCAATGATGTTATCTGAGAAAAGGTGCTATTTTTAAAACCATAAAGCAGGCAAGGTGCAACACACTCCTGAGACTGATTTTGAGAAACTCTTTTTTAAGTATTAGAAATTTAAAATTTCAGAGAGTCATTATTTACCTGATTTTTAAAAATGTCATTTTTACTGTCACAATGTTGACTTCCAATGTTAAAGTGCATGCAAAATTTCTCTTCACACTTGAAGAAAAAAAATACAATAAATTTAAAGTTTTTACTTGAGTAATGTTTTCAAATTTGGGCTTTTTTAAAAGTGCCTAAAATTAAAAATTAATATATATTTTAATATACAGTTTTATAAAACTAGTTTTCTGATTGTAAAAAGCAAAAATTTGAAAATGAATTAGATAATGAATCTTTTAAAGCGATATTCTCTATATGTTAAGATGGGTTTTTTGCTTTCTGTAATGGAGAATACTGCTTCACCAGCATCTCCTTAAGATTAAGTTACTCGTACTGAAACAAGAAATTCGAAATATTATATAACTTGTGCACATTGTGCCTTTTTAATCCTCTATGTTGTAATTATGTATAAGAGTCTGTATTTATATAATGTTATCAACGTTTTGGCTATTTGGGACACCCTCGCCCTTACGATATCATCTGTTATCATTCCTCGACACCTTTCCCAATGATATCGTTATGAGTGTTTAAAAGTTGTTTTTATTTTTATCATTCTTTTTATACGTTTGCAGTGATATACAATATAGTTATACATTTATTATTCGCACACTTTTCTGTCTAAAATAAAGATAAGTTAATAAAATATCACTGTTAAATATGAAATAACTATTTAACACATGCCACTTTAATGAAATACTATTTAAAAGTATTTAATAGCTTTTCGTTACATATAGCATTCAACAGTAATATTGTCTTCTTGCACGGAGATAAACTTAACTTCTTATAAACAAAACAGGTGGAAAACATTCTTCCCATTTTTTACTAGTAAAAATAACAAGCATCATCATTCTCTAACAAAGAAATTTTTTGCGCATATGGCAGAAGAATGTTAATGGCGAATATTGGCTTGATATTTCATATTCTAGAATGAAATGATTTTATAATACTTTAATCGTTTTAATAATAGCTTTGTATTTTCATAAAAATAGATAACAGACTAAAAGAAAAAAGATAACAGGTGTACAGAAAAAGTTACCAAATGTAAATTTTTTGTTGGATAAAAAATTATAACGATATCAAAATACGAACTCCCTCCCCCGACAGATATCCTACGATATCAAGTGCATGACTCCTTCCCCCCTAAAGTGATAACGTTATATAAATACAGCCCCTAACTTAATAGATGCTTTTTTTTAAAATCGGAATTAAGTGTGATTTTCGGTTTTCCACTGATTCTCTTGACTATTTTAGAAAAATTTTATCAGTTATCTTAATCCTTTCGTGTTGGCATCCTATTTATAGTTTTACATTCACTAGTCTCTATAATTGCTGTTACCATTCCATTCATGTTTCAGCAGTTAGCAATAAAAAAATGTTTGCATTGTTTTTTAAACGTTTATTGCAAACATGTGTTTCTAATTCAAAAGTATATATCTAAAATAAAAATCTATGATTAAAGAAAAAAGTATTGGAAAGTTGATTTTTCATGTAATAATTATAATATTTAACATTTTTCAACTGTCTTTAAATATTTTTCAATAGTCTATTGTGGCGTCAATAGATTCTATTTCGTAAGTTTTTACTTTTTTTTGCTTCTTTTATGTCAGAATATACCAGAGATTTTTAAGAGTAGTTTTGTTCACAACATTATTTGCTGTTAATTTTATGTATTTGTTACTTCAAATTTTTTATTTCTGGAACCTTAATCAAGTATATGGTACTTTTTTTAAAATTTTTAGATGGTTTTTAGTTTATTGGGAGCATTATTAATAATGTTTGAAAACTTTATAATTTTTAATTTCTTTTTTAGTAATTGTCTCCAAAAAAAAAAAAGAGTCAAACCTAAAGTTAAAAGTAAAAATAATTTTAAAAAACTACACTTTTTTAGCATTTCTATGTTTATCTTAAAAGTAATGCTTAGTTTCATGGTTACAATTTATATTGCTCCAAAAAATTACTGCTAAAATAAGTTAATTTTAGATTATGGATAATCACTGCTTTGTTTAACGTTTGTTAGAAAGTACAAATTAGTGAATTTATTAAAAATATAATAATCTTTTTTTTTTTTTTTTTTTGAAGATATGACGAGATGAAAGACCAAAAAGAGCATTATTTAGAGGACGTGTTTAGGATTTCTAAATTGCTTTTTTTTGTGTGTAATCATAATCATTTATTTTAAATTTTTAATTGATAAAAGTACATTTTAAAAAAGATATTTCATTTATGTTTAATTCAATATTTTATTTATTTTTCACTTTCTAGTGTTTATAATATTTCATTGTTAAAATTTCAAAGTCAATTGGCTTTTTATAGCAAACGTGGTCTGGCTCTCCATTATTGTAACCATAAATAATATCGGGCGACTGATTACCTGTTACCAGCCAATGGAAAAATGACATGTAATGAATTTATAGCCGAGTTCTAAAAATATTGAAATGTTATATTGTCATAGGAAACACTCCTGTATACTTTTTTATATACACTGGTCTCCAAAAGTTAAGGCACAGGGATTGGATGCTTTCGATTGCACACGTTTTGTCGAATATCTACAAAATTTATTGACGAATTGTTCTTGAACGTCTGGGATGTAAAGAACATGTTTGATTTCATATTTATCGATGAAGATTTAGTCGGGCCGACAATTAGGGTGCTAATAATAAATTTAATAATAAAATAATATTTGCGATCAGCTATGCATCAGAAAATGCTGGAAATTGTTTGTCACTGCGTTAAATGACTATTTGGGTCCTGTTCAACGTTTGTGTGTATTTGTGTAAGCATAGCACTCATATTCGTGAAGATGTTATTGTGTTTGTGAAAAATTCAAAAGTTTTTTGCTTATAGCATACAGAGTTTTCAACCAAATTTAACACAACTTTCCGAAAACTTGCCAAATAATAGTAGCAACAGTATACTGCAATTAAAGCATGAATATATTGAATATTTGATGAGATATGGGCATTTTTATGAGATAATTTTTAATTGCGCATGTGCGTAAAATTTCAAAATTTTTATTTCATAATTTGGTAGTCGGTATTTTGTGGAAACTTATATAAAATGTCCAGTCAAATATCGAGAAAATTCACAAAGATAGGGGCGATATAGTGAGTTGAATCCTAAAAATAGCTTTATTATGAGGGATTTTCCACAACTTTTCAATCAGCTCACTATATCTTTCTAAGTTTTCACAACATTTGACTGGACATTTTCTAGAAGTTGCCCCAAAATACGGACTACCAAATTATGAAATAAAAATTTAGAAATTTCCGCGCATGCGCAATTAAAAATTATCTCATAAATATGCCCAAATCTCATCAAATATTCAATATATTCATGTTTTAATTGCAGTATACTGTTGCTACTATTCTTTGGCAAGTTTTCGGAAAGTTGTGTTAAATTTGGTTTAAAACTCTGTATGCTACAAGCAAAAAACTTTTGAATTTTTTACAGACACAATAACATCTTCACGAATATGTGTGCTATGCTTACACAAATGCACACAAATGTTGAACAGGACCCAAATAGTCATTTAACGCAGTAACAAACCATTTCCAGTATTTTCTGTTGCATAGCTGATCGCAAATATTATTTTATTATTAAATTTATTATTAGCCCCCTAACTGTTGGTCCGACTACATCGTCACCAAGAAATATGAAATCAAACATGTTCTTTTCATCCCAGAAGTTCTAGAACAATTCGCCAATAATTTTTGTAGATATTCGACAAAACGTGTGCAATCGAAAGCATCCAGTCCCTGTACCTTAACTTTTAGAGGCCAGTGTAATTCTAACCTACCAAAGAGAAGAAAATCGATTAAAATTCTTAGCTTTCATACTTGATCAAATTAAGTTAAATAAAGTGTCACTCGGAATTTCAAAAAGTTGTTAACCCATTAGCATAAATAAATTGAAAGAGACTATAGATTTTCCTGTTTTTTGTGTTAAAACATTTGTTTTTAGACCTACATCATCTGCGGGTGCATTGTAATTTTATAAACTGTACAAGAATGCATTTTCATCTTTGAAGTGAAATTTTAAAATATGTATTTTTATGAAAAAATAACTTTTATTTTAACATATTTTTTCAATTCTTCATAATCTGAGTAGCTGAATTATATTATTTAACGTTAAAATTCTACTTCGTATGTTTTTACTTTTTTTTGCTTCTTTTATGTCAGAATATACCAGAGATTTTTAAGAGTAGTTTTGTTCAAAGCATTATTTGCTGTTAATTTTATGTATTTATTACTTCAAATTTTTTACTATTGGTGTCCTTGATCAAGTATATACTTTTTAGAATTTTTTGGACAGTTTTTAGTGTATTGGAATCATTATTATCAATCTGCGAAAGTTTCATAATTTTTATTTCATTTTAAAATTATTTATCATGAAAGGGTTAAAAGGAAATTTTAGTAGAATTTTTCTTGGTGAGGAAATCTGTGCTCTATCCTATTTTATATATGTAATAACCTAGCTATGTATGTTGTACCCAATATAATTTGTTTCACATAAATGACATTTAGAAAGGATGAATAATGCTGCAACCTCTGTAATCATTGTTCTATTCTCTGTTAAATTGGTAATTGCATTCATATACATTTAATTTTTTCTCTCCGTAAAATTAATTTCAGAAGGTAACATCAGTTGTAAAATCTTGAAGCAATTTCAATATGTTATTTATTTCTACTATTGCATTTCGTATTTTTTTTTTTTTTTTTTTTTTTGCAAATACCACATTTTATAACAAAAGCAAAAGTAGGTTGGTTTTCTTTAACAGTCAAAACTATCGCACTTATCCTGAACACAACTGTAAAAAGTTTAGGAATCAAGATCTAGGAGAGATAAGCTGGATTGAGTAGATTTATTCTCCTCCTTCACCGCTTTCTCCCTCTAGTGGCAAAGTGACAGGATAGTCTATGATTTTTGGATATATTGAGTTTGACTTTGGACTGAACAAGATTCACTGAGCTTTTCATCCTTTTGGTTGATAAAATGAGTACAAAGTTTGCTTGAGAATTAAACATTGTGAATCCTACGTTGGGACGACCTAACTGGAACATGCGCTACATAGCACCTTAGGGTCCATGGTTAAGAAAACAGACCTGAACACTGTAGATCCTAATCCTTAATTAGTCGTAAAACCATAGATTTGGTTTAATTTTTAGAAACTTTTAAGAGCATACAAATAGAAAAATTTCTTTTTCTTGCAAATTTTATTGAATTTATTAAAAACTAGTAACACGATGCTTATCACTCAAAAGTGCAGTTTTGATACTTGTATTTAATATTTTTAAAATTTCAAGTTTCTCAGTAATTTTATCAATCTTCATTAATATGGTAATGATATGTAATGCAAATGACACTTCCAAAACTAAAAATTCTTTTAAACTGAAATTCACTAAACATCTTCCTTTCATTTATCAGAATGTTCAGATATCTGAGAAATAAGGAGAAAATAGAAAAGAGGGCGGTAATTCTGCATCGCTTCATGTAACTGCACTACGTGACTCGATCCGTACTTCGAGTTGATGCCAATCTTTTACATTGTGGGTCGTGTTCACTTCAATTGATTTGGGCTGTTTGCGTTGGCCTAATTTTTCAAAAAAAATGGTTTAGAATATTTTTTCAGATAAGGAAAAACTATATATCTGAGCAATTATCAGTTCGTTTTTCAACATAAAAGATAAATTTATATTACATATAAAATTGTAGAATCTTTACATAATTGTGTTGCAATACGGTATAATTTTATATTCTTTCGTGTCGACTTGAAATTGAATATTTGGGTTCAGATTGTATTTATAAACCGAACTGGGGATGACTAGGAGGTAGACTTTTAAAATTTAGTTTTTATAAGAATCTGTATTTCAACTTTCTTTGACAGCTGTGAAAGGACATTTCCATCTGCTCATGTGATAACTTCTTTTTTTAAATATACATGTTATATGTAATTGTTTTATTTGCTTATGTACTTTTTACTAAAACCAATATTTCCTGGGGCTGTCTTCAATTAGGACATAAAATCATGCACTGGGAGAGTATAAACCGACTCGAACCAAAAATTCTGCTTTATGTTAACCCGGAATTTAAAAAAAATTATCCATAATTTTATGCAATTATGAAAAGCTTCTTCCATGATATTGTTAATAAGATTTGTATCTTTTGTGAAGAAAAACTAATACATATAATCTCAATGATAGTCAAATATGTAGTTTTTCATCGACGCAATATTTTAGACTTTCTATTGAAACATCACCAAGTTAGCCTGAACTTAAAACAATTAAAATCAGCCTCACCCAAATCTGAATGGCA
The DNA here is from genome assembly GCA_963932465.1 of Maratus speciosus. Classification (NCBI taxonomy): domain Eukaryota; kingdom Metazoa; phylum Arthropoda; class Arachnida; order Araneae; family Salticidae; genus Maratus; species Maratus speciosus. Next base: position 398,097,734 of record OZ010799.1, on the reverse strand, counting down.
ATTAAAAAAAGTACTTTGTACCCGACTCGAAACGAAAATTATATTTAAAATCAACCGATACATGACTGAAACCTGACAAAAAATATTGTCATCTCCATACCTTTCAGCCTATACCCTAAAGGGAATAAGAATAATCCATATTATAATACAATTATAGAAAAAATAGCCGGCTATTTCGAATACCAGCCATCTCTTTATATTTTATGTTGAATGAATATATGTTCAAATATCTGTATCAATCCAATCTGCACTCGAAAAACTTGCATGAACCAAATACGACGCAGGTCTATCCTGTAACTTAAAATTAGGGGAAAAAGAAATATTTTAACTTCAAACAATAAAAAATATGAAAAAAGACAAATAAAAAAGGATAAAATTCAATAAAATTTAGAATTAAGCCATTTTATTAAGAACATACGAACATAAAATGTACATGTCGGCGACAATAAAATATTACAAAAATTGGTGTAAAACAAAATATAAGAGGAAAAACATCTTAAAACAACGTAAAAAATAATAATTGAAACATACAAGAGTAAATAAAACACTAATAAAAGAGAAAGCACAACACAATTGTTTTCTGTGTATGTTTTAAGATTTTTTTTTTCATTTAAATTACATAAAAATTGATGTAAACAACATTTATAATTATGTTTACAGAAGATTACGTAACCAAAGCTCTGAATTTTTATCTTAATAGTATTGTGCATTTAAGCAATAATTACATGGATGAGAATAATCAAACTGGAAAAAAAAGAGAAACGTGTTTTGTTTTCTCTTTCTCTAAATAATAAAGATATTTTTCCTCTTTAATAAATATCGGTTTTCAAGTCTTCAAAAATAATGAGTGAATAAAATACATAATCTAAAGGGTTTAATAAATATTCCAAACTCTTTTCTAACATATGACTACTACATTACAAGAATATAATATAATTATTGTATGCCTTGCAATTTTCTTCCCAAAATTTATTTTAAATATATGGAGTACATGATACATCAGTATTCAGGATATGCATGACCCCTGTACATATGATCACTGATCATTAGGTAAAAGTCTTTGGCGGTAAATTTTGTACTTAAATTTAAAAAAAAAAATGAAACAGTACATTGCGAATAATTTTAACATTAACCATTAGCAGAGATGAGAGCGCTGTGCCAAAATGACCGATTGCTACCACTAAATTTTAATAGTATTTCACGCCTTATTTATTGACCGAATTTCTAAGATTTAAAAAAGCAAAGAATACTATTAAAATTTAGTGGTGAAAACCTAAAATCTGTGATGGAGTGCTCCCATCCCTGTATTATACTTGCTTACATTTGGGTGAGGCATGCAAAAAAACAAAACACAAATTTTTCCTTTTTTTAAGTGTTATAAACTCACAATTTGAAATTTTCAAAATATATTGTTGTATTTTTAATTAAATAACCAATTACAAAAATAAAAGCAAGACTGTTTAATTGGAAGAAAATTTTTAATGACAAAACATAAAAAATATATACTATTGCAAAAACAATTTCATCTGGAATAATAAAGGATTTTGTATGCAGTAAAGTAGAAAAAAGTTCTTTTCTTTGATGCATCAGAAATTTACATTAGTCAGCCTTTACCGATGAGAATGACAGAGAATAGACATCAATTACAGTAATATTTTTGGATTTCAATTAACTCTCAGATGTGATAATGACTTTAAAATATAAGTTTTTATAATACAAAAAAAGATTGTATACAATAATTAGGAACATAAATACTTTTTCAGAAACTGCATGCGATAAAATATACATTTGAAACTAAAATAACAGCTCGATATAATGCTGCCAAACTCAACATGCAGTCCATGAACCGCATGAGGTCCGCTAACTTCTTAAGTACAGCTCAAGATATAATCGTTAATCGATAGTCGTAAAATTGTCAGAAGCGCTGGAATTACATTAATTTTCAAATAAAAGCTTGGACACATCTATTGCTTTAATATTTACATTACGAGATTTGTGAAGTCTCTTGATATTTACAGAAAGCTACTGTTTGTCATTTGTATTTTGAAGCATTGATTTTTGCAAATTTTTTTTTATTTTTTTTCTAATTAAATTTTGGATATTTTGCTATTTTATTCTCAAGTATGCTCCAGTTGAGCTTTACATAAACGATACCAGAAATTATTTCTCTTCTGCGATTGGAATGGTTTTGTATTTCGAAAACTTTTATTAAGATCGAATATATCTTTTCAAATTTAATGAGTAATAGTAAAAGAATGTCTCAAACTTCCATCCGCAAAATTCTACTAGCAAAACATGAAATTAAAAACTCGATAACACAATTTTCTATTATATTGACTAATTTTATCTTTAGAACTTTTAAATTATTGATATTTCATTTGAATATAATCACTGCATATTTTTGTAGTAGTAATTTGCATCTATTAATCATTAAATATCTCAACCATTTCTTTATATATTTCTGAGGGAAGGCGACATTTGTCCCATTGTTTATAATTAATTTAAAATTATATTAAAACAACCTAAATGTCATTTGCCTTGTGAAATGTTGTTTAAACACGTAATCTTATGTGTGTGTTATAGCAGTACAAATATATTTCTTTAATTTTAAACATTAATCGAACATTGTTTAAAATTAATTAAATTTTAATTACATAACTTGATATTTAAAAAGGTAAAATGTTTTGCATTGCAATAAAGTCCGATTTCTTAGAGAAATCTGCCGATTTTTTTTATTTTTTAAAGATTTTGAAAAAAATTTAATACATTGCGATTTATACTTTTTTATTATATAGCTAAGATTTATAATGTTATTTTTGTCATATTACATTTAAAAACAGAAGATTTCAAATCCAGTTAGATGGACGTAGGCAACGAACGATTGTAAATTTAGATTGGATTGCTGGTTACTGTACTTTTTAATGATTGTGTGTCAGGAGGAATTATGCAAAGGAATGACAGAAGTAAATTATGCAAACTCAAACTCACAAGCAAGGTTAGTGCAAGTGGTGTCCCAACAAAATTACTAAGCCAGATAGCTACTTTAGTGCTGTCATGAGTTTTCCCCAAGTTATATCCCATTAACTGATAGAAAAGGAATATTTTTTTACTCAAGGCAGCAAAAAATAAAAAACTTGTTAATGCACTTTATGGATTAATATAAAGTGAGAGAAAGTAATCAAATTTACTTAAGTATTGAATATATAATACATATATCTTGAATATACATATATATTGGATATACCGGGTGTCCCAAAAAGGACTGACTGATTTTAAAATTCAATAACTTCCAAACGGTGACAGATATTAAAAAAATTCTTGCAGGAGGGTTATGCATAAAGTCAAAAGTTTTTTTACAGTGATTTTCGATTTTAGTTCGAATTACAAACAATAGATGGCGCTGCGATCAATAGAGGCTAAATTCAGGCTCGATTTTTGATACTTCGTGGCCCGGATAATACATTTCCATCTCCTTTTTCTGCATGGAACAACAGAAAGGACCAAAAATCGAGCCTGTATTTAGCGACTATTGCTTACAGCGCCATCTATTGTTTGTAATTCGAACTAAAATCGAAAATCACTGTAATAAAACTTTTGACTTTATGCATAACCCTCCTGCAAGAATTTTTTTAATATCTGTCACCGTTTGGAAGTTATTGAATTTTAAAATCAGTCAGTCCTTTTTGGGACACCCGGTACATAAATATTGAATATATGTGTATATATATATAAGGATTGAAATATTTATAAAACCAGTTTTCTTGCTAATCTGGAATAGATATAGATAACATGTCAGCCGTTTAAAAAGTACGCTTAGCAAGGTCACACAGTCGGCTGCAAAGCAAAAACTAATGCTTCCTGATTAGTGATTATTTCCAATGTACTAGTTTTTACTAATCCATAATCGGGATACCATTCATTTCATTTTCCAAATTTAACAAAACAAATGAAATCAAACAAATTATCTTCTTGGTTGGCCTAGTAAATAGGGACAAAATTAGTTTGACTCAACAGAAACTTAAAATTGGCATAGTACTGAAGAAGGGCAAATGAGATGAGTATTTGTGACACTGACAAAATATGTGTAATAAAATGGAAGAATAACAAGTGGGTTACTTTTTATCTTCATGTGTAGGCAGTGAATCAAATGCATCGTTTATCAGGGGGTGTAAAAAAGAAAATACAAAAAATTAGCATTCCCCAGCGTGCTGTAGTATAATACTTTTATGGGTAGTACAGATCTTTACAATCGGTAATTTTCTTATTACTGTTCTTTAGCAAGAATCAAAAATGGATTACGCACATGTTTACGCATTTTGCTAATCGCGAAATTTCGAATTTACTATGTGCATTATTATAAAGTCAGTGCTTTGAAGAAATATATTTACTTTATGGATTATAGAATGTTGCTTAAGACTTTTCAAAGTGTGAAGACAATATAACTCGTATTTAGAATTGGAAAAACTCTGTATATTCCAAGTTTAGGCAAAGAAGAGTTTACCTCCAATAAAACGCTAAGTTGTTAATAGGGATATAAAATAAGTACGGCTTGATAATATAGGACATTTATCAAGTTATATAGATGGTAAAACACTTCTAAATGTTGCTTATTAGAATATGCACTCAGAACTCAATATTGTATACAAAAGGTAACATCTACGCACAACTCTTAAAAATTACTCTCTTTGAGATTTATTTTTATAAGAAATATTAGTCATGTAAATAACCATAATTACAAAAATAAATGTTAAATATATTACATTTATATTTTCTTAATTTTAAATAAAAATTTTTTTTAAATAGATAACATTACAACGTGTTGATTAGAAATCATTTTATATCCATTTTATCAATTGAGAAAACTGTACTGTTTTATCACATTGAAAACTCAAATATACATTAGTGATCAGTTCGGGCTCTACTTTTGGAGCCCGAGCCCAAAGTATTTCGTGTCATCAAAGCCCAAGCCCAATAGAGAAAGTATGATATAAAACAATTGCATAATATTTTAAAATTGTTCAAAATGTAAAATCTCACTTTGTAAATACTTCTTATATGGAAATAAATGTTAATTCCAGCACATAATTAACTTTATGGAAATTTTATTCAATGTTATTAAAAGAGAAGTTTAGTTTTAAAAAATTATACTTCCTTAAAATGATTCTCATATTTTCTCCTCCAACAAGCAAATCTGGTGGACACATTAACAAAGTGCAGGGCTACCACAGGCGACTATTTTTCAATTCCAACTGGCACCAATTTTTAAAGACAAAAATCCTTAACACACACTGGGACAACATTTGCAACGGAAATATATTTCAAAATTTATATTAAGAAATACTGGTGCGAACAGAATATAAAACTAACAGCCTGTGGCAGCCTTGATAGTGCGATTTATAAATAAATCAATGAGATTTGCAGAAATTACATTATTTATATGACGAAGAATGCATTTTGCTTTCTTCAAACAAAAACAAAATAGACAGAATTAACTGTATTTGAAATATGTTAAATAACTCTCACAGTAAAGAGTGGATACGGTGATCCTTATTTAAATCATGTTAGTGAGAAAAATCTTTGTTAGCCACATCACAAGAGAAAGGTTTCTTTTTTGTATACACACGCATGTAGACATCTAAAGAAGATTTTCCAGAAAACCCTTTGCCATCATACCAGAGAAATGCTTCTATTTAATATGACCGCACAGGTAATTTTTTAATTCATATTTCTAAGAAAACCCTTTGTTACACACCACACAAGAGAAAGGTTTCTACTTAGTATGCACACGCAGGTGGACATTTAAACTAGATTTATCAGAAAATCTTTTGTTATACACCTCACAAAGGTCTCTCATTAGTATGCAGTAGAAGATGTCGATTTAAATTAGATTTATGAGAAAATCCTTTGCTACACACTTCACAAGAGAAAGGTTTTTCTTCAGTATGGACACGCAGGTGGACATTTAAATTAGATTTCGAAGAACATCTCTTGTTACACACTTCACAAAAGAAAGGTTTCTTTTCAACATGGACACGCAGGTGGTCATTTAAAGCAGATTTATGAGAAAATCCTTTACAACACACCTCGCAGGCTAAAGGCTTCTCTTTAGTATGAGCATGCATGTGTCTATCTAAAGTAGATTTGGAAGAAAATCTCTTGTTACAGACCTCACAAGAGAAAAGTTTCTCTTTAGTATGAACAAGCAGGTGGTCATTTAAATGTGTTTTTTGAGAAAACCCTTTGTTACACACCTCACAACAAAAAGGTTTTTCTTTGGTATGAATTAGCAGGTGCTGATTTAAATGAGTTGTCCGAGAAAACCCTTTGTTACACACTTCACAAATAAAGGGTTTCTCTTTAGTATGCACACGAAGGTGGACATTTAAATTAGATCTTCGCGAAAATCTTTTGTTACACAACTTACAAGAAAAAGGTCTCTCATTAGTATGAACGCGCAGGTGGGAATTTAAATTAGATTGATGAGAAAATTCTTTGTTACACACCTCACAAGAGAAAGGTTTCTCTTTAGTATGAACACGCAAATGGGTAATTAAATTAAGTTTTTTAGAAAATCCTTTGTTACATACCTCACAAGAGAAAGGTTTCTCTTTAGTATGAACTACCGGTGGACATTTAAATGACGTATGAATTAGCTGGTGCTGATTCAAATGAGTTGTCCGAGAAAACCCTTTGTTACACAACTCACAAAAAAAGGATTTATCTTTAGTATGCACACGATGGTGGACATTTAAAATAGATTTTCGAGAAAATCCTTTGTTACACACCTTACAAGAGAAAGGTCTCTCATTAGTATGAACTAGAAGGTGACGATTTAAATTAGATTTATGAGAAAATCCTTTGCTACACACCTCACAAGAGTAAGGTTTCTCTTTAGTATGAACTACCGGTGGACATTTAAATGACATGTTTGTGAAAACCCTTTTCTACACACCTCACAAAAGTAAGATTTTTCTTTTATAAAAACATGCAGGTGGACATTGAAGGCAGATTTATGAGAACAACTCTTTTATACACATCACATGCGACTGTTTTTTCTGCGGCATGGATTCGCAGTTCATGACATTGATTTTTGTGAGAAAATCCTTGACTACACATGTTACAATTGAAAGGCATCCGATTAGTATGAATCCGATGCTGTCAATATCATTTACAACTGCAAGACAATCTTTTTTAAGCACCTCACAAGAAAAAGATAACTCTTTAGAATAACCTATATAAGCATTTTATTGCCATTTTTCAGAAACCGTTTAACAAAAGAGAAGTAAGGAAAGAAGACCCTTTTTAAAGCTGATTTGCTACAAAGTCTGTTATTGCTGATCTAAATTGCGTTCTTGATTCAAGGTCAAAATTGGTTTTTCAATGTATATATTAATTTTATATCTGACATGTAGAAGAAGTTATTAACCAATAGAAATGTGAGTTATCTTCTTTTTGCACAGAAATGAAAACTGTTTTTTAAATGGATGAATGGAAGGATTTTCTGAAGCCAAAATTTATAAATGAGCAGTAATTGCACTATGTAGATTTTTTAAAAATATGCACAAATATACATTTAATTTACGTTTCTTTTTAGCAGAAATAGAACAACATTTAATGGATCGAGCATATTACTTTAATGAACGTATATTAGACACTAAAATATAGATGTATCAGCAGACCTTTTTATTTGGAGAACACTCAAGTTATCAAATTAAGTTTAAAATATCAACATTGTGATATAGAGGAAATATCCTAAAAATATACGTCATAAATGAACTTTTCTCAGAAGTATATTTTTTTTCACCAACAATATTTGACATTTATTATTGTATACTGTAATTTCCATATGAAAATGGAGAAAATCATTCTAATTTGCACTAGCACAAACTTAAAAAAATCTTTACAGAACAAGTTTTCTCAATGAAAGAATTCATCAAAGGAAAAAAATATATGGACTTGGGCGTGATTTATTTTCATAAATCCTTTCAGTGTATGTTCAGAATAGATTTCACAAACATCTGCACCTGAAATATAAATTATTGTTTAGTATACATACTACATAACTGTTTGTGAATTTTCAAAAGTTTATACAGAAAAGTCTATTTTGATGTTAATAATAAAATAAAAATAATTATTATACACATAATACATTTGTGGTACATTTTACCTTTATTTCTACAATTACCACCACTACAATCACATCCAATGTATTGTTGCATAGGTATTAGAGGCACGCCAAACTATGTTTAATTTTTTATTTCTTATACATCTTTTATCGTTTTTGCAATGGTAGCCATTAGCCAGCTATTCAAAATTTTCCTGATTCGAAGTTAGGCATCAGAGTGAAAAAAATTCCACAGAATAGATTTCATTGTCTAATAGATGCAATTTTACAGAATTTTAGTACACCATTTTGAAATTTTAATGCCTAAAGTTGTTACAAAAATATTTTATCAATTATTTTTTTAAAGTCTAAAATTCTTTTTTCGAAAAAAAAATGGAAAATTTTAAATTTTATTTAAACTTCAATACACTTTCAAAATTTCCGAATTTTAAATTTCTTTTACATAATTTGTTCTGTTATGAGAAAACTCGAAGTTTAAAATTTTGCTTGAGAATCAACTAATTTTTTCAGAAATTCAGAATTTTAAATTTTGTTTAAACCACTTTTTGTTTAAATTTTTTTTTATGTTATTTAACATTCCGCTAAGTTTTTGAAATCTCAGAATTTTGATTTTTATTTGAATTTTTTTTTAATTTTTAAACAGCTATTATTTTAAAATATTTTCCCTCTTTAAATTAACTAATTCTCGTGCTAAATTAACTAGTACAGACAAGTCACTTTCAGTTTTTTTCCTTGGACTACATTTCATTGTACCATAGTTTTAACCTTTATGGAGAGGTTGGTGTAGGTGTGAAATACTATATATAGTAGCTATACTATATATAGATATATATAGTATAGCTACTACACCGAAGAGCCATTACATTATGACCACCTGCTTAATATGACGCAGGACCACATTTCGCCCACAAAACCGCAAACACCCGGCGTGGCATTGACCCGACTAGGTGAGTAGCCTGAATTATCTGGTACCAAGCGCTCACTAACTAGTCCTGCAATCTCAGCACATTGCGAGGGGGTAGCGTGGCAGCACGAATTCGGTTTTACAGGTGGAACCAAAAATGCGCTATTGATTTCATGTCAGGTGAACCTGGAGGCCAAGACATGACTTGACAGTCACTAGAATGTTCCTCGAACTCTGTCCCTTATGACATAGTGCATTATCCAGATCCCGTTGGTAAACGTCATCACTTGCCGAGAACTCTGCTGCCATGAATAGGTGCACCTTGTCTGAAACGATGTTCATGTAACGTACAGACATCAGGGATTATTCTATGGGAATTATGACAGGGCTTCGAAGTCGTGGAGTAGGAGTCGGCACATTTTTGAAAGAGTCGAAGTCGTCCATTTTACAAGCAGGTCTGCGTTATCGGAGTCGGCCCATTTTTGAGCGAAAGAGTCGGAGTCGGATCTGTTAAAATTCCCCGAGTCGGGGTCGTCCATTTTTCCCACCGACACCGCAGCCCTGGATTATGAGTCTTAATGTGCTCCATGAAACCATCGTCCGCATCGTGATACCTCCGCCACCGGCTTGTCTCCGGCTAACTGTGCATTCGGGAGGCAGAGATTCCGTTAGAATTTGGCGTATTCTTACGCGCCCGACGATGTGATGACATTCGTCGGACTATGCAACTTTCTTCCATTCTTCTATGGTTCAATTCCGCTGTTCCTGGAACCATTCCAGGCGCTGCTGCCGATGAAGTGCTGTCAGCGCAGAGTCGAGCTTCGGCTGCCGGCTGCGTAGGTCCATACGCAGCAGTGCACGTTGCACAGTGCGTTAAGAAACACTGTCTGGGTTGCCACTGTTATAGCTGTTGGTGATTTCGGCTGTTGTAGCTCTTCGGTCACGGCGAATAAAGCGTAACAATCTCAGTTCTCCTCTGGAATTAATGGGTCGCGGGCAACACACCGCTGGTCTTTTCAACATCCATACACCACTTTCTAAACGTACTCACAACGACTGCACGTGAATAGCACACCAAAAGCGCCATTTCTGATATCGACGTACCCAGTCGCCGAGCCATAACGATTTGACCTTTCTGATAAATCTGCTGCTTTTCCCATTATATCGTAAATCACGCTATGTTTACAAGTACAATGCTTTATATTCTCCAACATCTGCGGCACAAGCACCGAGGTTTTGTTTCTGGGCGAACTAATTGTATATACACTATATGGCCAAAGGTGACCGGCCACTTGAGATTTTTGACGTTTTCTTAAATATCTATAAAAATACATGAGGAATTATCCTTAAACTCCAGGGATGTAAACAGAATAGTACAGGTCATATATTTCTGTGAAGATGTTTTCCCCAAACCCCATAGGGGACCGTCAATAAATTAAAAAGAACGAATATCGTTTGGACAACCCTGTAAAAACTAATGTACAAAAGCGTTCAAACTGTAGATTATGATTAAGTGCCTAGTTGTAATAAATTGTGTTCATTTTTATGAGAATAGCATGTATATTCGTAGAGAAATTAAAGATTTTTATAAAAAGAATCCCAAATTTTGCCAAGTTTTTTGCTTATAATTTATTCTTATATTTATATTTTTCTTAATATAAAAAAAATTCTTTTCAGAAAATATGACAAATAACATTGTATACAATAACCTGCAATCAGAATGAAAAAATATTAATAATTGTATGAAAAATGAGCAGTTTTACTAAATAATGATTCACTACGCATGCCCGAATGTAAACAAAATATAATGTGCATAATGTGTTAGCTAAATGCATAGAGCAAATTTTGTAAAAGTCTCAAAAACATACCTTGAAAATTCTGAAAATTATCGTTGATAGAATAAGCTCAAAATCCGTTGTTTCCAAAATGAAGTAAAAAGATGAGGGGTTGTATCCATATATCCATTGATTGTGCCAATATAGTATACAAAATATTCCACGTACTACTGTATTTTGATACAGCCCCTCATCTTTTTGCTTCCTTTTTGGAATAACTTGAGCTTATTCTATAAATGATAATTTTCAGACTTTTCAAACTATATTTTTGAGATTTTCACAAAAGTTGCTCTATACATTTAGCTAACACATTATACACATTTTATTTTGGTTACATTCGGGCATGCGTAGTGAATCATTATTTAGTAAAACTGCTCATTTTTCATAAAAGTTTTATTATTTTTTCATTCTGGGTTGGGATGGGTTGTCTGGATTTTTGACGGCCGATTATCTACACGAGGGATATAGATCAGGGGGGAAGTGCCCTCTATGGAGGTCTTGTCTTTCTAAGGGAATCTAATCTGTATTTACGCATGGAAAATCCATGGTTCGAAGTAAACCGAAACAAAAACTCCGAACAATTAGGCCGACAGGCGCGACTGGTTTCGAAACCAGCACCTCCCGTCTACCACCTTCAAGAGCAGAACCTCTCGACCACTAGTAGGGCATTTTTTCATTCTGATTGCAGGGTATTGTATACAATGTTATTTGTCATATTTTTTCAAAAGAACTTTTTTTTATACACTGCTCAAAACAATTAAAGGATATTTGAAGTTTTATATAAAATAAAGATATAAACGAAGTTTTTTTGCCAAAAATAGAAGAAGAGAATTACAAATGCAAATTTTTCTGGTTTTCAAACTGTGGAGTATGCAAATTTTGAGTTCGACGTCAAAAACGTCGCTTCAGCGGCAGCGAATGAAATTTGACTTTCAACTGGATAAAAGAGGATGAAGACAAGGATGATCGGCATTCAGTGATTGCTAAGTTTCGATGAGTACGATGTCTCAGCGAAGTCATTTGACAGATTCAGAAGCTTTGAGAATTGTTGGTAGGTTAGAAGGGGGCCAAACTCAAGCCGAAGTAGCGCAAGCCATTGGAGTGTCACAAAGTGTCATTTCCAGGATCTGGAACCGTTTTTTGGAGAGTGGATGTGCAGGCCGAAGACCAGGTCAAGGTCGTAGACGGGCAACAACGCCCAATGAAGATCGGTATTTAGCGTTAACAGCTCGGAGACAACGAACCATGAACGCTACTCTTCTCCAACAACACCTTCGCTCGGCTACAGGCACCACGATTTCAACTCAGACTGTCCGAAACCGGCTCCATGCTGTAGGTCTGTATGCTCGCCGACCGATGGTATGTGTTAGATAAACATCAAGGCATCGTCGGAGTGGGCAACCGAGCATGTCAACTGGAGGAGAAATGAATGGAGCAATATTCTGTTTTCTGACGAGTCCCGTTTTTCTGTGCATCCGGATAATAGGCGTATTTTCATCTGGAGGGACAGTGGCAGTAGGAATAATCCTGCGTTCGTGCACGAAAGTGTCAGATTTGGCGGTGGAGGAGTGTTGGCGTATGGTGGCATCTCCATTGACGGCGCACTGACCTCTACATCATTCGAGATGGAACTCTGACTGGTCGCCGATATAGGGATGAGATCCTCAGAGCTATTGTAGTCCCTTACGCTGCAGCAATCGGAGATAACTTCATTTTAATGGACGATAACTGCAGGCCACATCGTGCAAACCTGGTGGAGGATTTCCTCTTCGAGGAAGGAATCGTTCGAATGGAATGGCCAGCGTGTTCTCCAGACATGAATCCAATCGAGCACGTTTGGGACGCTCTAGGAAGACGAGTTTCTGGCCGCCAACAACCCCCACAAACTCTCCAAGAACTGGAAAGAGCTCTTCTGGAAGAGTGGGGCAGAATACCCCAACTCGTCATTAATAGCCTCATTGAGTCCATGCCTCAAAGGTGTTCAACGTTGCTGGCCGCCCGTGGAAACCATACCCCCTACTGAAAATGATTTTCTTTGAAGAAAACACCTTTTCTTATTCTTTTTTTCTCATATGCACAAATTGTGTTTTTTTTCTTTAGTACACAAATACGCAATAAAATGCATTTTTTTTCTGCCAAACATGTGTAATTTATTCTCATATAAACTACTATGTCTGTCGACCATGTATCAATCAGCTAAACAGTTTACCAGATACAAAATCCACCTAAAACTGCAATATCCTTTAATTGTTTTGAGCAGTGTGTTAAGAACTATACAAATTATAAGCAAAAAACTTGGCAAAATTTGAGGCTCTTTTTATAAAAACTTTAATTTCTCAACGAATATGCATGCTATTCTCATAAAAATGAACAAAATTTATTACAATAAGGCACTTAATCATAACCTACAGTTTGAACGCTTTTGCTACATTAGTTTTTACATGGTTGTCCAAAAGATATTCGTTCTTTTTCAATTTGTTAACGGTCCCCTATGGAGTTTCGGGAAAAAATCTTCACGGAAATATATGACCTGTACTATTCTGTTTACACACCTGGAGCTTCAGGATAATTCCTCATGTATTTTTCTAGATATTAAAAGAAAACGTCAAAAATCGCAAGTAGCCAGTAGCCTTTGGCCATATAGTGTAGATGCTGGGTGGTCATAATGTAATGGTTCTTCCGTGTATACTATATATTACTATATTTTTTTTTAATGGAAAGTTTTAAAATTTTAAACTTTTCATGCTGGAGGAAGGAAGGGTGAAAAAATTTTCAAGAATGAATATTTAGTTATTGTTGCAAGAGAGCAACATATAGACAGAAGAACTTTTACTGGGGGCAAAGGGGGGGGCACACATTTTGAGGATACAGAGATACTTTAAATAAGTTGATTATTTCTTAATTGTTACTACAGAATGTAAGAAATACAGTATATTATATTAACAGAGTTTTAAATCTCACATGCTAAAAGGGAAGAAAAGGGGAATGCATAAATTTCGTTGGAAATGGAAAGAGTTGTAATTTAGATAATTGATTATTTACTTAACGTTAATAGAACAAAACAAAAAGGATAAATCTTTTTTGAGATACTTAAGATATTAAAGTCTTTGTGCTTGTGTCGGACAGAAAAGGAAATCAGATGTTTCACACAGAGGCGAGAGGTGAATTTTATAGAAATTATTTAAGAAATATAAGAGCTTATAGCATTTTAGAGTATGTACTTAATTATTAACATAATTTGTTGGCAGATGTAATATACAATGTTTTGATAAATGCATTACTTTATGATAAATTATTAAAATACACCTTAGAGGTCTGCACGGGCCCGGGCTTGGCCCGAGGCCCGTACCCGGCCCGGCGGAATGGAGGAGAATTTTCAAACGGGCCGGGCCGGGCCGGCAGAATTAGGGCAATTTTTTCCACGGGCCGGGCCGGGCCGGACCGGCAAAAAAATTGAACGGGCCTGCAGGGCCGGGCCGATAAAAAAAATTAATCGGGCCTATCGGCCCGATATAAGAATTTGAGAGAAGCAGATAAAATACGAGGCCATTTCCAATGAATATGACTTTTTCGAGAAGTATAAATGTGCGTTACGAGCCGATGCGAGTTTAACAACATCAATACAGAAATGTAACATGTCCATCGTAGAGATCGGCATCGTACAGTTACCCGATGCCTGATCCCGGGTTTAATTTTATCGGCAGACTTGTGCCGGGACGGAACTGGTCTTAATCGTTCTCAGGATGTGTAGGACAGGCATTTTGTAAAAGTATTAATAGCAATAATGAACTTCTGTTAACAGTATCTTTGGAAATGTACCTTAAGGTGGTTCTCATACTTACTGCTCAACAATGCGAAACTTTCAGACACATTTTCTGACTCATTTTTAACTATAAAGGCATAAAATTGACAGGTCTAAGTATTGAAGGCATTTGGAATCGAATAGCGTTTCCATTTTTCATAAATTACGTACAGAGATAACAGAGACTCTTGTCACGTGACTGTACGTTTTTCTCCTTTCCTGTGATATCGCTTCCAGAAATTCGATTCAAAACGCTAACTTTGGCAGTATTTTCTGAAAGATATATTACTTTTATCTAAGAAAAAAACGGCATTTACATGGTTTTTGAATAAGAATACCTGCCAATCTCATGCGTTTCCGAAAAGAAATGAATTCATAAATGTATCAAAATGTAGCTCCTTTGGATTTGAGAAAAGGCTTAAAAATGGCAGAAATATTTTCACAAATCTACTTTTTATTATAAGCTTCAAAAGTTATCATGTTTTTTAACACTTTATTCTAAACTACAATAATCTTTTAATGAACCCTTATTTAAATTTTGAAACGTCTGTAGAGACGTTGACTAAAACTCTGTAAGTAATCGTTAATGTTTACTATTGTGTGTTTTCTATTTCGCGAACACATAGTAATTTAAAATATACTGTAAAATGTTCCATAAATATGCATGCATTATTCATTAAAAGAATCTTAATTGTATATCGAGAAAAAACGGAATTTTTTGTTGAAATTGAGTCGGGCCGGGCCGGGCCTGTTTTCACTGATTTTTGTACGGGCCGGGCCGGGCCGAGAACGGTAAAAATGTAAACGGGCCGGGCCGGGCTCGGGCCGAACTTTCAATTTTTACACCGGGCCGGGCCGGGCCAAAATAGCTTTCCTTCTGGCCGGGCCCGGGCCTGGAAATTCCGGCCCGTGCAGACCTCTAATACACCTTAAAGATCTAATTAAAATCTGAAATTTATTTACAATATTATTGGAGTTTTATACTTTTGAATTTAGAAATATTTTAATACTATTTCAAATAAATAACAAGCATCATTATTCTGGTTTGCCGTCATTGTCCTGTTCTTTGTTTTCTAGGATAGTGATGAAACCGATGCAATCAGAAGCTGGCAAAAGGAGGGAAGAATTAGGTTAGAAATTCCTGTCTTATCGGCTAATATTCTCTCTCTTTCATAATGCTTCTACAGTACAACTGCCTATAAAGATTTTAATAATTTTTTCAGCAGACAGAATTTCAACCTTTAAGGAACATCCCCCCCCCCCCACACACACACACAAGAGAAAAAGGAATGTCCTGAGGTTTTAACAGAATGAAAAGAAGAGAGAGAATAAGAAAGTTCTAACACCACCCTTGTTTAAGATTAAAAATTGAACTGTGGACAAGAAGAAAACCTTTGTTTCTTTTTTAAGTAAACTCTCAGGATCTTACTAACCAGCCTTTTAATGCCTCTTATTGCACTGTTAGAATGAAAAGAAGGGGTGAAATGAATAGATCGAAAATTGCAGTGAGTGTTGTAATGTTAGAAGAGTTTTTTCATATTAAAAAAAAGACAGTGATTAGTTACATCAGATTACTGTATGCCATTGATTTCCCTTGGAATTTCTAGTTCTTTAGAGTTTTTTAGCTTCGGTATTTCATTTTATTTAATTAAAAGACCCGGCTAAAGAAAATGAATCACAAAGGAAAGCTGAATACTTTATGTCATTAACCCTTTGTATCACTGCTTTGCAGATCTGCAACCTACCTAAAAGTCAATGTTACTTAAACAGTAAGCTTTAAAACACGATTTTATTTACTGCTCCTATTTCCCAACACAACAGTTAATATAAACAGATCGTAGAATTCCCAACAGACGGCTATACTGAGTTAATTTTTCACACCAATCATTTGAGCAGTTTCACGTCAATATTTCTAAAAGTAACTTAGTAAATTTTGTCACATTAAAAAACACGGAGACGTTTGAAAATAGATTGTTTTGAAAGGTAATTTTGTATGCTTTACAATTTTGTATTAGAAAATGGACAATATTTATGAGAAGTATGTAATTTTCTGTTAATTGTTGGTGTGAAAAAAATACCTTTTTGTCAATAATTTTTCAGTTTTATGTTCTAAAATTTTTAATTTTTTTTAGATGCTTAAAATGATGTATTCTAAAATTTGAGTCAATATTTTTCAAATCGGTGTTGTTGAGTCACAACGGGTTAAGTTAATTTTTGCATTGGGGTCATTCCATACAAAATGAGCAAATCAGCTGTGCCAGACATGTCACAGATTTTAATGAAAATCAGTCTATAAGTAGATCATATCTATTTATGAGTAAATGTAAAATAATAGATTTCAGGATTGTTTATTTAAGTATTAAAATTTATATTAAAAGTGAATGCAAAATCGAGGTTTTGTCTACATGTTTAAAATTTCAATTCTTATTATTAGCCTTAGGAATGGAAAGATTATATTAAAAATTATTTATAATTAGGAATGAATAATAATTAACAGATTGACGTAAGTTAGTTATTGTATTTTTATTCCATAATGAGAAAAAAATTATTTTTGAAAATTTTTGAGGGAAAAATGTAATATTTCTATTGCTCATTTACACATGAAGGACGGCTCTGACAAGTTTAAAATTGTTTGACCTTATAGCTAAAACTATATATTTTAAATATTGAAAGTTTCATTCTTGTCTTTTTATTCCTTAATGAGGAAAAAAAATGTAAAAAATATTGAGGGTAAAATGCAATACTTATATCACTTCTTTTTAAGTGAAGGAAATCTTCTTAAAACTTTTAAATTATTTGATATTATAGATAAAAGTGCACATTTTAAAGATAGAAACTTTTATTCTTGCTTTCAGTTTATTTTTGCCTCAAGAATATTTTTTATTAAAGTAGAAAAAAATGATTCAGTGGAACAAAAATTTACACATTAATCCTAAATCCAGATATAAAAAGAGGTGGCAGCACTCATTTTTTTCACCTTGAAATTATGCAATATTTTAAGAAACGAGCGCGAATTCAAAGAGGAATACCTCATGGAGAGTAACAGATATTACCTTTTTGAACCCATTGTTGCTATGTTAGGAATCAAAAGGCAATCTTGAATTTTTTTGGGCATATCAAAATGACCTTGATATATTGGTCTTTATGTCTGTGCAATATTGTTAATGTCGGACCTTGCCTTTATTTATATTTTTGCTCATAAATAAGAGTAAAAATTATGATTTTGTAATTTTTTTAAAAGTGTCTAAGTTTTTTTGAAGATGAAGGAAATAAATGGCAACTTCCAAACTTGGGAAATTTGATCTTCATATGTAATACTACATCAGGCATCAATTTCACAGACGTTTTCGAATTCCTTTGATTTTTATAATGTTTTAAATTTTCTCAAAATTATCAAATGTTCAATTTTTACAACCAATTAACGATTAATCATGGTGTTACCAGATTATTATTACCCAATAAATAAGAAGATAATTTTTCAGAGGTTAGAATATTATAAAAAAAATTCATTTCTGTTAAATAGTTTTCAAGATACAGAAATACAAACTTGCAACTTGGACGATTGCACACATGCCATTCTTTATCACAAGTTTTTTAAATGTCCAAAACTTCTAAAATAATTTATGTTTCCTGAAGATATTTTGAACTGCTCTATTTTAATATGAATTGAGCCTGTGTATCAAATTTTATTAAAATCGGTTACTATGTGGCCACGACTTTTTGTAAATTTTTGCTCATTTTAATTGGAATGACCCATTGAGATTATCACAGCAGCTGATAGTAATAAATAATTTTCTTATGTGTAGGCTTTTAAGAGTTTTTATAATTTTCACGATTATAAGTGACGATTTAATTCTGTATTTGATTAACATGAAGATTTTTTTAATTCTGTAACTTCTTATATTAATCATGTTCAATTATGTACGTATAATTTCTAAAAGAGATTTTTTTATGTATATTCTAATTCAGAACACAAATAATTTTTTCTCACTTAAATATTTTCGTTAAATTATAAGAAATAAATTCAAAATAAATATATAATCCTGAATGCAAAAAATCTTAAAATTCCATAAAAAAAGGTACAAACGAAGAATAGTTATTTGTACACAGCTCTCACTAAAGAAATGAAAGTTCTATTATAGGCATAAAAATCTAGAATAACTTGGTCATCTGAAGGGAAAATATTGAGTGTAAAGATGTAAACTGCAAAGACAATGCTGTTTTTCTCATGCACATTTTAGCAATTTTTTTAATTTTGAATAAATAAATGAAATTATTTTCGATTATTCTCTATTTCATAAAAGACTTTATTAACAATGTATTAAATTATAGTTGTTGGAAAATGTGTTTTATTATTTTTTTTTTTATTTAACATCACGAACAACATATGTGGCTCTAATTATAAGCAAAGATAATGACTTTTGAACATTTCACATATTAAAAAAAGAAATATATATACTCGTATATTTCCAAATTTGTTGAAAAAAAATCATGATTTTAGTACTCTTTATATATATTAAAAAACAATTATAAAAATTTCACAAATTTTTGTTTTAAGAAAATATGAATTAAACAAATATTTGGTAAATTAGCATATTCACATGATTCCTTAATCTTGTCATGTACAGTCGTGGAAAAAAAAAGAAAACACCCCTTACTAACTCTGCAAAAAATTATCGTAGAAGAAAGTTACTGGTACCACACGATTGGCAATAAAGTTTACTTTTAAATGATGTACATAAAATTTGCTTAGGGGGCCATCTACATATTCAAACGAACCATAACTTTGTTTATTTCAATAGCAGTACACAATTTTGACAGCATAAATGAACTCTACATCCTTCAATTATCCTAAAAACAAATTCCTCTGTACATCGTACTATAATTTTCTGATAAATTATTTTAAAACGAGCGTATTTTTGGGGCCGTATCCAAATTGAAGTTCGGTACTCCATTGTTGACCGAGAGTTTGCATTGTTTGACCCTTCTTGATCAAGGTATCTTAAGCGCGACTCAAGCAGTCATTGAAGACTGCTAGATTACAGGATAGCATAAGAAATTTCAAAATATCCAGTCACTTCTATCACAGACGGCCCCTTAAACCATCATTTTGCCGTTTGTTAAGCATAATTTTAAAAAACTACTTGGAAGAAAGTTGTGAAATTTTGGATTTCCATAAAGCAGGACTTAATAAATCTAAATCCATCAAAAAAACTTGTAGGTTGAAATTCTTAATTTTTTCTGATATTAATTTCATAATTCATATAATAAAATTATAAAAATTGCAAATTCAACGTATTTATGTTTGGGTATTTTAGTATTATTGCTACACAAAAATTAGCACATTAGGAGTATAATTTTAGGAGATACTAATGAAAATATGGAAATGTAATTTAGCATTAGAAGCACTAAATTTTGAATGTTTATAATTGAAAAACTTATCATTCAAATGACTTGAAATTTGGTGTCTAGGCATAGTTTGAACCGAAGATTTGAAATATCTTGTTAAAATTGGGTATTGCCATTGAAAAAAATGAATTTTGGGTTTGTTTTAATATGTAGATGGCCCCGGAAGCAAATTTTATATACATCATTTAAAAGAAGACTTTATTTCCAATCGTTCGGTACAAGTAACTTTTTTTTACGATAATTTGTTGAGGAGTTAGTAAGGGGTGTTTATTTTTTTTTCCACGACTGTATTTTTTATGACATTGTATATGGCATGTGAGAAGTTTAATTATAGTCTTCTAATTGTCATGACTAAACAGTTAGCTGAAAAGCAACAACAATTCAGTACAAGTAGTACATAAATGATATGTTCAATAATCATTAATAATCATGTAAATATTTAAATGAAGTATCAGAATTTTGTATGGAAAATCAGAAGAAAAAGTAGGATGTACCTTTTTACATAAAAATACTGATATAAAACTAAAATATGTTTAAACAATGGATAAAAATCATTAAATCTACCTCTTGTTTTTTATGTACTCAGTAATCACAATGCCAATTGCAAATATTTTCTCTCTATTTTTGGATAGGGCCAGCACAAATAGTCAAAGAATTCTATGAATGAAAGAAAAATTTCAGTTAGTAACTGAAGTGAAAAATATTTAAGATAAGCACTTTGTAAGAAATCATGCTGTTAAAAGAAGAAAAGTATATCGCATTTTAAAAATAAAAAAGCGTTTGCGAGGAGAACAGTAAAAAGACTGAAATAAGAAGTATGAAACAAAACAATTTCTAGAAACAGAAACGCTACAGTTTTTTGTGAATGACTTTTTTTTAACAAAAAGCAAATTTACTAGTTTTCTCATAAATTTCAATAAAAAAAAAAACTTTAAAAGTCACGGACAATTGAAACTAACAAATTGAGAAATGGTAATTTTCTTTCTTCATTACTCACAAACGGTATCATAGCAAAATATCTTCCTAAGCCCGATTAAGATTATATTAAAACTCAGGTCTATCATGTATAGAAAAAAAAGGTAAAAAACATACAAAATATTTGATGAGAAAATAACAATGTTTGCATAGAAAAAATTATCAAAAAAGACATTGCTTTAAGAGATCGCGAAGAAAAAACGGCAAATTTCGTCGAAAGATAGTGAACGAACGGCAAATTTCGTCACTAGATCGCGAAAGAACGGCAAATTTCGTCACTAGATCGCGAAAAAACGGCAAATTTCGTCTCAAGATCGTGAAAGAACGGCGAATTTCGTCACAAGAACGGCGAATTCCGTCGAAAGATCGCGAAAGAACGGTGAATTTCGTCAAAGGGCCAAGGAAAAAACGCATAGTTAGTGCCGGGAGTGGATCCCTCCCCCCCGCCCTTCCCTGCTATAACTTTTCAGAAAATTTGAGGTGAATTTCAGATTTTTTTTTTGTTTTACTCAGAATTATCCCTGGTCAAGGGAATATAGTATAGAAAATATTATTATGAAATGATATTCCTTTTTTCAGTGCATATGCATTTGTTATGTACTTTTTTAAGTACGGAAGAATACGTCGTAAAAATTGTACGGTTTTAAAAATGTCATGTTGGCACGTATGCATATTTTTTTATACGACAGTTTTTTTAATATTAACGAAGAAAGGCCATGCTCAAGGCATACTTAGATACTACTACAGGCAGACTGATTTGCGTTTAATGTATGAAGTCGCTCGCCAGAGGACTCTGATACCCTGCCCAAAATTGAAATTTGATTCTGATCGTAACTGAAACAACCTGGGAAGGGTAGATATGTAAACAAACACCAAAATTACGTCATGTCGCCATGGTTACGTTTACAATTCTGCTGGCATTCCAATCAAGCTTAGAAATGACAGCTAATTCGAATACAGCTGTTAAGGGTTATTATAAACTGTCCATATCAATATAAATGAAAAGTTCTATTTATTTAAGCGACTAATATAATGTGTTTCTCTTTAAAACTGTTAAACCAACATACATAAAAATATATAAATAAAAAAACACATGCTTAGTCTAAAACATGAATGTCACAAATTTATTTGGTACAACTTAGTTATCCCGCCGACCAATTTCGCCAAATTATATAAATCGCTAAAACACTCGCCAAATTTTACAAATTAACATAATTTTTATTTTAAATAACGAAAGAACAAATAAATTAGTATAACATTAATAAATATACAAATAAAACGTCGAAATAAAAATCACTTGATGACATAAACATGTGTAACTTGCTTACAGTCAAGTGAATGTTACATTTACGATCAAGCATTATTGGCATTTAATCTTAGTTTGGCGATAGATTTTTGGTCGACGGGATAACCAAGTACCATTTATTTACTATTTTCACTGCTGAAACAATAAAACTGATGGAACTTTTTTTAATATATTAAAATACTCACAAAATTCCTTGTAATAATTAATAAATGTAATTTAGGCACAGATGTCATATTCGCCCCATATTGGCGCGATTTTTTTTTCTGACTCCAATGTCATATACGCAACGGTTACTTAACTGGAGCCAAAGTGTCGTTATTTTGCTTGATGTGGTAACCCGGATTATATTGTTTATGCTGTTGATGTTTTCGCCAAATTGGCAACCGAAAAATAATCGTGCTAATACGGGGCGAATATGACATCTGTGCCGTAATTTATTAAGTAACAAATACCCTTACATGATTTAATGAAAATTACTTGGATAACATAGAATATTGCAACGATATTTAAGACCGTGATCACCATTTCTTTCTCTGATTAAAAATAAGAATATTTAATGTTTAAGGAAGATGGCCTTTTTTTTCTTCTTCTTCTTCTTCTTCTTCTTGGTTTGGGCGATATTAAAAACAAATATTTTACCGGTAACAGTAAATTAATCAAAAATAGCTGCTTCAAGTCAGTTATGAGAACTGTAGTTTGATAAAAATCAAATTTTAATTTTAAAACGTGTATATGAAACCAAGCTATTTTTATATAATTACGGGACATTCAAAAAAGAATAACAGAACCGGCATTTTTCATGAATGAACCAAACGATCAAGGGTAAACAATAAATAATTTTGCTAATCTTAAAAGTATGTGTAACACTAAAATGCTACAATTTGTGTAAAATAGCCTTTTAAATCGAAGGAAATTGAAGAATATGAGTATTTAATTTATTACATGAAAATACGATCAATGATTCTGAAACCTCGACGATGAGAAACAAGCTTCTATCTGGGCAGGGTATAAATGTAAACAAAGAGCACGTTGTGAAGTTTTGGTTCAGGGTTTGAAGTTGGATCCGACTTCACTTTTTCGGCGAAATGCGCGGGCCGTTATATATCACAGTAGGCTATGGCCATGCTTAAGCCAAGACTTCCCTTATCATAAAACAGACTTGACGATCCGGAGAAAGTCTATGGGTGAAAATGTCCCCGATAATTGCCAACTTATTAGCTGACTTTGTCCTGTAAGTTACGCCACCTGGTGTATACTCCTGGTAATACTCCATAAACAAATGCATAGTAAAAAATTTAAAATGTTGTGTTATTGGCAAAATTGTATAAAATATTTTTCGAATTCCAGTAAAATAAAGGCGTAAAAAAAATATTTCGCACAATTATGTTCTGGCTTTAAAAAATGAAACATATAAAAAATGAAGATTTAAATATAAGATTTATTGATATTTTTTCAGGGTACTTGTTAATTATCCCGTCGACCAATTTCGCCAAATTATATAAATCGCCAAACTACTCACCAAGTTCTACAAATTGACACAATTTTTTATTTTAAATAACGAAAAAACAAATAAATTAGTATATCATTAATAAAAATACAAATAAAACGTCGAAATATTGGTTTTATTGACCATTATTGGCATTTAATCTTAAAATTAATTAATTTATGGCAAACCATTATTGGCATTTAATCTTACAAATTGGCGACAGTAATTTGGTCGACGGGATAATTAACAAGTACCATTTTCAGTATATAGGACTTTGCTGGTTATATTTTTTTTAAATCTTGGCACAATATGGGCTTCGGAAAGAGCGATTTGTTGCCGATTGATATAAACAGTTATGAAAACAAAACTTATGAACTGTCAGCTTGTTTTATAAGAATTTACAGCGCAGATGTCATATACGGTCCCATATTGGCGTGATTTTTTTCCGACGCCAATTTTGCGAAAACCTCGTTAACATATCATCTATATCCGGATAACCATATCAAGCAAAATAACGACACTTTGGTGCCAGTTAAGTATCCGGTGCGTATATGATATTGGCGCCAGAAAAAAAATCGTTCCAATATGACATCTGTGCCGAATTTACATGTATAAATTTAGTTTCTAGATATTATTATTGTTTTTTATATACGATTTGTTTATATTTGTATATAAAATAGATAAATGCCTTTTTTATATTAAATAAATTGTACAAATATTGGAGAATATTGCTTTTTTATGTGAAACAGTGAATATGCTTCCAGAAATTACGTTGCCAAATTTTCTTCTCTCGCCAAGGCCCCTATACTTGAAAAATACCGATTTATTATTATATAATGTAGTATTAGCTAATGTTCTGTAATCTGTTCCACAGTCAAAGTTGACTGCAAAAACGCGATGCTGGAATAATGTGGTATCAAGTATACGGTTTAAAAATAAAATTAATTTTGCGACAAACTACACTTACGCCAATTGGCTCTAGGTCTGATTAAGGAAGAATACTCAAATTAAGATTTACAAACACCAAAATCGTAGCATGACAAGAATACGGTATTTGTGGAAAGTTGAGGGACATGTATAAATTTAAGTGATTATTAAACTTTATTTTTCCAATTTTTTAAGTGTTTATGACTTCAGTCTGTTTTTATGTGTATCTATGCGTGTTTTAACTTTCCTAAAATACTTTGATACATTTTAGGAAAACTTACATAACATATGTGAGTTAAAACAAGGAAATTAATTACGCACCAAACTATGCCCGCCAAGATAGGCCAATTGGCTGTGGAGCCAATTATGAAACTTTCCATAGATTAATACATACAAACTTTATATGAAAAAACAGTGAAGCTTTCATCTAAAGTATGTTAAACTGAAATGATCCCCCATACCTTCAAAAATAAAACAAATGATAGACCAATAAATAAATAAATGAGACTGTGCATTGAAACAAATTGAAGGAGCGATGTTAAATTAATACTGTAAGGTGAAATTAATTGTGAAAAGAAAAGAAATAGCAGAAATAAAATAAATCACATATTTGAAAATATAAAAGAGAAAATAAAATATTTTACATTTTCTGGATATAGATGCTATCCGTTTATTTCAATAACTAATATCACTGAGAAATTCATGGTAAAATAATTTTATTTCCTGATTATTATTACTATTATTATCATCATTTATTTACATAACGGAATACAGCAGTAAACATTTTTTGTTTAACAGTAAAATAAGTTCATTTTTTAAATAAAATGTCTAGAACATATGAAAATTTTAAAATTAACAACTATCATTTGCAAACTACAAAGCACATCGTAAAGAAAATGGTAAAAGACAAATGGAAAACAAATTAAAAATTATTTCTGTTTCTCACGTTAGATGGCGCTAGTCACGGAAAACTGTGTGGTTTCTAACCACGTGTACAGCGGGCAAAGGAAACTTAGCGATTGCGAGGCCTGTTATTTCGATAAGGAGGCCTTGACTTAAACATTTAAATTGGATGAGTTCTACCCGGAATATCTACGCAGATTTTCATTGGTCCATTTCCAAATCAAAACTTTTTTTTTATATATAGAAGGATTTTTTGTGATTTTATTTTTTGTGGATGCAAACAATCTATCTATAGATAACTATAGATAGACCGGATCAGTGGCGTACCCAGGATTTTATTTCGGGGGAGGGGGTGACTTAAATTTCCATAATATTCTATATCTTACGAAACTCGTTGAATTGTGTTGTAAACATCATTTCTAACTATAAGGCAATAGACAGAGGGGGAAAGGGGGGAGGGATAAGAATGATTCTGTTCCGAATTTTCCGTAAATTTAAAGCATGAGGTTCCAAAAATTTAAAAAAATAGGTCATCAGTCCCAAAATTCGGACTTAAAAAATATATCGCGATTTTTGACAAATGGGCGGCGAAAAGCATCAATTTCGTCAATCGTTCGCCGAAAAAAAATCTCAAATTTCTTTAAAGGATCGCGGAAAAAACACGAATTTTGTCAAAGGGCTGTGGATAAAATCCGAATATTGTCAAAGGGCCGTGAAAAAAAACGCATATTTTATCATAGGATCGCGAAAAAAAGTCAAATTTCGACAAATAATCGCGGAGGAAACGCGAATTTAGTCTAATGACCGCTAAAAAACAAATTTCGTCAAAGGGCCCCGGAAAAAAAGAGAATTTCGACAAATGATCGCGAAAAAAACTACGTAATCCATCAAGGGGCCACGCAAAACACGCGAATTTCGTGAAATGACCGCACAAAAACGCGAATTTCGTCAAAAGACTGCAGAAAAAAGGCAAATTTCGTCAAAAGGTAACGAAAAAAGCGCGAAATTCGTCAAAAACACGCGAATTCCAACAAATGATCGCGAAAAACACGCATTTAGTCAAAGGGCCGCGAAAAAAAAAGTGAATTTCGTGAAACGACCGCAAAAAAGGCGAAATACGCAAACAACCGCAGAAAAGCAAATTTCGACGAAGGCCACGGAAAAAACGCGAATTTCGTCAAACAGACGCGGAAAAAAGCAAACTCCGACAAAGAATCGCGAAAAAAAGCGCGAATTTCGTCAAAAAGACGCAGAAAAACGCAAATTTCGACAAAGGCTCGCGGGAAAAACGACAAGGGATCGCGAAAAACACGTGAAATTCTTCAAAGGATAAAACGCTAATTTCGTCAAAAGGCAGCGAAAAACGCGATAACGGATAGCAAAAAATGTGAATTTCGTCAAGGATCTACGGAAAAAACGCGCATTTCGTTTAAGGGCCGCGAGAAAAAAAGCGAATTTCGACAAAGAATCGCGAAAAAATGCACGTATTCCGCCGAAAGACTGCGCAGAAAAAGCAAATCTTCTCAAAGCATAAAAAAACGTGAATTTCGTCAAGGAGCCGCGGGATAACACGAATTACGTCCAGCGGTCGCGGTTAGAAAAGCGAATTTCGACAAAAGACCGCGAAAAAAACACGTATATCGCCAAAGGCTCGCGGAGAAAAAACGAATTTCGTTACAGCATCGCAAATTTCGTAAAAGGGGCGCGGAAAAACGCGAAATTCGTCAAAATACGCGGAAAAAGTGAGAATGTCGACATAGGATCGGAAAAATCGCGGAAAAACGCAAATTTTGTAAGGGATCTCGGAAAAAACGCAAATTTCGACAAAGAATCGCGGAAAAAACGCGAAATTTCGTCAAAGGGCTGCAGAAAAAAAAGGAAAATTTCGACAAAGAATCGCGGAAGAACGCAAATTTCGTCAAGGGATCTCGGAAAAACGCGAAATTTCATCAAAGGGCTGCAGAAAAAAATCCAAACTTCGATAAAGTATCGAGAAAAAAACACGTATTCCGTCAAAAGGCCGAGGAAAATGCGAATTTATTCAAAAGAACAGCGAATTCGTCAAAGGGTCGCGGAAAAAACGCGCATTTCGTCCAAGAGCCACGAGAAAAAACGCGAATTTCAACGAAGGATCGCGAAAAAGTACGTATTCCGTCAAAGGGTTGCGGAAAAAAGCAAATTTCGTCAAAGCATCACAAAAAACGCGAATTTCGTCAAAGGGCCGCGGAAATAACGCAAATTTCGTCAAAGAGCCACGGAAAAAAGAAGTTAATTTTGTCAAAGTATCACGGGGAAAAACGAATTTCGTCAAAGAGTAGTCATAAAAACCTGAATCTCATTAAAGGGTCGTGCATAAAACACGGCGGTCTCTTTAGAATGCAGCACAGGTACAAACAGCTATGTTTATTAATATAGGTATAGTTTTTAAACCGAAATAATTTACTGAACTAAATTTTTAAAAGTCTGGTTAACCCGAATCCAACTTGCAGGAATCTACACTCAGCATAAAATCGACCAGAAATGAAAACCCAAGTTAATGAAAACTGAGAAACAGAGTTAACCCACACTGCAACAAAAATAATTAGTGCCGGGAAGTGATCCCCCCTTACCTACTTTGCTGTAACCTTTCAGAAAATTTGCTGTGAATGTCAGAATTTTTTAAAACTCAGAATCACCTCTGGGAGGGGGGTACGGGTCCGATACTGAGGTTGCCCCACTCCGAAATAATTTGAAAAGTGTTAATGGGTTTTATTTTACATGCTTTCATTTAAAAGAAAGTCATTGTAACTTAAAATCTATAAAATTGTTCACCCCACCACTAAAAATAAAGTCTCCTTCATCTTCTTTGGGTATGCTGTGGTGTCTGTGTAGACTAATATGGGACTAACAAGAATAGCCAATCCGCGGTAAAACAGAAAACAAAATTACAAATTCATCTCAAACAGATAAGGAAACAAAGTACCTTTTTCACTTCATTTTCGACTATTTTGAAAGGGGGCCTGTAACCCCATCAGCCCTCATTCCCCTCGTTGGGTATACTGTTGTGTAACTGTTTGCTGATATGGGACTAACCAGAATGGGTAGTTCTTTATATTGCAGAAAACAAAGTTACAAATTTATCTCAAACTAAAAGAAAAAAATCTACTTTTTTTTTCATTTCATTTTCGACTGCTTTGAGAGGGGCTGTAACCCCAAAACCCCATTCCACTTCGTTGGGTATAATGTGGTATGACTGTGCACTAATATGGAACTAAAGAGAAGAGTTCGGCTAGTCTGTTGAATGATAGGGGGGAAATACAAATTTATCTTAAACAGAATGAAAAAAAAGCACTATTTTTTTTTATTTCATTTTCGACTATTTTGGAGTATGTGTCTGTAACTCCATTAGCCTCTTTCACCTGTTTGGGTATAATGTGGGGTGACTGTGCACTAGTATGGAACTAAAGGGAAGAGGACGGCTAGTCTGTTGAATGATAGGGGAAAAATACAAATTTATCTGAAACAAGAAGATTTATCTAAAAAAAATAACCACTTTTTTTTATTTCATTTTCGACTATTTTGGAGTACGGGTCTGTAACTCCATTAGTCCCTTTCACCTGTTTGGGTATAATGTGGTGTGACTGTGCACTAGTATGAAACTAAAGGGAAGAGAGCGGCTAGTCTGTTGAATGATAGGAAAAAAATACAAATTTATCTCAACAAGAAGATTTATCTAAAAAAAATAACCACTTTTTTCATTTCATTTTCGACTATTTTGGAGTATGGGTCTGTAACCCCATTACCCTATTCCACTTCTTTGGGTATGTGGCGTCAGTGTGCACTAATATGAAACTAAAGAGAAGGGAGTGGCTAGTCTATTGAATGACAGGGAAAAAAGTGCAAATTTATCTCAAACCGAAAGGAAAAAAATCTGCACTGTTTTTTCATTTCATTTCCGACTATTTTGGAGGAGGGGGCTGTAACCCCATTATCCCCCTTCCACTTTTTGGGGGTACAATGTAGTGTGACTGTTTACTAATATGGAACTAAAGAGAAGGGAGTGGCTAGTCTATTGAATGATAAGGGGGAAAATGGAAATTTATTTCAAACATAAAGAAACAAAATCAGCACTATTTTTTCATTTCATTTACAACTATTTCGAGATGAGGGAACTGTAATTCCATGAGTCCCCTCCCAATCTTTGAGTATGCTGTGATGTCAATATGGACTAATATGAGGTTAACGAGAATGGCTATTTCACTGTATGACAGAAGAAAAATTTACAGATTTATCTAAAAATGTAAGGAAAAAAAAACTTTTTTCATTTAATTTTCGAATTATTTCGGGCGAAGAGGGAGGAGGGGGGCTGACTTCATCAGCATCGTTTATCTTCTTTGGTGTCAATGTGGACTAATATGGGACTAATTAGAATGGCTAGTCTGCTGTACGAAAGAAAAAAAATAAAAAAATTTCCAAAATTGAAAGGGGGGCTGTAGCCCCATCATCCCCCCTCTTGGGTGCGCCCATGGAACGGATATCTATAGATGAAAATAGTTTCCTTTTAGACAGCCAAATTAATATCTTCCAATATCTCCAAAACAAATGATAGAAATGAGTTGTAAAATAACACAGTCAAGTTCTTGACAAGGGTCCTGTTTATGTAACGATAAAATGCTTATAATTTGAAAAAATTTTAATATGAGTTACTATAATTATTTTTATTAAATAAACATTTGTATTTGAATTTAAAAATTGTGCAGATTGTATTTGATGCCATTCAAAATGCTTCATTATAAATATACATTTTATTTGAAAATAACACTATTTTCAAACAAACAATTTCTTGATAATCAAAATAATGTTTCCAATTTACACACATAAAAACTAAAGTTTGCAATTTGCCAGGGGAAAAAAAGGGGTGAAGCAGATAATACAGTAAACTCCCACAAAACAGATCAGCTTGGGACAAGAGGTTGTGCAGATTAAAGAATTTTGTGGTTTTCTGGTCATTGCTTTGTTTACATTTTTAAAACAGTAATTTGAATTTAATATTGTAACCAAAATTATAATGAATGCATGTAATATAGTAAAATAATTAAGTAAAGTAATAAAATAAAGCGATAAAAAGTACGATAATTTAAAAAATGATTAAATTATTAAAAGTAAAGATCAAGTAAATAATTAATAATGTATGATTAAATATGCATAATAAAGATGAGATGCATTTTCTTTGAATTATTCAATAAAAATTTAGTCACAAAAGTACCTATTTAATTCCCATCAAAATCATAAAGTAAGGAAGTTTTATTTCAGATTTAGACAGTCTTAATAACAAAGAAAGCTAGATTAATACATAAATATATTTCGTAAAAAGATTGTGATTACCAGTGATATCAGCAATAACTTGATTTTTTTTTCATAAAAAACCCCTTATACTTCCTCCATGAAAAAACACGAATCCAGTCATATTATCGAGAATATCGTATTAAAATACATACAGAATGATATAGAACTATAAAATTCTGTAATTTTACCCCTACATCTGGACTGAATGTTTTATTGTTTACATCTGCAGTGGTGGCTGATTTCAAGGTTACAGATTTGAAGTAGTGTACTGAATTTGTGGACTTCAGAAAAAAAGGTAAAAATTAACCTGTGAAAAAGGACAAAATTTTCTCGATGAATTACTATTTGTTGTACCCTTAGCTTGCTGTATTGTTTCAGAAAGTTTATAAAATTTTGCAATCTCGTTTTGTATTTATTCTTCTTTTTCACACCTTCTATGTAGGCATTTTTACATCTGATTCTTTAAAACCAGATTTTTTTTTTTTTATCTGGAATGCTCACAGTTTGCCTAAAAAATTTATCTGCATAATGTAAGTAATATTCCTTTATTATTTTTTATTAACTGAATTCTATGACCTGCATTTTCTATATTTAAATTCTAAATTTTTTTAAATGAAAGCTTACATTTGTAGTTTTTAATAGTTCTTTAATTTTCAGTTGTTTTTGAATGTTAATGTGCTGAAAATGTCGTTATTGAAATTGATCGCAAGGTACTTGCATATTATCTGGGCCAGGAGATAGATTCGGCAAAAACGGCTGTCAATTGCCAATCTTGTTTATCGTAGCCACTCATGATCAAAATAGTAAATTGAGATCTTTATTAAGTACATAACATTGTTTGAAATGGTAAATAACATTAGTTTAGTAAAATTAATAATTGGTAAATAATATACTAAATAAGAAAGAATAATAAATAGTATAACAAATGGTAAATAATACAATATTAATTCTAAAATAATAATTTAGCACATATTTACTAAATGCAAAAATTCAAATTGGAAATTTATATCAGCAATAGCTTCCAATGTAATATAAGTACTTGCATATTATTTGAGCCAGGATCCTATAGATTACCAAAATGGCACGATAAACAAGATCTCGGTCGCGTTTGTAAGTTATTAAGAAGCTAGGAAATATTGTCAGCCATCTTTGGTCATAATTTTAACAATGCATTAAGTAATTATTAAGGGGAGAAATCTGAAATGATTTCGTCTGTGTTGGAAGGGTTGAAGTAAAGACATTTATGAATTTGGCTGTTGATTTGATATTTTATAAACATACACCTGACTTGTGTGCTTGGTGTCAAGCGCCCACTTCGGCTGTTAATTAAAAAGTTGTTTTCTCGCATGGGAGACAATCTTTGGCCAGTGTAGTTAGATGGGGCGGTTTCTTGGAGTTTGAATATTTAAAAAGGATATTATTATGTACTGATGGTTTTTTTTGGGGGGGGGGGGATTCTAATGCTACAATTTTTGTTCTTTGACTAAGTGTTTATTATTATTATTTTGTCCTTATTGTGTTTTTAGAAATTGAGAACTTGAAAACATTTTTATTTTTGCGATTTTAGTTTATTGAAAAAAAAGAAAGAATATAGCATTGTAAAATTTGTGAGAACACTCAATTTTAATACAATTATAATTAATTTGAAATAAGTACTTGTGCATACGAAATTTGTTTGGGTGAATTGCATTTGATTAAAAGTGTATAAATAAAATTTTTGTGCTCTTATGGAATTCGCTTTAAATATGCATTGATAGTGCAGTCAAGATTCAAGTCAAGGTAGCAATGAAGTGAATATGAAATTTATCTTTTTTTTTCAAATCATGTGTTGTTAAAATGATGTTTATTTTTATGCACATTATTTCATATTATTGTTTACAAAATGTTAATTTCTAAACCGTTAATTTTAGAGGCATAGTTTTAAGTGCAAATATCTTTTAAATTTTTGTTCTCCATCATATAAAAATCGATTTACATTACAATAATTATTTATTAAATAATTAAGAAATTGCAAATTATATACAATGCCTATGTCCTAAAAGTTTCATTTAGAAAAAAATTCTCCATGTTCTAACAAGTAAAACAGCAAAAATTTATTCTTCTATGGGCAAAAAACTTACTGAGTTATGATACTTAGAATTTTATGAATTTTCAAGGTTATAGTCACCATAAATGGAAAAACCTGTTTTAAGTGCCAGAAAATGTTAAAAATGCAAAGTATCATAAACAGGTAAGTTTTTGTCTAGAAAAAATTAAGTTTTTTACCACCAGCTGATTTTAATGGTGAGAATTCATCTAAACAGAAAACAGTATCTATACTTATGTCCCAAAATTATTTCAAACATCTTGCTTAAATTATTTCTAATTAAAACTTCTGTTGACAGCATACACTGTGATGAGCAGGGTTCAAA
Source organism: Maratus speciosus (assembly GCA_963932465.1). Classification (NCBI taxonomy): domain Eukaryota; kingdom Metazoa; phylum Arthropoda; class Arachnida; order Araneae; family Salticidae; genus Maratus; species Maratus speciosus. The sequence goes on along the minus strand of OZ010799.1, from coordinate 398,064,326 downwards.
ATTAGCAGTCGTTAGTCGTCAAATGCAACTAAATTATTGCATTTGACGACTACAAAATTGTTCTTGGTTGTCTTGATTTCATGTTAGGAGATTCAAACGTAGATGCAGTATATGATGAGGATTTTTTTTTTTTTTTAACAGTAAATTCAGTTGTAACTAATTCTGATATTTTTGACATAAAGGTTTTCGGCACACCGGTTTTAACCAAGGTTAACCCTCTAAGTGTTTGGGGCGTAATATTCCGTTCACTAATCTCCAGGTTTCACAGCAATACAAGCAATATTTAAGATAATATAACTCTATAGATTTAATGAATGTTAAATACATTGGGGAATGATTAATACTCTCAAGGATTACATTCATATTTGTAATTGGGTTTTTTTCATAATGTTGAAAGAATCATATTTTCTTAACATATAAAACAAAATGCAAAGAAAACAACATTACAATTTTACCCTTTTGCAAGACGCTCGGAGGGTTAAAATTGGTTTAAACTGTTGCCTGTGAAAAACTTGCCAAACCTGCTATCAACATTGGATAAAATTTTGCTTTTGATTTGCTATCGAGATTTAATTTTGTTTTACATGATTAAGTGCATTTTTCTATTAATTTCTAAATATAGTGATAATTAAAAATTATTTATATCAGTTTTATAGTTTCTTCAATTATTATAATCTTGGAGATTAAGAAATTCAATAACTTGAAAAACAAGTATTTGTGTTTTTCTAAAAAGTAGCATGCAATATTACAGTAAGGTTAAAAATGAATTTTAGAAATTGCAACTACAAATTTTAATTTGGCACCTACTTTTTATTTCCCAATTTCAATCAGTGGTGATGAATTATACATCCTAAAAATAGCAGGTTGTTGAAACCTGTTACCAGTGCCAGTGTGGAATGATGCAATCTGTTAAACAAAAGTAACTGTAATATCTCCTCTCTAAAATCGACACAGTCAATAACACTTAAAAAATTCTACAGAAAACAAGAACAAGCGAAACACCTGACTTGGAGGATTTTATGACACTCGCCAACCAAAAATACAGTTACCTGAAAAACAAGATTATCTCTACTCACATCGCTTGTGTTGCGCCAGACAATTCATTAATTAGACAGTTGCAACAGAAATTTCATTTGCAAAATAAACATTGAATGCAAAAATGGTTGATTTTTCATGAACTTACTAACAAAATAATTCTATCCTGTTGATTTTCTTTTATTCTGTGGAAAATTTTTAAATTCGTAAAAGGGTTTCGATTAAAAAAAGTTTGTCTAACATAAATACATTTTTTCTTTCTTGATTTTTAGTACTTTTACCGTTATTTGTGTTCTTTTTAATTTTTTAACGTTTGTAAAAGAAATCCAATTTCAAATTCAAGTTTTAAATTTGTCAATAACTTGGGTTTTAAATTTGCCAATAAGCCAGGTTTAAAATTCATCAATAACTCTGGTTTTAAATTTGCCAATAACTCTGGTTTTAAATTTGTCAATAACTTTGATTTTGAATTTGTCAATACATTTGGTTTTAAATTCATCAAATACTTCTGGTTTTAAAATCATCAAATAACTGGTTTTAAATTTGTCAATAACTAGGTTTTAAATTTATCAATACCATCAAATACCTCTGGTTTAAAATTCTTCAAATAATTATGGTTTTAAATTCATCAAATAACTCTGGTTTTAAATTTCTCAATAACTCTAATTTTAGATTTGTCAATAATTCCAGTTTTAATGTTCTTGCTCAATACATTAAAATTTCCATAACTGCAATCTTATAAATATGCAAATTTGTTACAGAAAACTCCAAATAAAATAAATAAAAATTCACTTTACTTTTGTTTCTCACATTTTGTCCACACTTAAAAAAGATTCATTATGAAGGTATATTTCAAAATATGCAAAAAAGACCCTGAAATATTCTGCAATTTCCATCGTACACTTCAATTAAAATTTACCATAAATCTAATCTTTATCATAAAAAAAAACCGAAAAAAAAACCCCACCCGAACTCAACAAAACACCCATTTTATGAAACCTAACAATAAAAAAAAAAGAAATTAAATTAAAGTAGGCATAGCCACTAAGTACTTAACAAAGTTATATAGCAAAAAGTGAATTATTGCCTTGCCGCATTCATTGTAACCAAGTGTATCACTTGTACCGTAATTTCCGGCCTATAATCCGCAGATTATCTGCCAAAAAAGAGAAAATTTTTGCGATGTGGAACATTTGCTGCCGCGGATTATCTGATTTTTTTTTCTTTTTTTCACTTTTGAAAAAAAACTGAAACTTTTAGCTTGTTCTTAGTTTGGTTTGCTACTTTTCTAATAAATGGCACAACATACAATCGCTTAATATGTCTTGCTGCTTACGTGCACTTGTTACTCAGTACATGCATGCTCTGTAACAACCTAGCTTACAGAAGAAGGAAAGAAAAGTATTTTTGAACAGTAAGCGCTTTTTGCTGCCATCGCCTTTCTTTAGTGATAGCGTAAGTGCATCTTTGAAAACATGCCTTGCAAAAGTCGTACATACTGCCGAATACAAATTCCAATTTGTAGAAAATGCAGAAATGATGGGAAACAGTGAATTTAATATTTGATTCAATAAAATTATATATTCCATTACATTTGGTTCGCCAATAGTGCAGATTTAAGTACGGTGCAGATTTTATGCGAACTTTTTTCTGGTGAGAAGACAAAATGCATATGCGGATTATTTGCCACCGCGGATTAAAGGCCAGAAATTACGGTACTAGGATTCAGCCAAAAATTCATTTACACGTGTATTGATTGAAAATATCATGCACAATATTTTGAAAATAAATATTAAATACATGAAAATATCAAACTTTATGATATTTTGAAAACAGATATACGATATATGCCATGATACATAGCAAAACATATTGTATAGGGGAGACTTGATCCCTAGGTCTAAAACCAGATAAAAAATGCAATTAAGTCTCTGAAACTGGAAACATTACTAATAAAGTGATTTCTTATCAACAGATCTAGCAACATAATTTCTTTCAGCCATTTTTATTTTTCTTATAAGAAAGGAATCTTTGTTTTCTTACAATCAAACTTCTTTTTGAGTAGATAGTTTGTGTTTCATATTTTTTGCTAAATATAACTAAATTACTTAATTTTATTGATATAATATACTAATATTCCTTAATGCTTAAATGCTGTTATTTAGATCCAATACAATTTCTTTATTTGAATTCGCTATTGTTTTACCCAAACATGCACATTAGGGACCCTTGATCCCTGTTCTATGGGGAGACTTGATCCTGGAGATTGAGTGTCCCCAAACCAAAGTTAAGCTAAATTAATGTTAAATTTTATTAACCCCCTACTTCTCATTGTGACATTTAGATATTATCTGTATTAGAATATGATTGCCTTGATTTTAGATGGTTGACAAAGATAGAAAGTTAATATGTGGCTGTATATGATGGTTAGCAAGCACATCGTGGATAAATGCACTCAGATCCACTTGATGAACATTCTGATGAAATCACTGAAGATAAAAAAAATTTGTCAATTGATAAAAATAACTTTGTCATTATGCGATTTCTGGGAAAGAAGAAAATTAGTCATTTCGTAGGAAAAGTTTAAAATAAGATTTTATCATTGAATGTGAAATCAATTTTCTAAGAAAACGAGGACTTAATTTCGACCAATTTATTTATCCAGAAAATGTTGACAGTAGTGCTGTAGACAATGATGACATTGTCAATAAACTACCCAAATCAACCATGCTTGGTAGAATTCTTCGAACTGCAATAATTTTAATATTTGGGTCATTCCACACGAATTCAACCAATGGGTGTTGCAGCATAGTCAGAGATTTTTAAAAAAAAATTTTTGTAGACAGACATAGTAGTGAAACCCTCAAATCTGAAATTTAAAACTAATTTGCGCAATATTCACTGAGATATACCCTTTTAAAAAATGGTCATTTTTACCAAATGGCGGCCATCTTGGATGCTATCCCAATGTCTATAAATGTCCATAACTTGACAACTAATGATTCAAACTTTATATTTCTGGTACCAATTTAAAGTTATTTATATAAAGAATGCATATATGATATTAAAACATTGGTAAATTTTTATTTTAATACTGTTTATTACATTTAAACAGAAAATATCACCCTCAAAAATTGGCTTACTGTAATGGGCCATAAAAGAAATGGCCCATCATAAATTTTTTTCAAACTTGCTAAAAACATTGCTCCATATGTATACTTTAAACAGAAAAAAAATTGGAGAGGTAAAATTTTTCATTAAAGAAAAATAGCTTTTCACACATAGGATGTCATTTACCTAACAGTGACTATCTTAAAACACGTAAGTATCTTTGGTTTAACAAATAATGGTTAAAAATATTTTTTTTCTGGCATATGAATTAATGTATGAGCATCAATATATAAATAATTCAATTTAGAAATACCAATCAGCAGTTAATTATACTAAAAACACATACATATTAAAATAACAGTAAATTTTCATTTCAATACTTTTTATTTCATATAAAATGATAATATGTATAATTCTCAAAAAAATATACATAATGGAAAATATTTAGAAGGAAAAAGAGCCATAAAATATATTTTTTTGAAATATGGCAGAAATACTAGCTGTAAATCAGTTGAATTCAAATAAAAGATTAAAAATTAATATTAATGAGTTGATTGAGTTGGCATTAGTTATTCAGTTAACTGCCAATTTCAATTTAAATGAACAAATCTTGACAAAATGAGTACACAAATCTTGTGTGATACAAATGTACAACAAAAACATCAAATATGTATAAAAGTAAGACTTAGATAAAACTTATATGAAACATATTTACATAAAATAAGAACAGGATACTTACATGGATATAACTTTATAATGTATTGTTGAAAGGAACTTGATAATATGTTGTTGAAAATTACCAAGGATTTAATCTGTCTTGAAGTTTAAGAATAAGAGTTGAATTGCTGTATGCTCCTCTGGAGCAACAGTATATGTTCTTCCTGTAGCAGTCATTGGGGTAGACACTACTTTCATTATATGCTCATATGGAATCCAACAAACATCTGAAGATTTTGGCCATGAATATGATGAACTAGGACCATGAGAATGCATGAACATAATTTTATAGTCATTGAATTCCTCGCAGTAATCTAAAATCTTACCAATCCACCAATTAACACCATATACACATGCAACATATTGTTCAAAATGTTTGTGGTTTGTCGGTTTCACTAAATCTCACAGTAGCAATAAAATTTGTTGAGGAGCCTGATACCCTGGAAACCAGTATTTGGCCTTTATTTATTGGCACAAAGCTGTGATTAACCCTTGTTCCTACGATTGTATCTGCCTTTGCATACCTATCTGCTAACTGATTATTGGCAATTTCAATTTCAGATTTTGTTAAAAAAAAACTTTCAATTCCTTTAACATATTCTTTTGCAAATGTATACAGATCAAATGCATTTAAGATACCATCTTTGAATGGACGCTGAAGACTTGTTTTGGTGGCCATGCATTTTATGGTGCCGCCTATTCCATCACAAGCTCCTTTCCCGTGGCAAGAGGCAAAAAAATGCCATCCAGCTTTCACACCATGGTCCATCTGCTTCATGATGGCAGAGATTAATAAAATTTTTATAATTTTTGTATTGGGCTGATGATCCATCACTAAAATATTTTATGTATTTAATCTGTGGAATTTGTGAAATTAAATAATTGACAATTACTTTTTGAAAAGCCCAAAATGTAGTAGTGTCATGAACTAAATGCTCGCTTATTGCACACATAGGAATAGATTTCACAGTATCAGTGATACTGTCCCTTATATAAGCAAGAAAGGGTGAACTGTAACCTGTTCTTTTTGCCAATGGATATTTTGAATAGCATCTTGCACAATGCAAGTATAGTTTTCAGAAAAATCAGCTGAAATAATAGCAGTTTCTGTATTCAATTCATCCTTTGTTTTCTTGAAATATAAACTTTGTGATTTTGCAAAAAAGTGGTGTGAACATAAAGCAAGGAGTTTTATAATTAAATCATCAACAAATTCATCAACAGGCATAATCAGTTTTTTTAATTCTGCTCCATCAGTCTTTACCCACTGTTTATAAATAATATCATTACTCATTTCCAATTCATCTAAACTCATTAAATCTTTCTTTAAAATTTCAGGAGATGGACATTTATCACAGCTGTGCAACATGCATTCTTCAGATTCAATGCAACAAACAAGTTTTTTTTTAGCAGTGATATGTAGTCATTGATATGAATAGCATGAAGCATAAGTTTAATATTTTGATGGTATACACACACACAGACAGAATGAATACCTTTGCTTCCAGCAGTAACACATTCTCTTGGACGTAGTGAGCAAAACTTAGACAATCCAATTTTTAAGTCATGTTGTTCTTTAAATGCAATATACAGGGTGTCCGGTCTCAACGGTGTTCAATGGCTAATTCCTAAACTGTTAGTCATAGACATATAGTTCCAATTAGAAAAATGCTTTAAATCAGATAAAGAAATATTTTAAAAGTGATTTGGGTCAATAAAAACATTTCTTAAAAAATTACGAAATTTAAATTTTTATACGGTCCCCCGGTCCTATAAGTTATATTTAGTAAAATTTTCCTATTAGACTGACAAATAAGACAAAAAAAGACCCATTCATATGACACTAAAATTGTGTGAGTTATGAAACTTTAAAAATGCATGACTTATGCCACTTTTCTGCTCTGAAAACAAATGAGTTCGGCTTGGCTTTGAGGGATCATATTCCAAGTGCTTAAAGTATTCGAAGATCTCATTTCATGTGTATTTGCGCTTTGAAAAAAATCGTACATGTATTACGATTAAGTTAACATTTATTAAGTTCCAAATTGGCTGAAATAACAAATGTTTTATTTTGTCAGGATTTGAGACTGTTTCTTTTATGATTTCTTTTAATAAAATTATGTTATTTTTATAAGTATTTATGTTACTTCAACGATCTTATGTATGTTTTTCCAGTTCAAACTTTGTATTCGAACTTTAACCCACTTTCAAATATCTGAACAAGATTACATTTAACATACTGGCGCAAATCCGATAACAATCTAATATTATTCAGATTTTCGGTGGTTACCATTTATACTTATTTTATAGGATAACACAAAAAATTTCGGATAGATTACCGCCAAGAAGTTTGTGAAAAAGTTCTAGATTAGGTAATACAAGACGGAGATTGTTGGGTGTTTTAACTTTTATGTATTTTTTAGCACTGAATCCGAAAATTGCCTTAATTTTTAACCATCATGTCAGGATATTTCGCAAATTATAAATTGTCGAATTTAAGGAATAACAAAAATCGGATACTATAAAGTAGAGGAGATGGTTGTATTTTTTAACTTTTGATAATTGATTTTTACGTACTTTTAAGCACTAAATCTGAAAATGACTTTCATTTTTAACCATCACGTTAGAATTTTTTTGCAAATGTGTAAGTTAAAATATAGCGAAAATCTCATATTATAAAACATATTTAAAACTTTTTTTTATTTTATTTGATTCAATAATTTATTCGATATTTTTGCTTATCTTGGGATTCTTACAGCTGGGTGGTATGATGAGATGGGGGAGGAGATAAAATTTTAACTTTGAACTTTTTAACTTTGAAATTTACAGGTTGCGAAAAATCTTGATGTGATGGCTAAAAATGAAGGTCTATTCCAGATTCAGCGGTACAGAATACATAAGAATCAATTATCAAAAGCTAAAAAACATAAAATAACCCAACTTTTGCAGGCTAGTGCAATCTAATAATATTTTAAAATACGTATCATTTTGTAAAGAATTGAGGCTGTTAATTTAGCATCATTTTATTTAACAAAAATTCTGTTTTTTTTTCTATCTTGTTAAATGTGTATTACAAATTACATATTTTGCATTAATATGTCAGAATGACTAAAGATTTCAAATTTACATTGCAATGTTAATTTTACTCTCAACCATTTTTTAATGTATCTGACGAAATTATATTTCGACTAAATTTGTGAATGACCCCCAATTCGCAGCAAAAAATATGCTCCAACTTTAAACAGGTATTACTCGGTCAATTTTAATCGTAGAACAACAGGACTTTTTTTGTATTACTTGTCAGTGAAAAAGGAAAATTTTACTAAATATAACTTATAGGACCGGGGGACCGTATGAAAATTTAAATTTCGTAATTTTTAAAGAAATGTTTTTATTGACCCAAATCATTTTAAAATATTTCTTTACCTGATTTAAAACATTTTTGTAATTGGAACTATATGTCTATGACTAACGGTTTAGGAATTAGCCATTGGACACCGTTGAGACCGGACACCCTGTATAAGTCCTTTAAATTGTGCAAAATCAATCTCTTTTGTTTTAATATTCTGCCGTTTTCAGTTGGATGGAACAGATATGAAATCTTTTTTTCCAGGACACATGCGGCTGTTATTATCATCATAATAAAATTTAATAACTTTTTCTATAACGTCTGGACTCAGTTTAACACTTTTTCTTCCACTAGGCATGGATAACATCCCTTCTGTTGTTTTAAACTTCCTTGCCTTTTTTACAAGATACTGTGTAGTATTAAAATAAGTCATTGTTTGCTGTATTGTCCATGAATCTGGAACTAGTGTTAGAACTTGAACTTTTTCTTTAAAACATGCGTTTGTAAACTTCTCCAATAATTTATCCATCATAGATGTGCAGTCAGGACAAGTTGTGTCTTTACTATTTTGAGGCTTATTTATGGTTTCAACACCTAATACTGTAGCTGCTTTAGTTGCAACACACTTAGTTATTTTTTAAACTTTCTTTTGCATGTAATTAAGTTTTCTCTTTGAGGTACGCCTACTTACCTTTATTGGCGATACCTCTAACAATTCACAACTTTTGTTTAATTGTTCTATTACTACTGTGGGTTCATTAAAATCTGAATCAGAGGGGCTTTCTGTTCCTGAGGTGGTTATCCTGTCAACAATAGACATTTTTTTCATATTTACTGATGAATAACAGGAAACACACAATTTTTTTCCTGGAATGAGGATATCTGGATTTGTTTTAGACATATCTAATGATATTGTTTTTAGTGATTTTGCTCTGATTCTATTTGGATGTTTATTAAATGGATCACAACACTGTCTCTGTCTTAAAATATACCATTTTAGATATTTATCCTTGTGAACCTTGCATATACTATTTCCATAGACAAAGCATTTTTCATCTGGGATTACATAATGCAATCTTTTTTTTTTTAATAACTGCAAATCACGTGAAGACAATTGAAGAACAGGAATCAGATCAGTACTCAATGAAACACCAAGTTTCTTGCATACAAAACATTCCATGTCCACTGTAGAATCTTAAGCACAAAATAACTATTCTATGCCAGTGCATACTACATTGAAAACATCAACAGAAATGATGTTTAAAAGGGATAGTCAAATTTTTTTGTACATTATGATGTAATATTTCATCATGCTTTAATTACAACCAATTAGAAAACAGATGACGATACAGCAGCAATCTTTTCCCAAAATTGCATCAGCATACAACATGATGCAATAATTCATAAATTATGTCAAATATTTTTTTTATTTAAAATTTTATATATAATGCAGTTTATAATAAGCTTACCCACAAAAGGTTTCAAAAATTTTCAACAAAAGATTTGTTGGATACATTATGATAAAATTGCATAAACATATAACATGATGCAATATTACATCAGGATAGAAGATGATGCATTATTACATCATGTTTTGAATTCAAATAATAAGGAAAATAGATTATGCAAGATTAGCATTCATTTCATGAATTCTGTCATTCTTAGTATGTAAATTTATTGAAATAGAAAATACATAAACAGACATATTTATATCTGAATATTTAATGCAACTTGAATGATGTAAATACATGCATACAGCAGAATATTTCTATAAAGTCACATACAAATGTAAAACTTTTTATGTGAGCAATTTTTAAAGTAAGAAATAGAAATTTAGGTATAAAAATTGAATTTCTTGCATGGAAAACGTTTTGAATAGATTCCACATATACACATGCAGTAAAATCTCATTTATATATATTGCATTTAAAGGTTTTTCACAATTATACATTATATTCTTTATTTATTTTCTTATGTGTTAAATTTTTTCAATTATACATTTTTAGCAATGACTTCTTTTTTTTTTTTTTTTTTTGGGGGGGGGGGAGCAATTGGAGGGTGGTCTTACAAAAAACTTATGAGATTATATTTCATTATAGTTTTACATTAATTCAGGCATTAAAAAATATTTAGTTTTGACCATTATTTCTTAAATCAGGGATATTTACATGTTTTAAGATAGTCACTGCTTAGTAAGTGACATCCTATGTGTAAAAAGCTATTTTTTTTAAACGAAAAATTTTACCTCTCCAATTTTTTTTCTATTTAAAGTACACATATGGAGCAATGTTTTTAGCAAGTTTGAAAATAAATTAAGATGGGTAATTTTTTTTATGGCCCATTACAGTAAGTCATATTTTTAGGGTGATATTTTCAGTTTGAATGCAATAAACAGAATTAAAATAAGAAATTACTATTGTTTTAATATCATATATGCATTCTTTATACAAATAGCTTTAAATTGGTACCAGAAATATAAAATTTGAGTCATTAGTTGTCAAGTTATGGACATTTATAGACATAGGGATAGCATCCAAGATGGCTGCCATTTGGTAAAAATGATCAATTTTCAAAAGGCTATATCTCAGTCAATATTGCACACATTATCTTAAAATTTTAGATTTGATGGTTTCACTACTACATCTGTCTGTAATAAAAATTTTAAAAAAATCTGTGACTATGGTGCAACAACTTTTCTTTAAATTGGTTGATTTCACATGGAATGACCCATTTACATTTGATTTTTAAAGCTTTGAAAATGTTTTTTCATCATTAATTGTGTTTCTCTCCCTTTTAGCATGTTAGTCAACAATAAATTTGATTTTTACTACTTAATTTGAATCATTTCAATGCATCTGTTTCAAGGATCAAGTCTCCTCGCAACTGGGGAGACTTGATCCTTTTTTTATATTTTGGAAAACAATTTATCTTTATTTTAAAAATGGTTTTTCCAAAAAAAAAAAAAAAATACTACATCAAGAAAGACACATGAGCCTTTAATAATAACTGGAAACATTTTTAAAAAATTTTGTTTTTTCCAAACTAAAAATTAAAAACTGAAAAAGGGTTCAAGTCTCCCAAGTCTCTCCTATCACCAAACCCTGGTTTTAAGGTACTTAATAACTGATAAACGTATTATGGAAGATTTAAATTTGTGTACAATATGTCAGCTCTTACAGATAAATTTCAGTTTGAATTAAGGGCAGACTTTCAGATATTCATAGTATAAATCTAGGTGAATTTAATCAAAAAATAGATAGTAAATATCGATTTAAAACACAATTAAAAGAAACTAAGAAATGAGAGCGAATAATTTACATCTTAAGATACAAAAAATAAAATAAAATAAGCAAAATGTAATTTAAGTATTGAAACTAGGTACTATCTATAAAATATATACGGATTTAAAAAAAAAAAAAAATGCATTTTTTGCAGATACAATTAACACTTTTAAATTACTACAACATGACATTAAAAGGGGCAGATCTTGGGCTGAAATAGTACTAAGAAAATACATTAAATAGATAAGCATAAATACTATAATTTTAAGTAAGTTACCTTCAAACGAAATGTTGCCTAAATGATAATAACTAGGCCTAGCCAAACTATACAGCAACTTGCAACTTTCTTTTAAAAATTAACACTTCTCTGACATATTGGGAATTAAAAGAAGAATTAAAGTAAATCGGATTCAGAAATATTCTTTTAAGAGTTTAAATTGTAAAAATACCATGTGAAAGTAGCGATCTAACACCGAAGCACAAACTTATGCAACAGGCCATATAATGCCATTTTACGATTAAATTTTCGGCAGACGCGATGATACCAAATCACTTTTCGATAATATTCGATTAATAATGTTCCACGCTGCGCTCTATCACCATCTCGATAGATTTCAATAATGCTTGAGAAGGCTCGTCAAGTATTTTATATAAAATTTTCATCTAAAAGGTCAATATAATTAGATAATAATTACGATTTTGAAAATTTTCGAAGAAAGCAAAAGCACGCAAGATCATATCATTAGTACGTAGAAAAACAGAAAATGTTTAGGAAACATGTCCCTTAAACATGAAATATTCTTTGGATTCGTTTTTTCTTTACTTCGACAACTTTCGTTTTAAATTAAAATTATCGAAACATAAAACAGACAATTTTGCAAGTAAAATAAATAATGTATCATTAATTCTGCGTTATTTTTCAATTATGTTTTTTAAAAATCTTAATGTGAAATATTTTAAGGAGAAGCGTATCACGTCATAAATGTTCCCCTCGTTAATAAATTTAGTAATATTTCTTGTTCAGATAAAGTCATTGCACAGTTACTGAAATTAAAACACAGAGTAATATCACTAAACTGAAATGAATTGAAAGTAATTGGATTACTTTCGATTAGCAGTCTTTTGATGCAGTGCTCAATACTCAGTGTAAACAAGATACATGCAAAGTAATTTTTAAAGTGTAGTTTAAAAGAAAATAAATTAAAATAATTTTTTTGGTTAATTGATTTGTTAATTTAAGGTAACCAGTGACATTTGAACTTATTTTATTTGAGTGTTTCACAACATCTTATTGACATATCATTGTGTGTTCTTATAAAAAAAAATGATTTAATCAAAAAAAAAAAAAAAAAAAAAATCAATTTTTGTATTAAAAGATGTAAATTGTAATATTAATTTAAAAAAAAAATGCATGAAAAATATAAAGTTGTATTTCTACAATTTTGAATACTTTTAAATAACTTTTGTTGCATACTTATCCTAGAAACATGCTCCTAAATAATTTCTAAAAAGTTTAGGAAAACATAAATTACTGTTGATGCATATGTAAAAATTATTATTTTCTTAACAGGTTCATTTTTTAAAAAGGTAAACTAATTGTATTACTGAAATCTTATTGCTAATTTTATTAAATGCACCTTAAGAGTGTTGGTCAATGCAATCTCAAATTCAATTTGAAATTGACAAATTTATGAGGATGAAATAGATTCATATTTTAAAATATCTTCCAGGGAAATCTCTTTTATCTGTGTACTTTCTTGAACTATGTCTCTTTTCTTTTGTTGTCAAATTATTTATTTAATATTATTTTAACTGTTAAAAATCTTACTCATAGCTTCTCAGTTTTGCTAAGAGTTTAATGTATAATATTATAAATTCAGCATATCTTTTAGAAATATTTTGACAAGAGATATCCTTCAAGAAGAATACACAGAAAAAAGAAGGTAAAAATATGAATTTCATGAAATATTTTTAAAATATGAATGCATCGCACTCCCATATATTTAACATTAGCAAGGCAAATTTCAGATTTCATTATCCAATATCCTTAAAAATTGCCCCAAAAAATTAAAGATTTCAACTCTGAATCATTCAAACGGAAATGAATGATGTAAAATGCCACAGAATGATAATGGTGTAAAAGTATATTTTTAATTATTGAATCTGCATTAGAATATACTATGTTTAAATTCATTGTAAGCACAAGTTTAGAAAAATGATATTTTTGTTGTCTTTTGCAAATCGAAGTGTACAGAGTTCACTTTGCAATTAAACATATTTAAACTTTCAGCAGTGTGTTTCTTTTTCAACACTCTGTTTCTAAAATCTTGTTACAATGAATCTCTGGGGAACACTGATTAAATTTGTTTTACCGAAAAACTCGTTAAATTGAATATCTATATTATAAAGGACAAACATATCTGTGCGTAACGCATACGTCATTTTGCGAATGGCAACACTTTGAAATTTGAAATAAAATTTTGGTTTTGCAATTTTCTCTACTGCAAATTTTTAAACTTCTAAACATCGCACATTTTAAATTTTTACACCGTCGTATAAGAAAAAAAAAATGCTCTTTTAAATGCAATTTGTTTGAAAGCTGTACCTCAATTTATTTTTGAGATATTAATTTTTTGTAGTTTTTAATACCATTTTTCTTATCGTGGCAACAAAAGTACCTCATTTCTATTCAAAGTCATTGAAAGTAAACGGAAAATTGCCGAAAATAGGAGATACTGTATCTTTTTGGTAACAATTTCTCATAAAACCTGAAAAAAAAAGTTGAAAGTAAAATATGGGCTATGTCAAGAATATTGTCTTTTATTCTGTGATAATGACGTCATATGCACACTTTTCTATAGACAAAGTTTAAGACTGGATTGTAAAAGTGGATTGCTTTAGCGGATGCAAATAACGTCATTTTATAAAAAACTGTGTAGTATTTTAATTATTAAACCTGAATTATGTTTTGTAGAAGTGCGTCATTTTCACAGCCCAGCTGCTTTGAAATTCTTCACAGGTGAAAATGCTTCACTTTTAAAAATAATGTAATCGAAATCACACACTGATAAAACGCAATGTTTTACAAAAATTTAGAGTGTCTTTATAAAAGAGAGGTGACATGCAAATAATAGAATTTGATAGAATAATACAGAAATTGATGATTCTCACCTGGATGGATTTGCTTCGCCAAGATAGACAAGCAAACAAATGATTCGTGGTTTAAAATAATATCGTGTTCCGGAAGATTTTGTCAAAAATTCGCTCGAATAATAAAATTTTAATGCGATTATTTAGAACATTCTACTATAATTTTACCAAAATAACATAATTTGCTTAATTTAATTTTTCGTAATTTTATATAATCTATATATTTAAAGAGCAAGTGGGTTTTTTAGTCATCTGCCCTGATCTTTCTGCTGAACCAATTTTACTAATATTTTTTTTTAATTGAAGGCTCTTCTTTTGTAGATGTGATCGCACTATCTGTTTTTTTTTTTGTTTTTTTTAACATCCCCACTTTTATATTTTTATTTTAAAAGTATTTTATGAAATTCAAAATTATGAAAATAGATAGCTTTCATTATTGCAGACAAGAGAGAAATAATGAAGTATTTTTAACTTTAGTCATGCTACTTTCTGATAAAAATTCAAAATTGTTGATAAAAATTGTTGTATAGGGTTTAGTAGAGCAAAATCCCATTAGGAGCAGCATATTATATTAGGGGCATAATAACGGAAAATGACATACTGCTTTTGAAAACACGTATTTTTCCTCATAAATTTTCTAGATTGTTTTTTTTTTCTGCATGTGTACTGATACTAAGTTTCAGCACTAGGCGAAATGCTTATTTAAGTGAAAATGAAGTCATATTTAAAAGAAAACTATCATTTTCTTAGATAAAATTAAACATTTTAACACCAATGCGTCTAAAAAACATACATTCCGGAAATTTTTACTCTACAGAATTGAGATTAGAATCTCAAGTAAAGACTGCACCTGTTCCCATAAAAGATGTTGCTGACAATCGTGACTTCAAGTTTTGAGTTAAAATGATTTTTAAATGATCAAATAAAA
Organism: Maratus speciosus; assembly: GCA_963932465.1. NCBI lineage: Eukaryota > Metazoa > Arthropoda > Arachnida > Araneae > Salticidae > Maratus > Maratus speciosus. The sequence continues at coordinate 398,048,755 of OZ010799.1, read as the reverse complement.
TACATTTTTTTTTAAATGAACAATATGGATATCCATATTAGAGAAGTGCGTATGCAAATTTTGAGAAGGTGAAAATTGCTGTTTTCATTTCGGAAATCCAAGCATAAGAGCCTCGATAATCACATCCTAGTAACTGATCTTTATTATATTTTACTGATATAGTATCTATATTATGAAGAAAAAACTTATCTGTGCGTAACGCTGACGTCATTTTGCGAATGGCAACATTGTGAATGGCAACACTTCACGATCAAATTTCGGTCTTGAAATTTTCGCTACTGCAATTTTTTAATCTTCTGACCATCGTACATTTTCAATTTTCGTCGCATAGGGAAAAAAATTACTTTCAAATGCAATTTGAATAAAAACTGTATTCATTGACTGATGTATTATATTTTCTAAAATAATTTTTAAGCATGATTTTTTTTTTTAAGTTTATCTTATCACGTGCCGGTTTTAATACATAATAATAATAAACATTTTGCACATAAAGCAACAAACATTTTTCCGCATTTGTTTCTGACTATTTTTGCATAACGAAATTAATACTTCCTTTATAAACAAATAAAAGAATAATATTAAAAAGAACCACCAATCTAACACATTTGTGAAAGACAAATAAAAAAAATTAATACTTCTTTTATACACAAATAAAAGGATAATATTGAAAAAACACAAATCTAACATATTTGTAATTGTGCACTTTAAATTTTTAGATCACCAAATAGGATTTATTTTTTCAAATGGAATTTGATTGCAAAGTTCATCTCAGTTTACTGATTGTCTACGGTTTTAAAAACAATTTTAAAGCATGAAATGTTTTTTAATTTCTCTATATCGCGCGAAGCTCGATTACGAAAGATTAATCCGTTTTCCCTTAAAACAAAATAAAGAGGTCATCGTTTTCTTACGGCTAATATCCATTAAAAAAAACTTCCTTATGAATAAATAAAGAAAATAATGCAAATAAAACACAAATTTACCGGACATGTATAAGCTCTGAAATTATCAGAATATAAACGGATGTCATAAGTAGCAAAATCTTGGAAAAAATCTTAGCATGTGGCTAATAAGAAAATATCGCTTTTGATAAATTTCAAAAATTTATTTGATTGTATAATTCGTATTTTCCATATGAAAAATGCTTTTTTAATGAAAGTGGTCAATCTAAAAATTTTACTGCATATAAAAAATTATTAGTTTTCAATAAAAAAAATGTTTTCCCCTATATCCTTTAACCCGGGAAGCCCGGGTACGATCCCCTAGTTTTTATAATGAAATAGGATAAAAGAATTTTTTTTAATGATCCAAATAATATTCGTTAAAGTGACATTAAATATAACGATATTCTACTGTACCTCCATTTTTTATTTATTTTAGATAGTTTCTTAGTTTGTTTTGTTTTGGCAATCTACAAAGAGTTAAATTTACATCAAATATGTCTGAGGACGCAATCTTTCATAGACAGAAATAATAATGAAAACACAGATTAAATTTATTGGACTCCACTATAAGTATATACTATTGTATATGAATCCTATCACTGATTAGATAAATATATTGAGCTAATGCTATGAAATTTTATGTATATTGCACATAATTTAATACATTTGAATGAAAACAATCCATATGTACAAGCACGCTATTTAAAATGAAGCAAATTAAGTAAGCAATCATATACTTGAACCTTTGAAAAAATAAAAATGTTGTAATTGTAAAGGAAAAGAAAAAATAATTTAAACTTGTAACAGATTGTGAAATATAAAAAAAAGGGGGGGGCAGATGGAATCTATTCGATTAACACGTTTTAGTGATATATAACAAACCCTTCATTTGGTTAAAAAATAACTAAAATATGTTTGGATATTCATTTTTTCTTATATTCTTTAATATCTATAACCTATTACTTCCATTTTTTACAGAATTATTGTTAGTATTAATTTGATAGAAGCAGTTGCTCTGATTTTCAGTTTTATGTATTGTAGAACTTACTATAATTAGCTGGAACAAAATAATTAAACTGAAATCAACATATTAAATTAGTATTTCACAAGAATGGAGTTAAGTAAGACACATCAAATTATTATATCTTTATTGTATTCTAATCATTATAATTGAAGTAGTAAGTGAAGATAAAATTGCCAGGTTGTTCACAGCTTTTTCACTATTTGTGTAAAACTGACACATAGTTAAGGCCAATTTTGACTTTTGAATTTAGAGTTTTATTTATTTATATAACTTATTTATTTATTTTTTATTAAACTATTTCTTTCATCTCTTTAAATCAAGGAAGTAAAAAATATAAAAATTGTTGTATAAATGTATTTAACTTTTCTTTTGATTATTTTTTATTTTCACAACATTTAAAATCTTGCAAAATTTCCATGTATTCAGTGAAAAATTAAAGGTAAATGAAACTTATTCTATAATGAAATAATCAATTAGTTATTCAAATTATTGAAAAATTGCATTGCATTTTAAAAATATATACAAGGCATAAAATATGAATAAAATTAGTTTTTAAAATAATTTATTACATAGCTTTAAACCTTCGAATTTGATTGAAAATAATAAAATATTTCCATATATGGTAAAATGTGAAATTAAGAATACAGTAGACTCCCTCAAATCCGCACAGCTTGGGACCAGAGGTTGTGCGGATTTTAGAATTTTGTGGATTTCTGGTCATTGCTTTGTTTATATTTTTTAATCAGTAATTTGAATGCAATAATGCGATCGAAATTATAATGAATGCTTGCAATATAGTAAAATATTAAAATAATTAAGTAAAGTAGTAAAATATAAGATAATTTTAAAAATGATCAAATTATTAAAAGTAAAGGTAAAGCAATTAATGATGTGTAATTAAAAATGCATAATAAAGATGAGATACACTTTTCTTGAATTATTGAATGAAGCTTTCCTCTTGAAGGTACACTATTAATTCAGATCAATTTCATAAAATAAGGAACTTTTATTTTAGGTTTAGCCTGTCTTAATAACCAAAAGAGTGTGATTAATACATAAATATATTTGGCAAAAAGATTGTAATTATCAGGGATATCAGTAATATCTTGATTATTTTCAGAAATAAATTTAAACTTCATGAAAAATCATGAGTTTAGTTATATTATTGAGAATTACATATTAAAATACATACAGAATGATATAAAACTAAAAAATTCTGTAATTTTGTCCTTATATCTGAACTGAAACTTTAATTGTTTACATCTGTGATAATGTGCGGATTTCAGGCATTTGTGGATTTTAGGGTTGCGGATTTGAGGGAGTCTACTGTATACACAGCAGTTTCAGAATATACGATGCATGATATTAAAGCATTTAAAAAAAAAAAAATTGAGAACATTAATAATGTAGCTTTTTAATTTCATACAGTTGGAATCCAGTAAAAGCAAATAATCCTTCCCCCCCCCCCTCCTAACCATCATCAAAAGAAATCTTGTTTTTGTTTTCTTCTCTTCCCACCTCCCCAATATAAAAAGCAAGATAAATAAAAGAAAACAGAATAGTAAATTGATTCTCAAATTCAGATAAATTGGTAAGAATTTATTATCTGCTGACAAATTTTTTAAGATGGCTTTATATCCAGGCATAATATCATATTTTATAAAAATAGTATAAAGATGCAATTCAATGAAAACTGAAATTAGGTGACTAGTACAGTGTGATAAAGAATCGTAATTTTTTTTTTTTTTTTTTTAATGTAGAGATAATGAAGTGAACAGGACTTAATTATTATATAGATTGCAAGCAAAATAGAACATGCAATGGTTTTGTAAGAAACAATCATTTATCAGTTCTTTGTAAAAAAAAAAAAAAAAAAAAAATCTTTACAAGTTTTACATACACCTTAATATCTTTTTGTTTTTACAATTTTCATTTGCAATATCAGTAACTGATGCCATTATATGCTGTCTTTATTTCCATTGTAATTATTTATTTTTCACTCATTCCTAATGAAAAGTTTTCTTTTTAATGACTCAAAATGAAGAATTGAAAATCTTCTAACTTTCATGGATTTCCTCTCTTTTGAAAATTTTAACTAAATTTCCCTCCTCTTTGCAAGTTTCACCTTAGTTTTGCATATTTATTTTATAGAACTGAAAATATTATTTTATATTAATGTAGCAAGCAAATGTTCATTTTTATGGTTGATAGATTTAAAAAAATACATGCCATATATTTTTAGTTAAAAATTAGTAAATTACTTTAGTTTTAAATAAAATTTATTTGAAAGTACAATTTTTTGTTTTATTCGTTCAAGTAAAAATTAGAATTATTCAATATTTAGACATGGAGATATATGTAATCAACACAAAAGTCCATCTTTTTACGTCTAATGTTATTACTTTTTAGCACAGCACTACTAATGGACATGTTTGTGTTTCATAATATAATATATATAGTACTAATAAATAAATAATTTATCTTCTAAATAAAACTACAAACAATAATGCATAAATAAAATTTTGATTAAAATTAGGCCATTGTTTCATTTCATTGTTAATAATCAGTGTTAATATGACATTATAGACACAATAGTTAATAAATATTTCGCAAATGTTATCGTGTGCGTACATGCATAAAGAAAATATTCTATTTGGTATTATTAGAAATTTCTTTGGACAGCGCCATCTGTTGGTGTTAATATTTACTATTCATAACCATTTAGTCTATAAGGCACAAATCTAAATTCAGGTTCAGTAAAGGTAGAATAACAAATTGTTCCTGCATTATAACAGACAATACCTTAGAGAACCACATATATTGCACAGCTAGTTAAATGACCAGCAAAATTCAAAAATAGAAGGCCACTGAAGCTATTGTATATTAAAGAGCTGGAATCTGAGAAAATCACGAACATCTTGGTATTATTTCCAGGAATACCTTTCATGCCAGGAACCAAGATAAAAACTTATACTCGAGAAGTAGGCTATTTTAATTGATCTGTAAGAGTAAGAAAAAAAAATTCTGAAGAATTGAGGTTGTAAAAAAAAACAGAAGAAATTAGTTAAAGAAACTTTATAAAACTCAAAGCTTCAATATCAAGCATTGCAATAAAAATGAAACAGTTTTCACTTTTTTCGTTCTTTGGCAGTGAAAGTGTGCATGTGGGAAAGAGGGGGTGGAGGTACATTTCTTCGATTTTTTGTTTTTACGATATTAAAATACATTTTAATAAAATATGCACACACAAAAAAGTCAAAGTTCAGCTGTTTAATTTATTAGCATATAACCAAAAATACAAAACCGTTAAATATTCTTTATACACTAAATAAATTTTACACGTAATTTCTTTACTCGAATCATTTTGATTTAATAATTTTAATTTTACCACGAAATTTACAGGAAGTCAAAATAGAGGTAAAAAATTTTAAAGAAAATTTAGTTCTAAAGGGTGTTTTTTTTTTTTTTTTAAACTACTTATTTTTAATGGCAGACGATTGTATAATATGAGCTTCTATGTGATTCTATTTTATTTCGGACTATTTAAAAAAGTAATTAAAGAAATTATAAAATTGTTTTCAGTAAAGTCTTATCTGAAACAAGATAACGTATAAAATGATTTCGTAAATTTCATTTGCAATGATTTGCAACAAATAAAGTGCAGTAAAAAATGTTTGAATAAAATTCAAATCGAACAACAGATGGCAGCATGAAAAATCGTAAATCGAACAAGAAATTTTAATCGAAGTATTTTTTTTATTTCCCTTATAGCGTCATGTCGCCATTTTCTGCAAAGTATCGTAATAGAGCAGGCTGAGGTACGTTAGGGTTTTCCTTTAATTAATCTATGAGGTGTGATTTTGAGTATTTTCTAATTAATATTATTTAGGAACTGATATATTAAAAAAATTCAATTCTTTATTTACCTTATATGCCTATTAGACTAGTATTTACGTAGTGATTGAAAAAACCATTTTACTTTACCTTTCTTGTTGCATATACATTGGTTCCCAAAAGTGTTCGCACACTTACGAATTTCAATGAAATTGCGTTCTATCTATTAATTAAAATTAATATTTCAGAAAGAGTATTTAATAATAAGAACTACAACTTATTCTTAACAAAACTACGTAAAATATATTAAAAACATAGTAACACGTTATTTTTAAAAAATCAATAATCAAAAAGTAACAAAAAAGTTACCTCACAGAAATCTTCATACACTTTTAAAAAATCTTTACATATTAGTAAATATTGTAATATTTCGTTAAATTAGTACTTAGTATGATATCCTTTAGTATAAAAAATAGTTTTTAAACGTCTAGGAATAGATTTCACTAGTTTATTTTGTAATTTCTGCATCAATGTTCATCCATTCATCGACCATTACTGTTTTTAGTTCGCTTTTCGTTTAAATGTCGTGTCTTCACACACTAACCATCATTTCTTTCCAAATATGCTCTATTGGGCTTAAATCCGGCGATTGAGTTGGTGTTTTCAGAATTTATGGACAATTATAGAAACACCAGAGACGAACGTTGACAGCCGTGTGCTTAGAATTGTTATCTTGGTAAAAAACAAAATTGTTTCCAATATCCAAATTTTGGGCTGATAATTTTAAATTGTAATTTAAAACATTTAAATAAAGTTCATGATTCATTATGCCATCAATAAATACCAAATTATCTAGTCCTGATGCTGTCATGCACTCCCACACAAGGACACCTCCAACGCCATGCTTAACTGTTCCAACTAAGTTCTTCATTTTTTCTTCTCCATACAATTATACATCCATGGGAAACAAAAATGTTAAATTTACTTTCATCTGAAAATAAGACATTATTTCAATGCAATTCAGGTTTATTTATCATTGATTTTGTGAAGGAAAGCCTAAGCTTTCTGTTTTTCTAATTAACAAAAAAAATTCTACGAGCAGAACGCCCATTTAATCCAGCTGGTGACCGTACTCGTCGAATAGTTTCAGGTGAAACTGAAGTAGAACATTTTCCATTAAATTCTGTAGCAACTTTTACAGCACTTAAACGTGGATTTTTTACAATTTTTCTAATTATAAATATCTGATCATGCTGTGTTAACTTTCATGGACGACCTTTTCTTGCCTTGTTTTTGATTCGATTTTCTTCTTTAGAGCGTTTTACACCATTGAATGAGTTAAATTAACTAATTTAGCAATATTCTGAACTGATTTATCACTACTATGATGAAAGATAATCAATTTTTGAATGCTGTTAGTTGTTTCTTATGACTACGAGCCATATTTAAATAATAAATAGAATATTACAGAGAAAGCAAACAAAAATTAAAGCCAAATGATTTCTTAAATGAAAATGTTTTAGTGTACAAAGACTTTTGTGGTGTACTCTCTCTCTGCCTCTTTCCATTTACATTTTTATATAAAAAGAAAATCAGTCAATAATAAAAAGAAATGTTGAACATTATTTAGAATATAACATAATGTTGATGTGGGAAAATACTGGACTTCATATTCGAATTCAATTCCAGGGAAATGCCTTTTTACTATAAATTTCTTAAGTATACAAACACTTATGGGAGCCACTGTAGATATATTTTATATTAAAATTTACTTAACCAGAACTATAACAACCTGTACTGAAAAGTTGTGATTACAAACTAGATTTTCAAAAGTATTTGCTACTTTCACAATTAATTTTGTCAAAGAATTCAATCTACACCCAATTTTAAGACAAAAAAGTACTTAACTGCTTACATAATGGTTACAATCCTTGTTGTTGACAAAGGGTGCAGAGTTTGAATCCCGACTTAGAAGTGTTTTTTTTTTTTTTGGCGCTGGGTTGGATTCCACCCTAAGCGAAGGTCTCTATATGTCTAGTACATACGTGTAGACATACCATATTAACTAAATTTTTAATTAACAAGTTAATATTGTTTTGTATTATTAATTTATTAATAAAATTTTAGTAAATATATAAATTTAAGATTTTAGTGGTGAACATAAATCATTTATTGATGGATTATTATCTTTCTTTATTTAATGTCATTCAGGTGTATGTTGTTTTTAAAATTGCTCTGTGAGTGGCATGATTTTTCTTGCAGCTATGATGAAAACGATGGCTTAGATGCCATATATTCCCTTATCTGCCATCTTGGATGTTTTGAGATTTTTTGGCAATCTTTATCAATATGGAACCCATGTGACGGGTTCTGGCAACCCCGTTTTTCAGCAAGATTGTGCTTGAGATTTTGCTTGGGATTTTGTGGATGTGCTTTGATATTGTGTTGTATCAGTCAGTCTTTTTATTTTTATGTTAAATTTATTGGATGTATTTGATTGATTATGGGTTTTGTAGTCCATTTAAATAATCTTGCTGATGTAATTAAGAAATATGAGGAAATTTTAAATGATAAAGGAGGTTTGTTTACAATGCGTAGTCATAAGCCTATTTTGATAAATGAAGGTGATGCTAGGAGGTATTTCGTGCTTGAGCTTTCAAGAAAGGAGATGTCTGTTAAGGTGTATTGATAATTTTATGTATATTTTGTTGTTTTATTTTATAGTAATGTTTTCTATTAGTCATTTATTGTATATTTCTCATGTATTTCGGGGATTGGTGCATTGCAACATACGTGCATTTACTAACTGCGGCTTTAAGGAGTTTTATGCTATTTTGTGATTGCTGCAGAAGGTGTTAGCTGAATCCAGTGATGTTTTTTTATCGGTTAATGAACATGTAGTGTTCATACAACGTTTAGCGATTGCCGCTTTAATGAGTTTCATGCATTTTCCAGAGTGCTGCAGAAGGAGTTTGCTGAATCCAGTGATTGTTTTTTTCGGTTAATGAACGCATAAGCTTTCATATGATTTTTAGTGATTGTCACTTTAACGAGTTTTGTTTATTATTTATATTTTATTTTTGTTAAGCCTAACATGGCGGAAAAGGTGTTTTCACACCGAGAAAAATTCCAAGATGGCGGCCCCGGGAATTTATGACATCTGTTCCAAAACGATAATTGTGCCAAAGATGGCAACCTTTTTATAAGTGCAGCATGGGAGAGACTTTGCTTGGATGTAAATTTACTTTATTTTTGTGCCTGCTCAGATTTTTTTTGTTTGTTTGTTTCTGATTTTTTGGTAGGATGTAAGAGATGATCTATCGAAAAAGAAGCGCAAATTTTTATATCAAATAGACTTTAGATCTGCTGAGTAAAGCAAATCCCCTTGCTGTTATGTTCTTATAGTCTCTCATTTTTTTTTTATAGTGTACTTATTCTTTCTGTATTTCATTCAGATTGGAATATTTCACATCTAGGTAGGTAAAGTAGATGTAGTATGTTTGCAGATTTTTTTGTATTATTCTGAATAACTAGTGTTTAAAATTATTTTATTAAAAAATATTTTTTCAAATCATTTTCTTTTATTAGTGATATGATTTGAATATTATTGTTTGGTTTAAAAGTGTTCTTTATATACAGTAGATTCCCTCAAATCCACAACCCTAAAATTTGCAAATGCCTAAAATTTGCACATATTTGTAGGCATAAACAGAGAAACTTTCATTGAGAATGTGAGAGACAAATTCAAGACTTTCTTATTTTTTATACATTTTAATATGTAAATCTCGTTAATATTGCTGAACTTATGTTTTTTCATGAAGGAAGAATAAATTTATTTCTGAAAATTTCAAGATATAGCTGATATCACTGCTAATGACAATCTTTATACCAAATATATTTATGTATTAATCAAGCTTTTTTAGCTATTAAGATTGACTAAACCTGAAATAAAACTTCCTTATTTTATGATTTTGTTGTGAATTAGTAAGGTACCTTTATGAGGCAAATTTCATTAAATAATTTTTAAAAAATGTATCTCCTCAACTTTATTATGCATATTTAATTATACATTATTATTTACTTATCTTTACTTTTAATATTTTTATCATTTTAAAAATTATCCTAATTTTTATTATTATAGTTTATTACTTAATTATTTTTATATTTTACTATATTGTAAGCATTTATTATAAATTTGATTGCCTTATTAGATTAAAATTTTTGTTTAAACAATGTAAACAAAGCAATGACCAGAAATCTGCAAAATTCTAAAATCCGCACAATCTCTGGTCCCAAGCTGTGCGGATTTGAGGAAGTTTACTGTATTTAATGCATTTTTTAAGTTGTTTATTAAGAAATATTTATGAATGCATCAAAAATAAATGTGTTATTTCATGACAATAGACCGTAAAAACTCTGTTATTTAATTATAATGAAAACAAGTCTTTTGTAGATAAAGCAGGAACTTTTAAAGTGACAAAATCATTTTTTAAAAAGCCTTAAACTTTATTGGATAAAATTCATCAATCCATAAAAATATGATCTAGACTTAGCTGTGGTCATGGAGAGGAATAACTACCTTCTTTTTTTTCAGGCTTATTGCAAAGAGCCTAGACAGTGTTTGGCTAATTGGAAGGTAACCATTTCATTTCTCAATCAGCTTCATATTTTGTAAGTTTATTACAATGAGTCTACGCAGTTTTAGGCTAATTAGAAAAATACCAACGGTTTGTCCAAATATCAGATTGTACCTGACCTGAACCAAAAAATTGCATTTGAAGTTAACCCAATACACAAAAGTTCCATCGAACTACTACATGATCCTGACAAGAAAATTTATTTCTGCCAAAACGCAACCAGACACAAACCTGTGAATTCTATTTGAAGTCAACCTGAACTGTACAAAGAAAAGTTCCATCATACTGAATCCCGATCCTAACACAAAAAGTTATTTCTGCCAAGATGCAATGAGACACAAACTTGAGAATTTCATTTGAAGTCAATCTGCATCCAAACCAAACCTGACTAAAATAATTCCATCGAACTGTAATCCAATCTTAGCATAACAAAATAATTTCCATCCACACTCACCTGACCTGAACTTAAAAATTCCATTTGAAGTGAACCCAAAACCCTACTGGCAAACAGATAAAAAAAAATTACAACTTAACGACACACCAATCTAAACACAACAAAATAATTTCTGTCGACACCGAACCCAAGCCGAGATTGAAAATTCCATTCAAAGTCAACGCATAACTTGACCCAAACCTGACAAAAATGTTCCATCAAACCACAACTCTATCCAAAAATCACAAAATAATTTCTTTCAGCATGCAACCCAACCCAAACCTGAAAATTCCATTATCTGTAATGCAACCCAAACCCCAAAAAAAAAACAAATTCTATGAAACCGCAACCTAATCCGAGCATGACAAAGTAATTTTGATTGACACTTAACCAGACACAAATATAAAAGCTCTATTTGAAATCGACATGCAACCCAACCCCAAGCCCAATAAAAATAATTCTAGATGTGAAACTTGACATATTTCAACTAGAACCCAAAATGCTTCGATCTGAACTCTAAATAACAGGAAATTAATTCTTCTTTTAATGTAATTTTGAAAAGTAGTCTACAAATTAGATCACTAATACTTGTTTTATCTTTTATATTGAAAAATGGACAGGTCGGGTTTTGGGTTTTAACATCAAATGGAATTTTCAGGTTTGGGTTGGTTGCATCTAGACAGAAATTATTTTGTTGTGTTTGGATTGCATTGCCCTTTGTTGGATTTTTTGTTGTTGTTGTCAGGTTTGGGTTGCTTGCGTTTCAACAGAATTAATTTTGTTCTGTTTTGGAGTGGATTGCAGTTCGATGGAATATTTTGGAAAGGTTTGGGACGGGTTTCAGTTTGACTTCAAATGTAATTTTCAGTTTGGGTAGGGTTGCAAGTCAATGGAAATTATTTCAAGTTCGGGTTGTGTTAAGTATCAACAGAAATAATTTTGTCAGTTTCAGTTTGGGTTGATGTTTGATAGAATTTTCAAGTTTCAGTTGAGTTACATGTTAACAGAAATAATTTTGTCAGGTTCGGATTGGGTTAAGGTTTAATGGAATTTTTTTGTTGGGTTTGGGTTGATTTCGAATGGAATTTTCTGGTTCAGGTTGGGTTGCATATCAACAAAAATTATTTTGTCCAGTTCAGATGAGGTTGCAGTTTGATGAAACTTTTCTTTGTTGTGTTCGGTTTGACTTAAAATGGGATTCCTGTTTGGGTCGGTACAACACTATATTTGGTTAAACAGCTGGTCATTTCCTAATTAGCTTAAGGGTGCAGTTTACCTCAAAATTGATCAAAAATTCGATTTTTGTTTTTAAATATTAAATGAAAGCCTGTTTAATTGTGAATATTTTGACACCTCATTTTTACCCATACGGTAAATATATCATGAGATATTGTACATTATGTTGATACAACCAGCGTAATTCCTCACACAAATGAAAACTTTAAACAGCTTTTTCTCCATGTTCCTATTTTCTCCACTTTCATGTTTTAAAAATGCTAAGGCCTTTTATTGTATTTGAGATAGCGTTTGAAAAACCTTTTTACATGTTCTTTTTTATATATGTGATACATCTGCACATGGAATTAGCATTCAGTTTACAATTATTTAAAATAAACGTATATAAAGATGTGTTAGATTTCATCATTTTACACTACATATATCAGTAAAAAATTTTATATTAAGTGTAATATTATATGTATCTAAAAAGAAATAATTGGGCAAAAATATTAATATTTAAAAAAAGTAGTCCGGATTTTAAAAAAATCAAATTTCCTTAATCTTTTTAAACATTTTAATTAAATATGTAGTTATTTCTTATTTATTTATTTTTTGCAAAATGTGCTTTTAGTTGAACATTTAAATGCAATGAGTTCACCATTTGAAGCATATTAAAAAAAAAAAAAAATGTTGAAAAGGTAGACTGTCCACTTAAAACTTATTAGACTCATTGCAATTCTCATGTGTATTTCCTCAAATAATTTTTTGTACAAGAAAAGATACATCTTAAATACTATTTATTTCAATTCTTGATTTATGCAATTTGTTCTAATCTTTAGATCTCTTGCTTTTTACTAGTGATTATTGAGCATGTTACTTTTATATGCTACTTTCCATGTATAACTTCTCAGCTAAGATTCTGTAAATGACAATGAATTGTAAATATTGCTTGAAGAAATTTATGCAGACATAATTGTAATAAACTATGAAAACTTTTATCACAAACTTCTAGCAGTTGGTTTATTTTAGAGGTTATAGTTATTATCTCTTATATCACTGATTCTACAGGAACATACCTCAGTTACAAAAAAGTATACAAATCAAGTGTAGCATTTATTTTACAATTTTATTTTTAAAATTCATAAATATAAAATTTAGCTTTATTCTATAATTCATATTTAGAAAAATTTTGTACAGCATCTAAGAAGAACATTAAATGAAGTCTTTTGCTTTGTAACCAAAAACTTGCTATGGGTTAATACTTTAAATTTTATGAATTTTTTATTATTATGGCATTAAAAACAGATGTTTCTATTTTTAATTCCGTAAAACATGGAAAATTCATCAAATTTTTAATATTATAACTTAGTGAAATTGGTCACAAAAGAATTGATTTAATGTCCTTTTCAGACACAAGGTACTATTTCTAAATATAAGTAATAAAAAAAGGGGGAGGGACTGTCTAAAATGTTTAATTTTGTGTTTTCATATACATACAGCCCAGTTCAAAACGAATTCCCTGTCTTTAAACTGTATTTGATTTAGATAGTTTTTGCAATTGAAAATATATTTATTTCATCTGTAGTTTAAGTGATAATAAACATTACCTTTTTTTTTTATCTTCCTGTAATTTTAACATTACAAAATAGAGCATTAATGGTTTTAGTCATATGTTTAAAATCAGCAATTTAAATTGCTATTTTAATCAGATGATTTTTCTTTTTACATCATTTATTAAAATCAGAAATCTACTCCCTATTTAAAATTTTAGAATAAATATTAAAATATGACAGAAAAATAATTTACAATCATTCTTATTCTATTTTGGCTAATGAATAAATAAAAGTATCATGAAATAATAGTTAACAAGATTTAATCTTGGAAACAATACAGTAAAAGAAGTTTTTAATCATTCTTATTCTATTTTGGCTAATGAATAAATAAAAGTATCATGAAATAATAGTTAACAAGATTTAATCTTGGAAACAATACAGTAAAAGAAGTTTTTAATCAAGCATAAAAATGCATTTAATTTAAAAGGGATATGATTAAATCTGTTACAAATTCCAATCTCATAATAAGTTCTATTGAGTAATCAAAGTAATTACTCTTCCATATAAAACGAACTTGACAACTGTAATAAATTTCTGCCATTAAAACAATATAAAAGTATCCATTTTCTTATTTGTACCTCTATAAATTAATATATAGTAATGAATTAGAACTTAAAGCAAATTAAAAACTATCTGCTTAAAAGATATTGCAAAATAATAGATTTTTCTTTTAATTCAAATTGTATGCTAATAATATCCAGCCCACTGAGTAGTAATAATGTTGATAGTTACTATTTTCGAAAGTTAAAGATATAGCTCGTCATTCTTATGATTATATTTATTCTGTGCATGTCTTATTTAATAGATGTAACTAATTCTCTTTATCTCGTCTTTGTCAGCATGTGCATACATATATATGATGTTAGATTTAAACAATTAAAATAAATTTTACAAAATTCCACAATGAAAAAAATAAATGTTGTTAATTTAAAATTTTTAATTAATTGAGGCCTTCCTTCCACAAAACGAATTTGTAACTATCTTTGATCTGGATGGATAGAAATGGCTCTATACAATTTTTGAATGTCTGCAAAGAAAGAGAAAATAAAATTTCTAAATCTTACGATAACACTGTACAACAGTGGATTTGTCCTAGAACTAAAATTAGTTGATTCTAGATCAGTTTTTGGCACTGATTTCGAATATGCTTTCCGTTTATATCTAGGTGGTCCAGGTTTTGAGAAATTTGCATATTTAAATTTATGCAAATTTAAGCTTTTTGTGCTGTTTTATGCAAATTTTAGATACAATATATGTCACATCTAATTACGTTTTCTAGATAATGACTACTTGACTATTTGTTTCAGATAAATGTCACGATTTGCATATTCTTAACATTTATTTATCAGTTATTAAGCCTAATTTGCATATTTTTCAAGGGTGTAATGTTTACATCACTATCAACTTTAAAATAGTTGCCACAGAATTGACGTAATGTTTTTCTAGACTAGATTTTTATGCTGATTTCAAATCTGCAGTCTGTTTTCTTATGTCATGTCTAGTTTTTGAGTAAGATGAATTTCTACTTTTGCATGGCATTAACACAGGTTTGATATAAGATGCTTTTTAGTGGTGTGTAATTCATTGACAAGAAGGTGAACAGGGTCAGATTCATATCAGTGACATAAACAAAAATTTATATAATCGAAAAAAAAATTATTAGAATCTATCCTAACTAGTTGAAGTTTATCATACAAAGTATCATAAAAAGCTATTTCTGGCTTTTTTGACAAAAAACTAAAATTTCACTTTTTAAAAAAACTTAGACCTGATAGAAGAAAACAGATACAAGATTTGAAATCAGCTCAAAAAACTGGTTTACAAACATGTTAGCGTACTCGTGCGGCAGAAATATTTGAACGTCAAGAAACATTATTAGAAAAACATAAAAAATATGCAAATTAGGTACAATATTTCACAGTCACATGTCAGTATAATCTCAGAAACAACTTTTTTGTGAAGTAAATTAGGTAGTAATCATAACATAAAACAAAAAACCCTGTCTGATATTTAGTCCAGGCAATAGGGGATTTTACCTGGCAAAATTAATGGAAGTTCTGGAAATAGGCTTACTTTATGTTTTTTGGGTCGCTGAATCCGAATTTGTAACCAAAATTTCCCCCGGCACCCCCCCCCCCAAATTTTGGTAAAATGTCCCCAAAAAGGGTTTTTATTAAAAAAAAATCAATTTTTTATTGTTTTAAGAAAAAAGTATCTAGAAATTCAGAAAGTAGACAAAATTTGCAACAAATTAGATATATGACATTATGACTTGGGATGAAGGGGAAGGGGGGATCTGCCTCGGAACATGCGCCGCGGTGCTGCGTGGACTAAGTTGCACAATTCCACTTAACCACTCACACGTTTACATTCGCCCTCCCATCTCCCCTCCGAACTTTCTCTATAATGTTTACTTTTAAGTTCTTTGGGTCGCTGAATCCGAATTTTTAACTTACCCCCAAAATTCCCCCCCCCAAAAAAATGTTGTTTTTAACTTAAATTTCTTATTGTTTTAGGGAAAAGCATTACGAAATTCAGAAACTAGACAAAATTTGCAATAAATAGGATATATGACATTATTACGTAGGATGAACAGGGAGGGAGAGGGCTGCCTCTGAACATGCACTGCGGCGCTACGTGCACTAAGTTATGAAGTGCAAGCAATAGGGGATTTTACCTGGCAAAATTAATACTAGTTCTGAATTTTGACTCACTTTATGTTTTTTGGGTCGCTGAATCCGAATTTGTAACTTCCCACAAAATTTCACCTGGCAACCCCCCAAAAAATTGATTTTTTGAAAAAATTTGGTTTTTGAGAGAAGCGCACGTAGAATGTTCCAAGGCAGCCTCCTCTCTCCCCGTTTATCCTACGTCATAATGTCATTTATCCTATTTGTTGCAAATTTTGTCTAGTTTCTGAATTCCGTAATGCTTTCCCCCTAAAACAATAAGAAATTTAAGTTAAAAATAACTATTTTGGGGAGTTTTCGGTGGGGGGGGGGGGAATTTTGGGGGTAAGTTACAAATTCGGATTCAGCGACCCAAAAATCTTAAAGT
Source organism: Maratus speciosus (assembly GCA_963932465.1). Lineage (NCBI taxonomy): Eukaryota > Metazoa > Arthropoda > Arachnida > Araneae > Salticidae > Maratus > Maratus speciosus. Next base: position 398,031,995 of record OZ010799.1, on the reverse strand, counting down.
AAACATTATACAGAAAGTTCGGAGGGGAGATGGGAGGGCGAATTTAAACGTGAGAGTGGTTAAGTGGAATTGCGCAACTTAGTCCATGCAGCACCCCACGCATGTTCAAGGCAGATCCCCCCTTCCCCTTCATCCTAAGTCATAATGTTATATATCTAATTTATTGCAAATTTTGTCTACTTTCTGAATTTCTAGATACTTTTTCTCTAAAACAATAAAAAATTTGATTTTTTTAATAAAAACCTTTTTGGGGGGCTTTTTACCAAAATTCAAGGGGGGGGGGTGCCGGGGGAAATTTTGGTGGAAAGTTACAAATTTGGATTCAGCGACCCAAAAAACATAAAGAAAGTCTATTTCCAGAACTTCCATAATTTTGCCAGGTAGAGTCCCTATACGGTCTCTATTGCCTGGACTAATTAATTTATACCTTAAATTTGCAAATTATTGTATAAAATTTACTAAATTTGCATAAATTGAAACATGCAAATATCTCTCAAACATGACGTGTTGGAGTAAATCTAAAACTAGATTCGGAATCTGCATAAAAAGCAACTAATTTTTGTTTTAGGACAGAGCAAAAGTTCAAATCTGTTGACCAGTGTAATTGAGAATTTAAACATCTTGTATTACATCCATATTATATTTTGTAGAATTAAGAGAGTTTCTTTCAGTTGTTGCAGAAAAAACATTGAATACTACTCTCAGAGGAGTTGAGCTACTTTTCTTTCTTTCCTACTATATACACACCAAGTTGGCAAATGCAATATGATTTCCCTTACTTCCTCATTATTAATAAATATTTTTATGTGTAATTATATGTTAGGTTTTAATTAATTTTACTTTCACTGTTTCTTAGGACTAAACTTATATCTTCATTATCATTATTGAACGGTGTTGTAAAGTGGAATTTTTAATCAATGTCATTTGTAATTGAAACATTTTGGTACATTTGAGTGTTGCAAAAATTACTTTAACCTTATCGTTGCCAGAGCACACAATACTGTTGAACAGGAATTTTCTGAAAATACAACTGGAAAATAAGGAACAATCGGATAATTTCATTTTCTTGCTTCAGTAACGATGTACAATAGAGTTAAATATAAAAATAATAAGAAAGAACTGAAAGGAGAATTACGTAATGTTTAGTAAGAAGACTCTGTACAAAAACAGCGCTTTTCCATTGGTGGTCTAGCTATCTCTCAGATCTTCCCATTTGCTGTACCCATCTCCTACTTCGGTTTCCAAAATAGTCAGTCGTGCTTATGACATTTTATCGGTGATACCGTTATCTTTTGTAAAACATGCTCTTATTAAAAAAATTTTAAAAGCGCAATCTGGTTTAATCAGCATTAAAAAATCTTTATCTCTTCATAAATTTCACATGTTAAGTTTTATTTTCAATTTTTCAATTCCTACTATTAGTTCACACTCTCCCTTTATTTATTTATTTATCTATTTATTTATTTATTTATATTTATATATCCTGTTCAAATTTTCAATCGTTAATAAAATACTCATTATTCATCCTATCAAGTTGAAATAATTTTTTTTTAAACTTGTACTGGATGACAATGGATGTTAATACAGTTTTTTCTAATATTAATCAATTAATTAAATTTTAATTAATTAATTTTAGTTTTGCATGGGAAACAAAATGGCGGCCATTGGTTATTGAAGATCAATGAAAGTATTTTCAATAAGGGGTTACCATAGGGGGGACCCTGTTCTGTCGCCAAATACCGCCAAGTTTGTCGCCAACTTTCCGATATATCGCCAAATTTGGCGGCCAAAATGAGTCGCCAAAAGTGACGCCAACTTGGAGATATCTCCAATATTTCGCCAAATTCCCATAGACTTCCATTGTAAACCTACCTGCTTATAGAAAATCAACAAATTGAGATATTTTAGTGCAACAAAAACTAACATTAGCTTAAGGGATTATATTAAATTTTTCTTTGAAGACCTAAGTAGGAATTGACTTAAAAGCAAAATTTTTATATTACTTGTTTTACATCAATCCTCAGTTGCTTTTAGATTTACAGATTTTCCTGTCTCCACAAATTTTAAAGATGTGGCGAGACCGGAACATTTCCGTAGTCCATTTGAAGTAATAAAATCATTGAATTCACGTTCATTAGCGGCTGCTAAAGCCTTTTCCTCAATTAAAGAGCCAATGGTGGGAATATTTTTTGAATGAAGTGGAGTAAACAAGCACAGAATTATTGCTTTAATTTCAATAGAATCAGTTTTCCATAATTCTACATTTTTGGTATTCTTAGTAATGTTAGTAGTCACAAATTCCTTATTTCTTTTTAATACTTTCCAACAAAGTTGATAAGTGGTTATTCATTCGGTTTGTCGGGCCGTCTGTCCACGCTCTAACTCCCGTAAATATACTCGGATTTTCATGAAATTTATAAAGGTTATTTAGGGTCACCAAAGCATGTTTGGTATTGTATAGGAAGTATGTAGGATTAATCGTTCTTTTACAGGGGCACTCAAAAGTATCTCATTACATTATGGTATATGGGGAAAAATCGTCTGCAGAGTATTTTAGTGACATTGCGCTATTTCAAATGTAAGGAAATTGATGTAAATCGCCAAATTTCACTATGATCACGTTAAAACAGGGCATTCATAGCCTTTTTTATTCATGTACAGGGACACACAAAATAAATCGGTTGCAGTACATTACTGTCTTTGAGTAATAATTGCTGGAATGTACGGTTTAAAATTCGGTGATTAATTAATTCGGTTTAATTATTTTTTTGCATCTTACTCGTTATTTATAAATTCTATACCTCAAATACAGGGCTGCACAAAAGTATTCACGTTCTGTTCTCCTTATTAGAGGAATTTGCTGAAGGTAAATTTTCAACTGAAGTATGTGTATCTCTTAAGTGAACTAAATTCTGGCATGCGTGTACTTAATAGATTCAAATCTATATATCATATACAGGGATGCTGAAACATTCGCAGAACTTTCCGATTGTGGATGGGAACAGCTTAAATTGGGTTTGAAATGTATTATGCGTTTCCATAGGGTTGAATTAGACATAATATTTTAATTTTTTAAACGGTGTAGTTTAAAGCGGTATCACATTGATATGAACACAAGAAAATTCCAAACAAGAGTTAAAGAGCATATGCAGGTTATTAATAAAAATAGACCGGCTACCACCCTCTCAAGGCTATTTCAAACTAAATATATTGACATCCTTTTCAACAGAGCGAGAGTTATTATGCAGGCTTCCGATTTTAATAATTGTGCTATTTAGAGCCTTTGGAAATTTTAACGCAAGCAGAAAATTGCTGTAATGACATATTATCATACCAAATTCCGCGTATATGTTTTAATTTACTTCACGTTAAGGGAGAGTTTGGTCTCCCGGAGGATTGAGTTTTCTCTACCTTCCCCTTCCTACCGTTTAATGGGTACGACCCTTCCGGGCATCCTGAAAGGTGTTTCCGGTCAATGTGTAGCAGTGAACATCGAGCATCGAGTGTTTTCTCAGTCAATTCTCTTCTCCTTGGCAAAGGCTTAAGGTTAACCGAAAGCGCTTGGAGTAGCTTTTTTATCGTTTTAACATCTAGTGTTTTTAATTTTTAAAGACATTTGCATATATTTTATCACACCCATCTAGTAATGTGTTTTAATGAAGCATTTTAAATGTTTTCATATTTTTATATAATAAACAAAGGTGAATCTGGCATTCAAGATTGGACTATTTTATTAAGTTAATTTATTAATGGTGTAGTTTTGTTACATTATTCTGAATGTGTTGGAAAGTGTTTCAGAATCTATGATTGACGCATGATTTTTTCTTACTTGTTTATTTTATAAAATCTCTCACGCCTTTGTTTTGCTTGTTATGAAATATTCAGCAAATACTATTTCCTTTTTATTTCTTATACAATTAAAATTTCCACTTCCTTGTTTAAGGTTAATCACTTTCTTTTTGAGGCCATTCTCAAAATATTATTCACAAAACACAAACAAAGACAAAATTTAGAATAAGAAACAATGAATATTATCTGAAAATGAAGTAAACATATTTTGACGCTTTAAATAATGTCTTTCTTTTCTGAACTCCTAAAAAATCAAATTTAATTTCCTAATAAATAAACTAGAGTAACTGTTTTCCTTCTCTTTCAGGAAAAAAATCACATATTATGTTTTCAGTGCCTCTTTACTTTATTCTTTACTTGAATTTCATCAACCTACTTACCAGTGTAATTGAAGTTATATGATGCACATTTAAAATGGAAGAGAAAAATGATGTGTCATCTTAAAAAATAATCACACAGAATTTTTAAATTCTGATACAGTGAAAACTGTACATAAGCATATTATGGCTCCTGCTTAAATTTTATATTAAAAAAAATCGACAATCCCGTTGCAGTGATCACAGTTGGTATCGAAACAGTGTTGAATTCAGACATTTTTTCCGGGCAGGATTTCTGAATCTCTAGGAGGCATATTGATTTTGCAGATGGGAAAGTTTGTACTTCTAGACTCTAATATACAGAAAATCAAAAATATTCTACGGAGGGACACAATGTTATACCGATGTGTGTGTGTGTGGGGGGGGGGGGGGGAGGCTTGACTCCACTTATAAATTTGTGCCCCTAAACTTATCTCCGATCACAAAATGCCTGTATAAATAAATTTATGGCACATTTTCCTTTTGTATCTCATTAAAAGATCATATTTTGATAATTATAATAAAAATACATACAGATATTTAGGTTTTGAGAGTTGAGATTAAAAAAGTGTCTGTTTGTCTGTTAAATAGGACTGTTTGTTATATGAGAATGTCTGTTATGGAGGTTTCACTGTATTTCTCTTTATCCCTGAAAATAACTACTGTATAGAACCCATTATCCGGAATGTTTGGAGTCAGATATATTCCGGATAACTGGTTGGGCATTAAAGCAATATCCGTTTGATCAGATTGGTAGAATATATCTGGCTGTGGCATTGATTCTGATATCAAATTGACTATCAGATTACATAAATTAAGATTCAGTCCAAACAAAATCAAAGTTAATTGAAATTTAAAAGAAGAAAATTTATGGGAATATCTTGGAAACAAAAAAATTTTATGTTTCCTTCGCATAAAAATCAAAATGTCAAATATCAAACTAAATATGCCTCTATTTCAAGTACTACATGTTATCATCAAGTTATACTATGCGTATCGTGTTTTATCAGGCAATGCACATGTCAAACTGGCATTGTATGGCACTTTTTTCTGAAATCAATGATATAGAAATATCATTCTGGATAACTGGTACCATACTGTATATCATTTTAGCTCTTTTAAAGCAGTGTTAGGAACATAGTGTATTAGAATTGTTAGAAAAAAATAGCTTCAGAATGTATATGACAAAAAAAGTGTAAATTATGTGGTAATTTTAATTTCACGTAAACTGAATGAAGTATCAATACGATCAATTTGAAATTGAAGGTTTGTATGCCTTTTTTGAGGTTAACTTTTTCCTGCTGAATTGTATTGCACCTTCCTTTATTTCAGTTTTTACCAAACATCGGATCGCGACCTAGTCGTGAAAACAGTAGGCCGGAGACACGTTTAAAAAGCTTCAATGATGTAATGTCATGTGCGTCTTCAATGTAATGTAGCTTTATCTAAAAAGCTATAAAAATTTTAATACCTTTTGTCAAAATTTAAAAGTGTAAAACAGCCTTTTTTACGCGGTTAAAAATATATAAAAGTAGAAAGTAACATAAAACGAAGCCGGGTTCCCTTAATTAGAGCAGAGTCTATTCCACTACAACATTTAAAAGACATATATTTTTCTTTAATATGTAATAATTTTGAGTTATTAATCAAACAATATGTTTTATCAAAGTGCATGTGTACTATGCCAAGAGCCTGATCAAAAACCTTTTTTATGAATCTCATTCATAGTTTGGCGCTTCTTTCTTTTGCGTAGAAAAAGGGAGGCCTATATCAGAAATAATATTTCACGTTTTCTTCGAAACCTGACGAATCTTTATTTTAAAACAAAAACATGCTTTTGAGTAATGATGATGTCCTATCGACAATGGCATCAATTTAAGCAATCCAATTTTGTTTCTTCTCAAATGTAATTACTTCTAAACATCGATAAATTTAATGTTTTCACCATCAACTTAAAAAAAAGTACTTTCAAATGCAATTTGTTGGAAAACTGTATCTCAACTTACTAGTTCGCTATTGTTTTTAAAGTAATTTTTAAGCATGAAGAGTTTAAAAATCTATCTACATCGGGTCTAGCTTGATTGAAAAGATCAACTCATTTGTACTTAAGACAAATTTAATGTTATTTGATTTCAAAGTTCAGCATTTATTTCTAGTTAATATCCCATAAAAAATTAACTTTCATCAAGAAATAAACAAATAAAATGATATAATTAACGAACAGATTTAAGAGATATGAAATCGAATCAGGTGCTTGCTTAAACATGGAAATAATCAGTATCAAAGAGGCTGGTGTTAATAGCGAAAGTTTCGTGATTCCTTTAGCTGTTAACCTCGGGCACATTTAGCTATTATGAAATTATTACTTTTAATAAATTTCATAATTATTTTACTACATAATTGATATTTTCATAAAAACATGCTTTTTACTGTTATTAGGGCGCAGTCTTAAAAAGGCTATTACATTGTAAAATAGCAATTAAAATTTTTGATTAAAAAATGGTTTTCCCCTGCATAATTTTCGTTGACCTAGTACACTCGCGTTCAAAATTAAGGTCACAAACATAAAATCCGTGAAAACTGATGAACTATTCACTGTTTTGCCAGGAAATTTGGCACAGAGGTATATTACAATGGGAGAAAGAATATAGCAACATAACAATATGGAAAATATTTTAATTGTGAGTTAAGATACAGGGTATATGAAAAAGTGTTAAATGAGGAATCAGAGATGAAGCATTTATCTCGGGAATAATCTGTCTAATAGGGAGTATGACCACAGTGAATTGCTATACAAGCCTCGCAACGAGCTCTCATACTGTTTACGAGAGTGTTAATAAATCATTGTGGCAACAAAGCCCATTTTTCCAAAAGCGCGGCTTTTAATTCCTGCCGGGTCCTGGAGAGGTGTTACGCTGAGCAATGGCTCTTCCTAGACCATCCTAAACATGCTCAATAGGATTGAGGTCCGGAGACCTCGAGGGCCAATTCATATGGCAAATATCTTCTTCTTCAAGAAAATCATGAACAATGTGAGCTCTGTGTGGCTTCGCATTATCGTCCATAAACATGAAGTCAGGGCTTAGAGCAGGGTTGTAGTGGGTAGCTGCCCGGGTACCCGCCCAGCTCCCCGCCCGGGCTGGGTTTTTTATAAAAAACCCAGGTATAAAACCCGGGTTTTTTAAAATAGATTTCTGGAAAAAACAGATGTATTTTTTAACAGTTTATGGTTTTTTTATTTTAATTATTCACTTCATTGAATCTTAGAAAATATATTTGTACTAATTTACTTGCATTTTTAGATTGGAAACAATTGAAAAACATACAATTGATAGCTTTGCAATTTACAATTTGTTTCTTATTTAAATTAAAGGGATCATATCTATATATGTGTGTTCACCAAGTTTCCAGACTGATCTGAGAATACAAAACATATTAAACATTTTTGTACAACAAGCTAAAATTCTTCGAAATATGACCCTTGGGCATCAACACACCACTGCCAGTGTTTTTTTGCATTATTCAAAGGCTCCCTGGAAGTCTTCATGTGCAAGGCTTTTAAGGGACCTTGTCAAAGCTGCTTCGATCGCTGGAATCAAATCGCTTTTCTTTCAAGTCTTTCTTGATCCAGGTGAACAAAAAAGTCACTGGGAGCAAGGATCAGGGCTGTAGGGAACTTGCAGCAGTATTGCCACATTAAACTTAGTCAAAACTTCAGCAGTGGCGAGTGACGTGTGAGAGGGAGCATATTGTTGTGGTGAACAATCCAATCGTCTCTGATGTCTGGGCGGGTGCACCAGACTCTTATCCTTCAAATGGTGGTGCATTCCAGTATAAACCGAACTCATCTGCCCAGACACCAAATACGATTGGATTGTTTACCATGACAATGCACCCTCTCACACGTCGCTCGCAGCTGCCAAAGTTTTGGCTAAGTTTAATGTGGCAATACTGCCACAAGCCTCCCTACAGCCCCGACTTCGCTCCCAGCAACTTTTTTTTATTCCTCCGGATCAAGAAAGACCTGAAAGGGAAGCGATTCGATATGATTCCAGCTTCGACGAGGTCACTTAACAGCCTTGCGCGTGAAGACTTCCAGGGAGCCTTTGAACAATGGAAAAACACTGGCAGCGGTGTGTTCATGTCCAAGGGTCATATTTCAAAGAATTGCAGTTCACTGTACAAAAATGTTTAATAACTTTTGTATTCTAGGAACAGTCTTGAAACTTTGTGAACACACCATGTATAAGCACAGAGAAAAATAGTGAGATCATTATTAAGACTATGAAATCATCCCATCTATTAGACTATGAAATGGTCACAAAGATTGTATTTGAGATCAGGATTGCCACTTATTTCGGCAATCAAATTTCTCGCTCTTTCCTAAGCAAAAAATTAAATTTTGCAAAGTACCATAGTTTAGTAAAATTCCTTGTTTTTAATACTCATTTTTAAATTCTCTCAGATTTTCTAGTTTTCGATATATAGTGGCAACTGTGAAGATTATTAGGTACTTTTGTAATTATATTATGGCTATATATGTATATATACATATAAATATATGTGTACATATACGATATATGTATATATATATGTATATTTACATATGTGTATGTGTATATAAACACTGGTGCCCGGCTAACCGAAAAGTACCGATTATTATTTGTGAAGAAGGTGGAATCATTGTCCACATTTTGGCATTTTAATTTACCCGGGGAAAATTGCCCATTTAACCCGGGTTTTTTAATAAAACCCGCCCGGGCTGGGTTTTTTCTTAAAAACCCGGGTTTTTTACAACCCTGGCTTAGAGCACCCGGAACAACCTCACATAGGCTTCAAGGACCTCATCCCTAACGCCCGCTGTCCAGTCGTGTGTATCCCTCTAACTGCATCCAACAGAAGAACCCGGTTGTTGTGGAGCCGAAGACATCAGTCTTGGACACAACAAGAATGGGGCCATGTTCTTTCCAGTAATGAGTCGAGATTTACCACGAAGAGTGATTCTCGCTGAATCTTCATCTGGAGAGAACGTGGAACTCGCTATCATCCCTCTTACATAAAAGAGATCGACTGATTTGGTTGCAAAGGAATCCTTGTCTGGGGCGGCATAATGTTGGGCAGTCGTACACCGCTGCACCTCTTCGATGCGGGTACTGTCAACGCACATCTCTGTAAGGATGAGGTCCTTGAAGCCTATGTGAGGTTTTTCCGGGTTGCCATAGGCCCGGACTTCATGTTTATGGACGATAATGCGAAGCCACACAGAGCTCACATTGTTGAGGATTTTCTTGACGAAGAGGATATTTGCCGTATGAATTGGCCCTCGAGGTCTCCGGACCTCAATCCTATTGAACATGTTTGGGATGGTCTTGGAAGAGCCATTGCACAGCGTAACACCCCTCCCAGGACTCGGCAGGAGTTAAAAGCCGCGCTTTTGGAATAATGGGCTTTGTTGCCACAATGATTTGTTGACACTGTCGTAAACAGTATGAGAGCTCGTTGTGAGGCTATGTCTAGTGCACTGTGGTCACACTCCCTATTACACAGATTATTCCCGAGATAAATGCTTTATCTCTGAGTCATGGTTTAGCACTTTTTCATATACCCTGTATGTTAATTCACAATTAAAATCTTTTCCATATTGTTATGTTACTATATTATTTCTCCCATTGTGACATACCTCTGTGCCAAATTTCGTGGCAACTCAGTGAATAATTCATCAGTTTTCACAGATTTTATGTTTGTGACCTTAATTTTGGACATGAGTGTAGAACGTTCTGCAATCTGGGATCCTTTTTTGGATCCCCTCATATTGTCAGCAAGAAACGGCATGACACGTTACATTAATTGGTTTGTATCATTCTTTTTATATTTCTGTGATACTAAATGCCTTTTTAATTAAAATATTTCAAAGTTATATATGGCCTTTAAATTGATTTTATTTTACTAATATATTTAAATTACATATTGATATTATTACTTTTGAAAATGGGGAGGGGATAGTAATTTTACGGGGCAACAAAGTTGGGTTAAGGCTGCAAACTAAGCCACGAAAAAACGTTTGAGAATGGCTGCTTAGTTTTACTTCTCCATTGCAATCATAATTTACATTTAACTTTTATCTTCATTTCTTTGTTTTTATTATTTGTAATATTTCATCTAATTTTACTTTCTTTAAGAGATAAAGCATTTTACTCGGGAAAAGTCTGTCTAATATAGAGTGTGACCACCGTGCACTACCATACAAGCCTCACAATGAGATCTCATACTGTTTATAAGGGTGTCAGTAAATGTTTGTGGCGACAAAGCCCATTCTTCCAAAAGAACAGCCTTTAACTCCTGACAGGTCCTAGGAGGGGGGTTACACTGTGCAATGGCTCTTCCTAGACCATCCCAAACATGTATAATATGATTGAGGTCCGGAGACCTCGAGGACCAATTCATACGCGAGTATCCTCTTCAAGAAAATCATCAACAATGTGAGCTCTGTGTGGCTTCGTATTATCGTCCATAAAGAAGGCCTACAACACCCCGGGACAACTTCACATAGGCTTCAAGGACCTCATCCCTATAGCGATGTGCGTTGACAGTACCCACATCGAAGACGTGCAATGGTGTACGACTGCCCAAATTTATGCCGCCCCAGACAAGGATTCCTTTGCCACCAAATCTGTCAATTTCTTTTGCGTAGAAGGGATGAAAGCGAGCTCCACTTTCTCTCCAGACGAAGATTCGACGAGAGTAACTCTGCGTGGTGAATCTCGACTCATCAGTGAAAAGAAAGGACAACTTCTTGTTGTGCCCAAGACTGATATCTTCGGCGCCGCAACAACCGGGCTCTCCTGTTGGATGCAGTGAAAGGGACACACACGACTGGACGCCGGGCATTAGTGATGAGGTCCTTGAAGCCTATGTGAGGCTGTTCCGGGGTGCTGTAGGCCCGGGCTTCATGTTTATGGACGATAATGCGATGCCACATAGAGCTCACATTGTTGATTATTTTCTTACAGAAGAGGATATTTGGCGTAGGAATCGGCTTTCGATCTCTCCGGATCTCAATCCTATTGAACATTTATTGACATCCTCATAAACAATATGAGAGCTAGTTGTGAGGCTTGTGTAGTAGTACACAGAGGTCACACTCCATATTAGAAAGACTTTTCTCGAGATAAATGCTTTATCTCTGATTCATGATTTAACAATTTTTGATGTACCCTGTATCTTAATTCACAATTCAAATATTTTCCATATTGTTATTAACCCGGGCACGGTATGCTATTTTTTTCTCCCAGCTTATTTTGCGTCGTTCTCAAAAAGTAACGTTACCTTACAGAAGCCAGCCGTAAAAAAAGACAGTATGATAAAATACTCTATAGCAATTTTTTAAACTTCTAAGCATCGCACATTTTCAATTTTTATACGTCCTATTGGAAAAAAGTACTTTTAAATGCAATTTGTTTGAAAACTGTATCTCCATTTATTTTTGAAATATAAATTTTTTTGTATTTTTTAGCACCATTTGTTTAATTTTGGCAATTTTGGCAACTCAAGTACTCCATTTATGTAGAAAGGAAAGGGAAAATAGTTGAAAAATAACAATTATATCTTTTTGTTGCCATTTTCTCATCACAACCAAAAGAAAATGTAATTAAAATTCGTGCTATTTTGAAAAAATTTAAATGAATAATTTCTGTTAACACATGGAGCTATTATAAACTATATTTAATTTTAATTATCTATAGTCGCTCTCAGTGTCACGGCGGCCATGACATTTTGGTTGGAAACTGTATCCAAACAAACGGTTGCTATGCGTCATTTCTTTTTAAATATAAATCGTGGAAAATGTTACCAGTAGTACATATCAAGTATTAAAAAACCTAGATGTCAGATATGGATATAAGATATAGCTGCAACACACAAACAAAATAGAAAATACAACAATACAATAAATACTGACTCCAAACAAAACGTCATGACTGACTTAAATCGTCTATATTAATGTTACAAACAAATGAAGGCCTATGAATCATTAGATAGCTTTTTTTTGTCGAGTTTCTTTAATGACGGCCTCTTTTTGCTGCATTTGTGTATTATTTTGCAATAGTGACATCCTATGCATGCTTTACTGTAGGTGTTTAAGAGTGGATCGTAAATGTGGAATTCGTAAGCGTATACGAATGACGTCATTTTACATAAAATAAAAGTGTGTGCTTTAAGTCTTAAAATTGAAATATGTTTCGTACTATTTATGTATACATATAATTTTTTTTCATCGGGGCCAACACTAAATTCTGAAAAAGCAGAATTCCTGTTTTATAGTGTTGCTATATTCTTTCTCCCATTGTTATATACCTGTGTGCCAAATTTTGTGACAACACAGTGAATAGTTCATCCGTTTTCACAGATTTTATGTTTGTGACCTTAATTTTGGACGTGAGTGTATTACTATATTTTCTGATTGCTTGCTTTAGATAATTTCCGATTTACCTGGATTGCCCTTTCTAATCCACCTTTTTTATTGCTGTTTTTCTTTTTTATTTCCTACCTGTGTACCCATGTGATGCTTTTCACTGACATAATTTACTGATACAATTTTTAAAATTCATATTTAATGAACTGTAGTTTTTAGTCAAAAAATGTGTTTTAATGAAATGTGAGTAATCAAAACACTGTTTAAAAACTTTTCGAATGATACCTTTTTAATCGTAGGGTGTTTTGTATGCACACAGAAAAAGAGTTGTTGATATCAGAAATTATATATGATTTAAGATTTGAATATCAGGAGAGCTTACCCTCCTTTACTCCTGATTTTATGACATTTTTGCTAGTAGTTGTGATTCAATTATTTTGCAACCTATTAGCAAATTAATTTTACAGAACTCAAAAAAAATAATTCTTGAAATAATCGCATACCTTGGAAGTAATTTAAAGGGGAAAAGTCCAGCATACTATTTGAAACTGATCAATCTGTTTTCCCCTTTTGTAATGTATCATATCGATATGTTTAGAAAAGGGGTTAACATTCTCCATATATATAACTTTTAACATCATTATATACAGTAGCCCCTCGTCATATCGCGTCTCGTTATATCGCATATTCGGGTATATCGCGAATTTTCTATGTCTTCCAATTTTCTTCTTCTGTTTTTTTGTCTGTTTTGCTTCGAAAATTCTAATGCGAAAAATAATTCAACGCACTAAATAATGATTCACGAAAGAAGAAAAGGCCTGAAATAAAATAATAAGAGAGACGCGGTTTGGGGAGGAAAGTGTATGAGGGTGAAAATGAAGCAGGTGGATAAATCGCATCTCCTTGGTTAATTCATGTTGAAACTTCCTGTTGTTGCGGCTATCACTTCAACGGTAGGAATCTGGGCACCGAGTTCATTTGTTAATTAAGACTCTTCTCGCGTCATCATGTCTGCTAAACGAATCGTTCTGTCTGTAAAAGTGAAATTGGATGCAATTGAAAAAATTAAAAAAGGTACAACGCAAATTTCGATTTCTAACGAGCTGGGCGTTGGAGTTTCCACTGTAAGAGGGTGGCTAAAAGAAGAATCTAAATTAAGAAATTTGTGGAAAACATGGATCAAAGTGAAGGACTAAATAGAAAATGTGCTCGATTGGCAAATGATGATGAACTGGACAAGGCATTAGTCTTATGGTTTAAAGAACAGCGTGCTCTCGGAGCTGCCTTATCAGGTCACATCATGAAGGATAAGACGAAAATCTTAGAGAAACAGCTAAAGCCTTTTGAAGCAGGCGATAGGTGGTTTTGGCGGTGGCAAACGCGGTATGACATTGGACAGAGCGTAATTCACGGAGAAAAGCGATCAGCTGACCAAGAAGCTGCTTTGAAATTTCCTGCTGAACTGAATGAAAAACTAGATCATTTGGGTTTAAAAGAGGAGCAAATATACAGTGCCGACGAAGCTGCACTTTACTGGAAGTTGTTTCCAAATACAACACATGCTTATAAGAGCAAATAAAACCGTATGCCATAAGTTGAAGCTGCTCTATGTGTGTAAGAGCAAAAATCCTAGAGTTTTCAAGAATGTAAATTCGAAAAATCTGCCATTCACATATGAAAGTTCCAAAAATGTTTGGATGACACAACACTTATTTAAAAAATGGTTTTTCGATACTTTTATTCCATCAGTTCATCTTTCTCTCAGAGATAAGTATTTGGAAGAAAAGGCTGTGCTCCTAATAGACCAATGCAGAGCTCAGCCCAGTAAAGAGTAAGAGTCATTCCATGTCAGTTCAGGCAGGCATGTAACCCACCATCACAGATTTTGATGAAACTACGTGTGTTTGTTCCTTATACTAAGATATGATCACCAGTATTTTTTCTTTACTCCTTGGTGAAATAGTTTTTGAGAAAAAAATTGTCAAAATTTTCAAAAACTGCCGTCAGTTGGCATTCTTGACTGCTCGGTTTTCAAATGTAGCATGTCATAAATATAATCATATTTCAATATCTACTCTACAAACCATCTTCAAATAATTTATGCATAATATATAGGGTACGCAGTTTATGAAAAAATACTCTTACGCTTTTAACATTTTAAGTGTGTCTGAAAAAATGTTTAAACTTTGCAGTCGTGATTTTTTTATGAAAAATAATGCATTAACAAAAAAAGCATTATCAACAAAATGCGGTATTTTTATTACATTTATTTTTTGTGGGGGATATACTTAAAGGTGTCCTTTACCTGATTCTGAAATAAAAATAGTGGGATTCTGGGGGATTTTAGTAGTATTTCCTATTTAAAAATATTTTGAGGTGCATTCCAAATCAAATCAAGCAGAGTCATTCCACGTCAGTTCCCCTAAGCCATTTAATTCACTGTCAAAAATTTCAATGAAACTGGGTATGTATATAGATCATTTAAGACGTAATCACCTTTAATTTTCTTGATCCTAAGTAAAATATTTTTTAAGATAAAAAAATATCAAAATTTTAAAAAAAATTTTAATTTTTTTTTTAATGACAGTTCTATATTGAAAGATTGCATTAAGAAAAATGTCATTTCAATATAAAATCACTAAATAAGTTTCAAATAATGTATATGTGACAAATAATGTAGGCACATTATTATTTTTTGTTTTTTGTCATGTTTAAACACTAAGAGTGTCTTTAATCTTGTGAATTTTTAAAATCAAGAATTTTGTGAAAAATAATGTTTTAATCAAAAATTTATTATTAACCGAAGGCAGAGTGTTTGTTATTACTTTCTTTAATTGTACGTAAAAATATCTTTTAAATGGTTATAAAATAAAAATCGTGAAAATATGAGCAATTAAAAAAAATGCATAAAATGTGAATTTTTAATCATAAATAATGAAGCTTTTCATGCTAAGATGTACTATAATGACTAAGATATAGTGTAATACTATTCTTGCTTAAATATGATACATATAATTAAAAAATAACAAATATTATTTACAGCAATAAAAATTAAATAATATTCAAAAGGCTTAATCTTTTTTACAGTAAAAATAATAAATGTATGAAAATTCACTCTCTAAACATGTCAAATTAAATTCTTTATGGGCAGAAAGTATTTTCTTTCCTTTGAACTAATACATTTTTCCTTTTTTTTTCTAGATGTACGAATGGCTAACACAAGAAATCAATTGAGATAAAGATATATGCAATGCATTTTCTTTCTTTTCTGGGGATCAGTAAATATTCTCGCAGGATCTTATGGATGCACAAATTTTACTTATTTTTACCCTTCTTCATCTTTTGAAATTACCATCCCCTCAATAAAGTGATTGTCACACGAACATATGACATAGGAGATAGCTTTCCTTTCATAAATACCATTAAAATACCAATTTTAACACCTAAAATTTAAAAACACCACTCCTTAGAGGCAAAGTCTGTTTATCAGTAATTGCAATGGATTCTTTTGTACTTATTTTCACCTCTCGTGTACAGCTAGTTTTATGATACATAGTCCCAGTCCCTTTACCAACACTACACTGCTCAACAGCTAACTTAAAATCAACAGCCCACTCTTATTCAAAAATAGTTTCAGTTGTTCAAATAATAAATAAACTACATTTAAAAATCTTAATTCCAACTTATTATCTTAAGACGATAATAATAACTAAACAACATAATCAATTTATAAATCAGCTTTTAATTGAAAATACATGAAATGGTCGCTTTAAATGTTGTTGTTCATCGAGTCAATCAAAACAAATTAAAAAAAAATTAGTGAACCTAATATGCTGATTGCAATGATGCTTCTAACAAAACTAATTAATTCATGATTATCTGCCATCAAACCCGAAAGATCAAAAAGAAAAAATCAGCTGTAGCGTGAATGTGACATACTCACTTGTTGTTGAGATAGGAATGTCTTTGTGAAATTTTCACCTGTACTTCAATAAAATATAAACATGTACGCTTTTTTCATTGACCCAAATTAAGTAAAACTATTATAAAATTTTGTTGTCATTACACCAGATGTTAAATTTTCCTTACATACTGTTAGATAAATTCTTTACTTTTAGATCTTATTGACATATCATAAAGTTTACCATATGTATTCTCTATAAGTGTATAAACAATATACATGCTTTATTAACATAAATGAATATTTTTTGAAAAATTTGTTTGGGAACAGTGATACACACATATATATACATATATATATATGTTGAAAATCATATATACATATATATATGTTGAAAATCAATCTTTCAGCAATATTGTGATGAAATAAATCAAATTAAATATCCTTAGAAACTGAATAAAATTACAAAAATACATCTCATTTAGTTTTAAATAGTTTTTTTAGATATAGTTAATTGAAGGGTATAAATATAATGGATTATGCATTTTTACATTATGCATTAAGCACAATATGTCAAAATTTTCTTCAAAATAGTGAAATTTGGTGTTTTGTCAATATTAGCAGCTCAATGTAATCCAAATATGAGTTTAAAGATTAGGAGTGTCATTTTGAAAATTTCTATTGGGCGGTGAGAAGCAAATGATTCTTCTCTTTTTTTTTGGAAAGGGATAATTGCTCTTTGTCCTAGAGGTTTTACTAAAACACAAAATTGTTTATTTTTTTTCCTTAAGAAACGAACATAAAAGATAATTTTAAAAATAAAATAAATATATAAATAAAAGTATTTCCAGGGATGATACATTCGATAAATTTTACAACTGAAAATATTGATAATTTAAAATATGATTTAAATATTACTAAAACCAACCAAATCCCACTATTTTTATTTCAGATCCAGTTATAATGTAGTATTATGTACAACTTAAAATTAAAAAATTAGTCATAGAAACTCCGCCTTTGATTGATAAAGTTTTTTTTAATAATTTCATTATTTTTTGTAAAATATTTTTGATTTCAAAGATTATACAATTTTTTAGACACATTGAAATATATTTTAACATTACAGCAATATTTTTTTCATAATCTACATACTTTATTTACTTTGCCTAAATTATTTGAAGATTTCTTTATTAGTTATTGAAATATGATTATATATATAAAATGATGCCTTTGAAAATTGAATGGAATTGAATTAATGGCAACTCGTGGCAATTTTCTAAAACTTTGATAATTTTTTCTCATATTTTCACTATTTTTATTTTATAACCATTTAAAATATATTTTTGCATACAATTAAAAAAAGAAATAACGGTTAATAATAAATTTTTGATTAACACATTATTTTTCACAAAATTCTTGATTTTAAAAATTCACAAGATTAAAGACACTCTTAGTGTTTAAAAATGACAAAAAACAAAAAATAATAAACTGCCTACATTATTTGTCACGCATACATTATTTGAAACTTATTTAGTGATTTTATATTTAAATGACTTTTTTAATGTAGTCTTTGAATATAGAACTCTCATTTAAAAAAAAATTTCAAAATTTTGATATTTTTTTATCTTAAAAAATATTTTACTTAGGATCAAGAAAATTAAAGGTGATTACGTCTTAAAATGAGCTATAGACATACCGAGTTTCATTAAAATAGTAATTAAAGCATCATTATCCAGAAATGTTCTTCTAACCTTGACCTTGATTTTTGGGAAGCTTACCACATCATTAAAAATTCTCACTCTTTAGTCAATGACTTATCTAGTACTCCTAATTTTTCAAATATTTGGAAAGCATTAATTTAATTTCCTCTTTTTGGTTTCTTTTTCTCTCGTTCTCCGATAGATGTCGCTACTTGTCCACTCAGTCGTTTCATCTGCTTCTGTCACATTGGTTGTTTTTGGCGCATTCGCTACCTGTATCGGGTATATAAGCCGGCGCGTCTCCATCATTTTGCTCAGCTTTGCTTTTTCTAGCACGCTGTGTCTTGCTCTATCTTGCATTGAAGAAGAATTTCACTAGTAGATTGGAAACAGCTGTTTGCTGCTTTCCAGGTATTAGTTGTGCATTTTTAAACGTTTGTTTTCTGCCTTTTAATACCCAGTTTCATTGAAATTTGTGAAAGTGAATTAAATGGCTTAGAGGAACAGACATGGAACGACTCTGCTTGATTTGATTTGAAATGCGCCTCAAAATATTTTTAAATAGGAAATACTATTAAAAACAACCAAAATCCCACTATTTTTATTTCAGAATCAGGTAAAGGACAACTTTAAGTATATCCCCCACACAAAATAAATGTAATAAAAATACCGCTTTTTTTTGTAATGCTTTATTTTTCGTAAAAAATTCACGACTTCAAAGTTTAAACATTTTTTCAGACACACTTCAAATGTTATAAGCGTAACAGTATTTCCCCCCCTAAACTGCGTACCCTATGTATTATGCATAAATTATTTGAAGATGATTTGTAGAGAAGATATTGAAATATGATTATATTTATGACATGCTACATTTGAAAACCGAGCAGTCAAGAATGCCAATTGACGGCAGTTTTTCAAAATTTTGACAATTTTTTTCTCAAACTATTTCACCAAGGAGCAAAAGAAATTACTGGTGATCATATCTTAATAGTAAGAACAAGCACACGCTGTTTCATTAAAATCTGTGATGGTGGGTTACATACCGATATTTTACCGCCTGATTTGATGTGGAATGCCCCAGAAATTATGTCATCGGATAACATTATTAGAGCTATGTTTTTACCACAAAACGCAAGTCTTCTTCAACCAGTGGAGCAAGAAATAATCGCTACGTTAAAAAAAAATTTCGACGTGAATTACTGAGCAACCTTTTGTTCTTAGAAAACTTTTGTTCTGAGGCTTTGAAAAATGTGAGCTTAAAAGATGTCATCTACATCTCTGGAAAAGTGTGGTCCGTTATTAAGTCCGAAAACGTTTCCAAATGCTGGTCGAAAGTTTTGAATAATGTCGAACTCGATGCTAATAAAGAAGATTCTATAGAGCTTCTAGTTCAACAATCCAAGTCACTCGGTTCGAATGTGAACGAAGGTTAAGCGATAACTTGGATTAATGTAGAGGATTACGAATCGACTTGTGAAACTCTTTCATATGGGTAGATCATAGCTGATATACGAGCAGACGAGGCCCGTAAAGTTGCTGACAGCAATGATGAAGATGAAACGACTCCTGTCTCCATGAAAGGAGCCGTTATTATGCTTGAGAAAGCGTGCAGTGCATTTGAAAGATGCAACTCCACTCATATAAATGAATGCAACTGATTAATTTTCGCTCATTGATATATGCTAGAAAAAAGTTGTTACCGAAAAATCGGAGCACATGACTTTGGATAGCTTCTTCAGCAGAAAACAAATAGTGTAAATACCCATGTGTAATTGTACATAAATGAAAAAGGTAAATTAATTTCTTTTTCTTTATCATTAGTATTTTTTACTTGCAATTACTTTACTTACTATTATTACTTTTTACTTAGTATTATTATTACTGTACTTAAACTACTAATTTTATTTTAAATACGTCTGTTAAAAATTAGTAAATTTTTTACCATAGACCCCCTCTCCGATATATCGCGCTAAGCGCGATATAACGAGGGGCTACTGTTTTTACGAAGTTGTTATCATTGTGTAGTAACCATTTTATTGATCCTATCTTGTGCAATTAAAATATATATAATTTCCCTGTAATTTGCTAATATTTAATAAAATGAATTTATGAATTTTTTGTTTTATTTATTGTTAAATTGTTCAAATTGATATCCATAATAATGTAATAAATTATTGTTATTAATTATGTATCGTTTAACTTTTTAATTTATTTACATTTATGAATTTTCTTTCATTTTAGGTAAATGAGACAAGTCATTTTCAAAGAAATTTAGGCAAATGATGATAAATACTCTAAAAATGGAATCAGAAGAAGAATTCTGAAAAAGACAAAAGGGAAAAACAAACATTAAAATTGATCTAATGGTCAACCCACCACATGCAACAATACTTGCTTTTTATTGATTATTTCTCATTCCCTTGAAGCATTTATTTACTTCTCCTGTTTCATCTTTAGTGTCTGCGCAACACAAAAATGAGTGTAAGTCTTTCATCTCGAATAAAACAAATTCATTCTATATAAGGCATTATGAAGTTAGTATTTTCACTTTAGCATACAAAAAATTATGAGGAATATAATTAAAGATTTTTTCATGGGAGTTTGTAAAGAACCAACATGTACTCATATCAAAGACAATTTTTATCATTGTGAAAAATGCAACATTATATTTCAAAGATAATTTGAATCAACAGCTTCATAACAAGTATTCTTTTATGTGTATAGAAAGCTGTGAAGTTTTGCAGTGTGGCTCAAAATATAATTTTTAATGCATGATAAAAAAAAGCCTCTTTTTGAAATATATAACAAAAGTATGAGTAACTTGAGTTCACACATTCTTGCGCAAATAAGTCAGACACCTTTTGTTTCTGAGTTTTGAAACAAAAGATTTCGTTATAAGAGTACTTCTAGGACACACGTTTGCATGGAAAAACGTTTCAGTTGTGAGATATGTAACAAAATTTTTTTATCTGAAATGTAACTTTAATGAACACCTTTACATATATACGAAAGAGAAACCTTTCTGTTGTGAAATGTGCAACAACAATATTTCTGGTAAAAGTGACCTGAATAAAGACATTCGTGTACATACAAATGAGAAACCTTTCAGTTGTGACGTATGCAACAAAACATTTTCGGTCAAGAGTAATTGAAACAACAGCTTCGCGTGCATACAAATGAGAAAAGCTTCAGTTGTGAAATATTCAAAAAACAATTTTCTCATAAATGTGACTTGAATAAACACCTCGTGCATACACGTAAGAAACCTTTCAGTTGTGAGGTATGCAACAAAACATTTTCGGACATGGGTAAAATAAAACAACACTTTCGCGCACATACAAATGAGAAAAGTTTCAGTTGTGAAATATGCAACAACAAATTTTCGCAGGAAAGTACCCTGAGTACACACCTTCTTGTGCATACACGTGATAAACCTATTAGTTGTGAGATATGCAACAAAACATTTTCGGACAAGAGGAACTTGAAACAACACCTTCGCGTGCATACATATGAAAAACCTTTCAGTTGTGAAATATGCAGCAAAAAATTTACTCAGAAAGGTAGCCTGAATAAACACCTTCTCATACATACAAGGGAAAAAGCTTTCAGTTGTGAAATATGCAACAAAACATTTTCTCAGAAAAGTAGCCTGAATACACACCTTCTTGTGCATACACGTGAGAAACCTTTCAGTTGTGAAATATGCAATAAAAACTTTTCTCAGAAAAGTAGCCTGAATACACACCTTGTCGTGCATA
Source organism: Maratus speciosus (assembly GCA_963932465.1). Lineage (NCBI taxonomy): Eukaryota > Metazoa > Arthropoda > Arachnida > Araneae > Salticidae > Maratus > Maratus speciosus. Next base: position 398,010,021 of record OZ010799.1, on the reverse strand, counting down.
CACGTGAGAAACCTTTCAGTTGTGAAATATGCAACAAAAAATTTTCTCAGAAAAGTAGCCTGAATACACACCTTTTCATGCATACACATAAGAAACCTTTCAGATGTGAGGTATGCAACAAAAAATTTTCGGTCAAGAGTAACTTGAAACAACACCTTCGCATGCATACAAATGAAAAACCTTTCAGTTGTGAAATATGCAGCAAAAAATTTGCTCAGAAAGGTAGCCTGAATAAACACCTTCTCATACATACAAGTGAAAAAGCTTTCAGTTGTGAAATATGCAACAAAACATTTTCTCAGAAAAGTAACCTGAATAAACACCTTCTTGTGCATACACGTGAGAAACCTTTCAGTTGTGAAATATGCAATAAAAACTTTTCTCAGAAAAGTAGCCTGAATACACACCTTGTCGTGCATACACGTGAAAAACCTTTCAGTTGTGAAATATGCAACAAAAAATTTTCTAAGAAAAGTAGTCTGAATACACACTTTTTCATGCATACACATAAGAAACCTTTCAGATGTGAGGTATGCAACAAAAAAATTTCGGTCAAGAGTAACTTGAAACAACACCTTCGCGTGCATACAAATGAAAAAGCTTTCAGTTGTGAAATATGCAACAAAATTTTTTCTCAGAAATGTAACCTGAATACACACCTTCTCGTGCATACAGCCGAGAAATATTTCAGTTGTGAGGCATGCAACAAAACATTTTCGCGCAAGAGTAACTTGAAAATGCACCTTCGCGTGCACACAAATGAAAAAGCTTTCAGTTGTGAAATATGCAACAAAAAATTTTCTCAAAAAGGTAACCTGAATAAACACCTTTCCATGCATACAAATGAAAAACCTTTGATATATAATATGCAATAAAAAATTTCTATGAACAGCTACTTGAGAGTACATCTACGTCTATACAAATGAAAAACCTTTCAGATATGCAACAAAACATTTTCTTGGAAAAAGAATTTGAAAAACCTCCTCATGCAGACAATAGAGTGACTTTTATATTCATACAACTTTTAATTTCAACAACGGATCTTTTCTCAATGTAACTGAAATGCACTACGTATGCCTACATATGACAAATGTTGCATTTGTGAGAAATCCAACAAAGAATATTTTGACAAGAGTAAATGCATACAAATGAGAAACTTTTAAGTTGTTAGGTAGACAGAAAAACATTTTTTTTTTCAAATGTAAATTGAAAACACAGCCTCGTTTGCATAAAAATTTGAAACATTTCACTTGTAAAGATATGAAATCTCTAGAAATTTTCTAGAAAATCTCTAGAAAATGTCACTTTTTCTAGATATTGGACATGTGATTCTAGAGAATATGGTTTCTCGGGCATCGCGAGTGTGCTGTACTGCTAAAGTGCCAAATAAACAAAGTTTACTGCAAAGAGTGAGTCCTGAGTCTTATTTATTCTACCAGCTTTTAATTATCACCATCTGCCAAGTCATTACATATTTATATATGAATAATTTTCTCGGAATACCGCGAATCATTTATTTTTGCAAAGTTTCACAAATTCAGTATTTTGAGATTATTAGGCGCATAAAGGAAAAATATGAGCCAGAAAATAGTGAAACATTTTGTCATTTGATGATGAAAAACTCATAAATTTCGCCAAGTGGTCGCAGAAAATAGTTCGGGAATTTGTCTGTCGGGCAGGCAGAAAAATGGCCAATTTCATTAATTGGTCGTTGAAGAAAAAATGCGACAGTCTTCAATCAATGTCTAAAAAAATTAGAAGTGTCGTCATCATTCGCTGAAATTCGCAGGGATGCCACTTTTCCGCTTTTTGGCAGATTTCCTCTTTTTTTTTTGCTTTTTTAAAAATTGATCAGCGATTTCCGCAGAATCGTAAAAAAATGGCGTTGATGTGCGCTGCGAAAAAGACCTAAAATTTCTTCAAATGATCCATGAATAAAATCGCTAATTTCGGCCAATCATTCGAGCAAAAAATCGTGACTTTCGTAAAACAATCGCAGAAAAAGTCGCGAATATCGTCAAGAGGTCGTGTAGAAAATATCACGAAATTTATCGATCGGTCACGGGAAAAAACCCGCAAATTTCGTCAAACAATTACAGGAATTAATCTCGAATTTCGTCAAGCAATCGTGGAATAAAATCGCGAATTTCATATAACGATTGCGGAAAAATATCGCGATTTCGTCAAGAGGTCGCGCAAGAAAATCACAAATTTTCTCGAACAAAGGCAGAAATTGATTGCGAATTTCGCAAAACAATTGCAAAATAAAATCGCGAATTTTGGCGAATGACCACGAGGAAAATCACGAATTTGAGAATGACCGCGAGAAAAAAATCGCGAATTTCGGCAAAAAAATTGTAGAAATTAATCGGAAATTTCGTCAAATAATCGAGAAAAAATGTAGTACGGCGGGTAAATGTGTCCTGAAATATCACATAGGACTAGTACTACTCCTGGCATTCTCTAAGTGAGACATTTTTAATAATATTACGTGCTTCAGCTAATTTTAAAAATATATGTAGGCAAGGCCATCAAAGGTATCAATCCAGGCAAGGTCAATATGTAGGCCATAAAAATAAGGCTATAATGTATAAATGTTTTCTCAGATGTGCGCAACAAGATCAAAATAAATGTTTGCTCACTCCCTCTCAAAACATATCCACCCTCCGTTCCGTAAGAAAGTTTTGAGATGACGCCCTTGTTTGAAAATTTTATCTCCGGCGCCCGAGTTAGCTCTGTGTGTCTCTGACCAAAACTTTTTATTTTCATATAAAATAAAACGTTGTTAATTCACAAACAAAACAGAATGATTATCTAATTACAGGAATTTCATCTAATTAAAAAATGTTTTCGGTACACATACTTCGATTTATCATTTATAAATTGGTTTTTCTAAAAGATCTTTTTCTGTTTTAGTACATCTGCCTTAGAGAGCGTTCGAAACACTTCTGCAGTTTCAAACTATAAGTTTTCTACTCTTGTTAAGTCTTCAGCTTTTAATGACCATGTGGAAAGCGTCTTCAGAGTTTAATCACATATGCATTGCGTGCTTTATAATATTCACTAACGTCTTGAGTCAGTGATTACCAATAAGTATACACAATTAAGTTCATAGTAAAAAATAAATACTGTTTCGTTTGATCCAATAAATCTCAAATCAAAGAGTAAAGTTGAAATGTTCCAAAGGCAGAAAATAGATTTTTGAAATGAAGATAGTTTCCATTCCGGCCGAAGTTTTGGCAGCATTTTCGACGAAAGCGAATGTTCGGTGAAACTCGGTTTGCGGACCGAAAACGATAACGACTAATTCGTTTGATATCTACCAATTACTCGTATTGTGAATGAATAAAAAACGCTTGTGCTATTCCTTATACCATTTTATATAGATTTGCTTATATTAATTATATGTAATTATTCAGCATTAGAATGAAACTTTTATTATGTTTCTATTATTGATTGACATTGTCAATGTGATTAATGCAATTTACGATTCTTTATACAGAGTTCAAAATTCGTAAGTTTGAATCTTAAAACTTTAAGAAATTCAATATCTAAATTATTTCTTCTATGCCTTTTTCTATGATGAAATTACTATGACCTAAATCAAACTCAACCATGTGGAAATTTAGATGTGCAAGCAAAATTATGAGTACCCTTTCAGAGAGATTGGGGCATTTTCATGTAATGATTATGTTTGTCGAAAAGAGATTTAAAGTCATATTTTTATACAGCTTCTTAGCTTCAAAGTAAACTAATAAGTCATCAAATTCTTGTAAATTATATTCCATAACTTCAGCTTCTATTGACAAATGTGTCATAATTCAATCTGTGGTGTTTGTAACTTTAGTGGAATTTATCATAAATCTTTTTTTTTTTTTGCACAACATTTTAACTCAGAGTTAAAATGCTCCTCTTCTTGGTATTTTATCATAATACTAGACTGATTTTTAAGTTATATTTTTACAATAACTCATACACTTAAATATTGGCAACTCCTGCACTAGAATGTGAGATGTAAAGCATTACAGTCTGAGGCGTAAATAGAATGTTTCTTTTATGATACAAATGCTATTGGGACCTTAATGGCATACAGAGGAGCTGATCGCAACCATTTGTACAGGAAAATTGTCCCTTTGAATAATGCTAAAGTTCCATTGAAAACATTCTTTATTGTAAATCCGTCTGAGAGTTTTAGATAAACAAATTCGGAGATTTTTTACAGTGTCATATTACACAAAACAAAAATGTCACATGAAATCTGAAATTGTGCAAAAAATAATCATTCTGAATAAATTAAAAATGTGCATAATTCAATGTATTAGCATGGGATTTTCCTGAAGTAAGATGTTATATCTTTTCTCCACCAGATGGCGCATTCGAGCGCTTGAATCGCCAATAATCTTCCCTGTATTTTTACGAAAATACAATTTCTCACAGAAAGAAATAATAGTGCATCTATCAAACAACAAAAGTTTTTTTAGCCTCGTCATTTGAATGAATGTCAAAGATTTGTAATATAGCTTACCTTTCCTGTGTAAAATACACAAAGTAAATTATAGAAAAAATTGCAGTATTTACTTCAATGTCTATATCACTTTTCTTCTGAGTGAAAGAAATGAGTAAAATACTAACTCATTAAAGTTCAACCATCAATTATTGAATAGTCAGGTGGATGTGAACGTCGTATGAAAAAATCACAGCAGGATGAAAACTATTCAGGCCAAGATCCGAGCCAGAGGCTTTGACTTCACGCACCAATTCTCTGGGCCAGAACTACCCAGTTAAATTGTCCCGATACAATTCCCCATATAGCACAGGAGCTCCCAGATTCCTCCCCGGGAGCTCCAACTCATCCCAAATTGCTCCCAAAATTAAAATGACAAATGCAGGCTCTCCTGAGGAAGCTAATTTAAGGATATCCTGAGGAGTAACGTCCTGAGAGATTCCCGAGGAGCAACCTCCCCGGGACAACATTCCTGGGGATGTACCTAGGAGGCCACCTTCTAGGAAGACCTTCCTGGGGACATCCCTGGGAAGACCCTCCTGGGGACATCCCTAGGAAGTCATTTATTTGGTATTCAATAGATTTTTGTTAAAAATAACAAATATATATTTATAATTTGACTCTGAAATATAATATAAGATATGTGTGGTTGAGAATAATAACGTGGAAAGACGCAAACCAAACATGTTATCCAATAAACTATAAAATAAACAATGTGAGCAATGGAACAATCATCTTATTAAACATGGTAATACAATATACATTTGTATTTTAAAGAAAGTTTTTCTAAAGATATAATTTTAATAACTCAGAATGGAAATATGCATTTTTCCATTGAAGCAGTTTTTTTTTAAACTGTAATCTTCGAAAATATCTATCCATTCGCATCAGCACTTCGCACACTTCAACTTGATATAAGCTTTTGAAGTTTCATCTCAGCGAGCTAGCGTTGCATTTCCTATTTCCTGTTGCCTTCGATAAACGCTAGTTTTTGCTGATAAAGTACGACTCTTCTTTTTTTAATTTAAGAGGTAAGTAAAGTTTATTTTAATTTTTCATAGTGTAGTATTTATGTAATATGTAAATTCTCATTTGATATCGTGATTGCGCAGTAAAATAGTAGTATACTCATTTCCACACGTGTAATACAGTCACTTGGAAATATGATCATTTGTACGTTTATTTGGGTCTTGAGGTCTTATATTGATTGCAAATATAATTTTAGATTCCAATTATTTAGGAAATCAGAAAAAATGCGAAATAACCAGGGAAAATCCTTGGGGGAAAAAGAATCCTATGCAATTGGAAAAAACAGCTAAGTTTAGTTTTTAATGAGGCAATTCATTTATTTTCGGAAAATTTTTCATTGTTTTTATTTCATAGTCTAATATAATTTGTGGTACTGTAAAGATTTTAAAAATAGTAATTAAAATTTCATTAGGGCAGTCTATGCAGTTTTTTTTTTTTTTATGGTGTCCATTTCGCAAGTTATTTTTGTGAAAAATACAGTGGCTCACATTTGTTTTCGGACACTTGCGTTTTTGAAACTTACTTATAAAAACATCATTTAAATATTAAAGGATCTACTTAAAAAATTTTTCATACGAACTTTATTTTCTCTATAATAAAACATATATTGTAAGGAAAATAAATTCAAAACTTTTTTTTCAAAAAATTAGTCTACTGAGAAAGGGCTAAAAACAATCTCACATAAGTAATTGGACACTTTAAAGATTCAACAAATGTAAACAAAAATATGCAAATAATCAAGCATTTTAATACTTTGTTGGGTATCCTTTAGCTGAAATCATACTTTTAAAATGTTTTGGCATGAATGCAACTAGTTTTTTGTGTAAGAATGTTCAATTTTGTTCCATTTCTCTATTAATACTGTTTTAAGTTGTTCTTTCGAAGAAATATCCATGTTTTCTAGTTCTTTTCTCCAGTTCATGGCGCACATTTTCAATTGAGTTTAAATCTGGAGAATATGGTGGAGTGGGAGTCTTGATAACTTTGGAACAGTTGTACAGCAGCCATAAGCGAACATTTAGGGCTGTATGTTTGGGATCATTATCTTGATACAAGTTGCATGCGTTTTGAATTCCAAGTTTTTGGGCAGATATTTTCAAGCTTTCTTTCAGGATATTTATATACTTATAATATTGGTCCATATTATTTCCAATGGAAACTAAATTTCACATACCAGAAGTAGCAAAACATCCCCAAACCATTATGCTTCCATATCCATGTTTGACAGTTGACAATACATTTTTCAGATTGACCTCTTCGTTGGGCTTTCTCCACACAGTTATTCGACCATCAGACCCAAATATGTTAAATTTTGATTCATCCACAAATATCACGTTTTTATAAAACGATACATCCTTGTCTACCATGGATTTTGCAAAATCCAAACGTAACTTTCTTACTCTTTCATTAATAAATTTTTTTCTTCTGGCAACTCTACTGTTGTATCCATATGATCTGATAACTTGTCTAACAGTTTCAGGGTTTATTTTTATTGCAAATCTGTTTTCTAATTCTGTTGTAAGTTTCACTGCACAAATTCCTAGTTTTTTCTTGATTTTATGCATAATAAACCTTAGATTCCTGAGAGTTAGCTTGTGAGAAGCTCCTGATTTTAGTGCTTTTTCAACAGTTTCACGTAGTTTCCATCGTTTTATAATAGCAAAAACAGTTGAATGATTCACTTTAACAAGTTTTGCGATAGTTTTGATGCTTTTACCATCTTTAAAATGTTCTATGATTAAATTACGAATGGAATTTGATGTAACGTTGTAGCGTCCGGCCATGTTCGCTTCAAATATAGAAATGTAAACAAATTTACATGAATTAGTAGTAATTTCAAAGTGCAGACGATAATATTTGATATGTATTTCCATTTATAATAAAAAATAAATAACAAAAAATATCGTCTGTCAAAAAATTTAGTAAAGCTTTCAAGTGTCCAATTACTTATGTGAGATTGTTTTTAACACTTTCTCGGTAAATTAATTTTTTGGAAAAAAAGTTTTGAATATATTTTCATTACAATATGTAGGTTTTATTATACGGAAAATAAAGTTCATATGAAAATATAACTAGATCCTTTAATATTTAGATGATGTTTTTTATAAGTAAGTTTCAAAAACACAAGTGTCCAAAAACAAATGTGAGCCACTGTATATTTTGTAACGAAAGATGAAATCCTCATTGTTACTCAAATGTTACTCAAATTCGAGCCAAGTATTTATTAATCATATCTTCTGCTAATTTTTTCCTTTCTAGTAAGCATGTTTTGATTGCAAATTACATTTTAAAGCCTAACAAAACAAAAAGTAGTAATAATTTTGTGAAGGGAACTATTTTAAGGGGAATTTTATGAAGGAACCTATTTCATTAAAAAGAATTTAAATTTTGTAAATAGGCCTGTTATTTGTTAAATTGGGATTATCAATTCGTTAAATCAAAATTTTTTGTTCCATTTTCGTCAGGAGCATTAAAAAATGCACTAAATCGAGAAATTCATTAAATTGGGGACCGATTGTATTTTGTAAATCTTTAATATATGATTAATAATTCATCTAAAAAAACTCCCTTCCTCCCTCCCCCCTCCAAAAAATAAATTCTTTTTTGCTCCCTCAACTCACGAAGTTAACCTTTTTTAACTTTTCTACTCTGCTGACTGAGTTCAGGGCTTGAAATTCAACTTTTCCCCAGAATATGGATCTTCCTCCCAACATTTTATAAATGGAGGCGAGTTCAACTGTTCGTGGAGGAGGAGGAGGGGGGGAAGATAACCCAGTTATTCTTTATGTGTCACCTAAATAATTACGGTAATACTGACATAACAAAATACTATAAATCAACAATTTCGAATAATTAACCGAAATGTTTATTTTAATTAAAATAAAAGAACAAAATCAAGCTTTATCCCCATATCTATTTTTCAACTTTCATCCAATGTCAGTTGACACTTGGGTCGTAAATTTAGATTTTATCTGATTTTCTGTGCTCTGCTGCTTTCACAAGGTACACTTTTGACAAACACAGACCAACTTTTAAAACTTTGGAAATAAGTTTAATCTCATGGTTATTAACAGAGACCCGGAGCCGGAGCACTCCGGAGCTATGTTTTCCCTGGAGCTGGAGCTCTAAATTTCCCCCTGCTCCAGGGCTCCTTTTGTTTTTAATATTCTTTTAAATCTTTTTTTTCCGTCTTTTAAGTTTCCAGGCTTAAAATATTTTAATTACATCATTTTTCAATATTCTAATTATATCATTTTTTAGGGTTTTTATTAGAGATGAAAATTTTTTCAAAACATGGTAACCCTACTTTACTTTTACTTTCTACTTGAGCTAAATGACAAAACTATTTGAAAACAAATATGGCCGCCTGTTGTTTACATGTGTAGTTGTACAATTTTGGTTGTTTGAAAAGTGTAGAAGAAATTTAAGATTTTTGTGTTTAAAATTCCACCAAACTTTCTATTTTAAAAGTAAAAGCTAAAAGATGTCATGTTGTCTGAACAAGCATTTCAAGTTTCATGAGAAGTAAAATGCATTTTGTCGGATCTTTAATGAAGGTAAAGGAAGAAAGAATTTGTGAGCAAAAAATTAAATGTGTAAATTAAAATCTGCAACTCAAAAGGTCGGAGCGGAGCTAGAGCCGGAGCATCAAAAATTGTTCGGCTCCGGGTCACTGGTTATTAATAGTGGTGTACCGAGTAGTACTTTGGCCGAATACCGAGTACTCGGCCACTGACTACTCGGCCGAGTACCGAATACTGAGTAGTTGTGTAATAAGGAAAAAAAAACACCGATGTGCACATAATGTGAGCTTAGGTGTACATATATATAAATATACCTATGTACATATATATATATATATATATATATATATATATATATATATATATATATATATATATATATATCAGGGTTGCAAAAAAGCCGGCTAAAATTAAAAAAAGCCACGCCGGTGGCTTTTATTGGTTTTAACCGGCTTTTTTTGGCCAAAATTGGCCTTTTTTGGCCAAAATTGGCTTTTATACAGTGAAGCATTTTAATTATAGACTACACATTTTAAAGTGTTTTTAATTAGTTTTAATGACATTTAGTTGATTTAAAATACAATAAGTAACCCAATTTCTCAACAATGAAGACATAATACTGAAAAAAAAAAACTTAGATGGATCTGCTAGTGATTTGAAGTGAGAATTGGAAATATGTCAACTAAATTTTAAAAGAGCCATACCAACTGCTTTATCTGGTTTACACTGACCTTTAACCCCCCCCCCCCCCCGCCTTCCCTTTTCTTCATTTCTACTGCTTTATAAAATTAAAGAGGACAATGATTACTAAGTTACATGTTTTATTACTTAACAAATTTTAAGATCTATTAATATGGGATGCACCAAATATTCGGTATCTATTCGGTATTCGGCCATGTTACTGAATATTCGGCTTGGCCGAATATCAAACTATTCAGTATGCTGAATATTCGGCTTGGCCGAATATCAAACTATTCGGCATGCCGAATATTCGGTTTGGCCGAATATCGAAATATTCGGCCGAACCGAATACTTAAAAACTTTTAAAACATTTTTTAAAACCTTATACAATTTCTACGTTTAACAGTCAACTTATAAAGATATTCAAAATAATTAGAAACAGAATCATATTTAAATAAAAGAGAATGTTTTTACATTATTTATTTGCTGTTTGTTAAGTATTTAAGAAAATTAACCAATTATGAGGATTTTCATAGGAATTAATTATGTACAAATGCAAGTTCCTGAACATTGTTCAGTAAATAATCTGTTTCTTGCTAAGATTTTAAGAACAACGTTTACAATCTCTGAAAATGATTGCCCACTTTAGACACCGATCTAGGATGCATTTAAAAACTTCCTTGCTTAATCAAAGTGAGTAGAACAGTTATTCTTGCTAAGTTGTCACCCTATAAAATTTGAATCGATTGTATTATTTATTAACTTTTTACTTTAGTCACTTCCTGACAAACAAATATATGATCCTGTGCAATTTTTCTTCCAATTTTTTCCCAATTTCTCTTTGATTTTAAAATGTTTTTTTTTTTAGAATTTAAGAAAATTTTATTAATTTGTTTTAATTTTCAGAACCCATGAAATTAAAAATTTTATTAATAAAATTTTTTTTATAACTATCCTCTTCTTAAATAACTCAAAGCAGATTTTTTTTAGCATAAAGTTTACTTGAAAAAAGCTCTTGTTTATTAGAATAAAAGTTTCTGTTTTAAATGTTATGTAAAATTGTTTTAAAATTTGACATTTTAATGCCTTTAAACTTTGAAATATGAAAGTGTTCGACAAGCCGAATATTCGGTATTCGGTTCGCCTGTTAGCCGAATATTCGGCATTCGGTATTCGGCCAAAATCACTATTCGGTACATCCCTATATACAAGTCTTATTTTATTTCTCATTAATATTTAAAATCATACATAATCATATAATAAAAATACAAGTTCTCACTATTAAAAAAAATATTATGAACAGCATATGCATGAATATGTACTCTTTTAAATAGCAACAAACTTTTCAAAATTTTATTTCTATTTTACTTACAGAATGCATTTTATGTATTTATTTAATTTGCATAATTGCTAGATTTACTTTTATACCAGGGTTGCCGGCTTTTAGCCAGGCCAAAAAAAGCCGGCCGGCTTTTTTTGGTTTTAGCCGCTTAAAAAAAGCCGGCTTTTATTTTTCAAAAAGGTGGTTTATAGATAATTCATATAAACTTTGGATTAATTTATTTTTAATACACTTATAAATATTTTCTATGAAAAAAATATTAACTTCTATTAAATTTTGTCAAATAAATAAGACCTTATAACTGTTAGAATACAACTGTGAAAGCATTATGTCTGAAAAAAATTATGAATATTCAGAAGAATACATTAAATTAAGACTCTAAAGTATTGGTTTGGAATTCTTTATCATGGCTCTACACATACAACACATTTTAAAGTTTATATGAAAGAATAAGAAAATGTCATACATTAAAATAGAAACATTCTTACATCTGATATTTATTTTTAAAATTGATTAAAACTAAATAGCTTATACCTATGTATTTAATAACTGAAATTATCTTATGTAATACTTGAGCAATAATAAGTAAATAAGCAATCATTATATAAAAAATACTTATAAAAATGATATATGTAAAAAGTCTTTCTGCTACTAAGCTGTTATGTAACTTATTCCAGATATGTCCATATGGACAGATTAAAATCGTAGAATGAACAATGTTGAAAGAGAAATTAGAAAGGATATAACATTTGAGGAAATTTTAGTACATGTAAGTGCATAAAATAAAGAGAACAATTAAAAAAAAATTCTCCAAATTAAACTTGTTGAATTGGAATTTTGAAAAGCTACTTACTATTTAAAATAGTGCATATAAATTAATGCATATGTTATTCATAATACTGCTTTAATAGAGAGAAATGATGTTTTTATTAAATGACTTTATGTGCAATTTTAAATAAATGTTAATGAGAAATAAAATAATACTTGTATTATTAATATCCCTTAAAATTAGTTAATAAAATATATAACTAAGCAACCATTGTCCCTTTTAATTATATAAAGCAATAAAAATTTAAAAAAAAGATTTTTAAGGTCAGTGTAAACCAGACAAAGCAATTGGTATGACCTTTTATTCCAATATTAATGTCTTCATTATTGATAAATATTGGGTTATATTGATTTCTACCTCAACTAAATAAATGTCTTTAAAACAAATTAAAAACACATAAAAATGTGTCATTTATAATTAAAATGCTTCATTGTATAAAAGCCAATTTTGGCCAAAAAAGGCCAATTTTGGCCAAAAAAGCCGGTTAAAACCAATAAAAGCCACCGGCGTGGCTTTTTTTAATTTTAGCCGGCTTTTTTGCAACCCTGTTTTATACACTTATGTACTAAACTTTCCTTAAATGTTATACCCTTTTCTAATTTCTCTTTTTACGATTATAACATAATCTCTCCATATGGACACATAAGAATTAAGAATGTTTGCATTTTGATGTGCTACATTTTGTGATTGTTTAATTAAATATAATCTTTAAAATGTGTAGTATATGTGGGGCTATGTAATATAGGATTTTAAAACACCAGTTTAAAGTCTAACTTATATTCTTTTCAATGTTTATAATGTTTTTTTAGATATGCCTTCTATGTTGAAATTTATAATTCTTATAGTAGAAAATATTTATGTTTAAAAAAATAATTAATCGAAATTTAATGAATTAGCTGTAAACGAACTTTTAATAATAAAAGCCGGCCTTTTTTAAGTGGTTAAAACCAAAAAAAGCCGGCCGGCTTTTTTTGGCCTGGCTAAAAGCCGGCAACCCTGATATATATATACATATATTATATATATCTGTGTGCACATATATATAATATACATATATAGTATATATAAATTAACTAATTAAATTTGAAATTTATTTGTGTACCTTTTAAAGACAATTTTTGGCAATTCAAAACAGTAGCAAAAAAGGGAGAATTGACACATAACAAAAGTACAATTATTAACCAATATAAAATAAAACATTCTTCAACCCTCCAATTTATTCCGATACCTGAAATCTGTCTATCAAAAATAAGAATGTTTATTTGTTACTGTAACAATTCATTGAATAATGCAAAACATTTCGTATTTATTTTGTAACTGTACATTATTTTCTTTTGATTAAAAATAAAAGAGAGGTACAAAAAGAGATGCAGACTTTCTTAACAGAAGACTTATGTAAAACTGACACTCCATTTGCATGGTAGGGGGGAGGAGGGAACTTTTCCGATTATGTGCAACCTTGCAAAAAAATTCTTATGTGCACCTTCAACCACTGGTTTTTTCTGAACGTATATTTTCAGATTCAGGCCAAATTTAATATTTATAGTAGTAAAAGAAATGCCCTGTCCACTGATAATGTAGAACGTTTGGTGTTTTTGCACCATAATTTGAAATATAATAAATTTAACTATTAATTTTTTTATTACATTTATTGTATTTTCAGTTACTTTATCCAAAATAGTAGTCTTTTCTGTTTTCCTATATATTTAAAACGAACTTATTTGTATAAATGTGAAACTAAATTTTAATCTGGAATTATTTTATGAGGGTTTTTGTTCTTAACTTTTTCTATATTTTGTAGACATATTGTTAAATACCGAGTAAATAGTTTTATGAATTATTGCATATATTATACATTGACATTCGAATAACTTTTTATAGATCAGTTTTAAATTCATATGCTTAAAAAATGAAATTCTTCCAACTATTCGGTATTAGCAGAGTACTCTGCCAAAATATTGCCGAGTATTTACCGAGTACTCAGTACGGCTCTAGTTATTAACTTGTAAATGGAGGGGGGGGGGGGGGGGGAGGATCAGAAATTGGGTTAGTAGCCAGTGGCCAGTAGACTGTTTTATTAGTGGCCACTTTTTAAAGTGTCCAACTATAATGTATCAAACTTTCTTGACATCTAAATAAACCATAATTGTATATAAACTTATTTTTCTATAAATCTGAATATTTTATACCGTCCAACGGTTCATGACAGGAATCGGGAATAAGGAAAATTTCCTTAAGATCAGAAAGCCTATTATCACATAATTTTTTTTTTTTTTTTTAAGAACATATTTATGGATTATTTGTATATGTTCATAAACACACATTAATCACATTTATTTACGTTCTTTATATAAAAAATAAGTTAACCTGGCAGGACGCGCGCTGTGAAACGTAACACGGGAACGGGCATGGGGTGTCAGCGCACCCCAAACATATTAAATAGGCATAAATATGAAAAAAACTTTAGAATTCTGTCTGTTAGTGAAATTCATGATAAGTACACTCTTTCTCGTGAAAAATGATAGCTAAAATGTTAAATTATCGTTAATTAAAAAAAAATAAACAATAAATTAAAAGCACTTACCGACAGCAGACGAATATTTTCTGACATGGGGTGTCAAGTACCTGTCCTGCCGGGTTAATAAAAATTCCAACAACGTGTATTAGGGATGCACAATGTGTGGCCTGTGATTTCATCAATGAATAGTGCAAAAAAATTGCAGTTTTTGCTCGTATGTCGCAAAAAAAAAGTGAATTTCATTAATTAGTCATATGAAAATCAAATTTATCGATCTGATGCAGGAAAATTTGTGAATTTCGTCAGTTTATTGCAGGGAAAATTTTTGTGAGTATCATCAGCAGGGTTGCCGGCTTTTAGCCAGGCCTCGTTTTAACCACTTAAAAAAAAAAACAGCTTTTATTGAAAAAAGGCAGATTTTATTTTTAAAAGTTGGTTTACAGCTAATTTATATTAAATTTGGATCAATTAATTTTCAGTACACTTAAATATTTTCTACTAAAAATATTATAAATTTCTATCAAATTTTGCAAAATAAATAAGTCTTTGTAACTGCTAGAAGGCAACTGTGAAGGAATTATGTCCGAAAAAAAATTATAAATATTGAAAAGAATAGAAGTTACTCTTCAAACTGGTGTTTTGAAATTTTATATTACATAGCTCCACATTATTTTAAAGATTATATTTAATTAAACAGTGACAAATTGTAACACATCAAAATGGAAAAATTCTTATGTGGCCATATGGAGAGATTAAGTTACAAATGCTAAAAGAGAAATTAGAGAGGATATAATATTTGAGGAAAGTTTGGTACATAAGTGTGTAAAATAAAGAGCAATTAAATTTAAATAAACACAACTAAAATTTTCTAAATAAAATTTTGAAAAGCATGTTTCTATCCATATTAATGCATATGCTATTCATAATATTGCTTTTAGTGAGAAATGGTGTTTTTATTGTGACTATATATGATTTTAAATGTTTATGAGAAATAAAATAGGACTTGTATATTAATTCTTAAAATTAGTTAATAATAAAACATGTAACTAAGTAACCATTGTCCTCTTTAATTTTATAAAGTATTAAAAAAAAGGGGGGTGAAAGGGGTAAATGGTCAGTGTAAACCAGATAAAGCAGTTGGTATGGCACTTTTAAAATTTAGCTGACCTGACTCCCCGTGGCAGAATGTGCGCGACGAGCGTCGCAGACGTTTCAAGGCTCCTGCAGACCAAAAACATAACACAGCTGTTTTTTTTCACAGCAGAAGAAAAAAAAACCGGGGTGAAAGCGTTTGCTAAGTGAGAACGGTCTGAAAATTAAAAATCTCATTGGTCCGAACATTTGGGAATAAAAAAGAAATCACTGAAAAATATCGCAAATTATGACAAGTGATTGGGAAGAAAAAAAAAGCTTTTTTCGTCAATCGTTTGCAGAAAAAATCGCCAATTTCACCAAATGATCGCGGGGGAAAAAAGGTAATTTTGGTATATGATTGTGGAAGAACGCGGATTGCAGCAAACCCCAGCAGAAAAGGTGGATTTTGGCAAAGGATCGCGGTAAAACACTAATTTCGTCAAAGGATCGCAGTAAAATATGAATTTCGTCAAAGGATCGCGGTAAAATGTGAATTTCGTCAAAGGATCGTGGTAAAACATGAATTTCGTCAAAGGATTGCGGTAAAATGTGAATTTTGTCAAAGGATCGCGGTAAAACATGAATTTCGATGAAGGATCGATGTAAAACGCTAATTTCGTCGAAGGATCGCGGTGAAATGCGAAGTTCGTCGAAGGATCGCGGTGAAATGCGAAGTTCGTCGAAGGATCGCGGTGAAATGCGAATTTCGTCAAAGGATCGTGGTGAAATGCGAATTTCGTCGAAGGATCACGGTGAAATGCGAATTTCGTCGAAGGATCGCGGTTAAATGCGAATTTCGTCGAAGGATCGCGGTGAAATGCGAATTTCGTCGAAGGATCGCGGTGAAATGCGAATTTCGTCGAAGGATCGCTGTGAAATGCGAATTACATCGAAGGATCGCTGTGAAATGCGAATTACATCGAAGGATCGCTGTGAAATGCGAATTACGTCGAAGGATCACGGTGAAATGCTAATTACTTCAAATGATCACAGAAAAAATACACATTCGTCAAAATATCGCTGAAAAAACGGGAAGTTTGCAAAGATTCGCATAAAGAAACGCCGTCAAAGAATTGCGTATGAAACACATTTCGAGAAATGATCACGGGAAGAACGCGAATTTCGTCTAAAGGCCATTGAAAAAAAGTTTAGTCGAATGATCACAAAAAAATGCAAATTTTGTCTAAGGGACATTGAAATAATGAGAATTTCGTCACAGGATCGCAGAAATAACGCAAATTTCGTCAAAGGATCGCGAAAAAAAACCGCTAATTTCTTCAAGAACTGCAAGAAAACGCAAATTTCTTTAAAAGATCGTGATCGTAATTTTTTTTTTTTATTTTATACGTCACTTGCAAAAAACATTGTGAATTTTGTCAATTTGTCACAGGAAAAAAATCGCATCATATGAAACTAAAAAGTGACAACACAGGGGTGGCGATTGATTACACTTTTTAAATTTCACTTTTACAACTCATTGTAACAATTACTTATTTTTAACTCTGCCTGGCTTTTAAATCTGTTAAAAGCTAACATTGAAAATCCAATTTAATCATTGGTCTTAAATTGATTTAAGCAAACATTGCAAGCCTCAATGATCTCAGATTTAAGAAAAAGTTTTTTTTTTTAAATTTATTTTTTGTAAACATTATTGAGTTTGAGATTTTAGAAAGTATCAAGATATATGTTTGAAAATTGAAAAGAAAAGGTAAAATTTAATTCTTAAATTCCAAATTCATTGAATTTTAATTTGTATACTTAATAGTCTTATGATGAAAAATTAAATTTTCACATATTTGGGTAGTATTTAAAAATATATTCTTCATTTTCTATTATTCTGTAATTAGATTTTCACATTCTGCCATAAGAAATACAAAATAAAAGCCCGTTTTAAAAAATGCAGATTATAATTTGTTTATAGATCCATAATTGTTTGGTTTTGGTTCTTCAAAGGTGTAAAATGTCCTTGGTTTTTATTTAAAGAAATGTGTACACAAACCCTTATTACTTTTTATAAAATGGAATTGTGTATATCATGCTTAGTTAAAGCTAAAAAATTGGCATTGCATTTTTTTTTGGCAGATCCTTTTTTAATGAATTTCCATATAAGAAAAAGTTGCAGTGTTGATTTTTCTTTTAAGTTTGATACTCCTCACCAGTTGAAGATTGCATCCTATTTCTTTCTCAATGAGTTGTTGAAGTTTTAAAATTTTCCATACATTTTGCAGAAAAATTTTCTGTTTCATTGAAAATTTTGAATTTTAGGATTTTTTAGATTTAGCATCAATATGTTTCGGGCTTCTTTGAATTGCTGATCTATATTTTCCTTCAATACAAGGATTTAAGTTAAGTTCACATTCACAGAACTTAGGCTATACAATGCAACACAGCAGTTAGAATAATCAAAACTCGCGAATGTTAAGGGATTACTGTATTTTAAACTCTGACTAATACTATTCTTTAATGATTCAATTTATTATTCATTAATAGTATGTTTTGATAAATATATCTGTTAAATAGGATATTGGCAGAAATGTTCAAGAGAAAGAAAATAACATATTCAAAACGACATGTCCGCCGCTTGATTAACAGGGACATATCTCAGTCAGTCTCATAAAATAGTTCTGAATACATGAGGAACCTTTCTCAATACCTGTCAGAGACTACAAGCAACCTTATAAGGCCCCAAAGTTTTTTGTTGGAGTTTAAGTGGCCTATTAAGCCAAAAGCACTCCATTCTCGATAGCAGGAATTCGCTGTCTCATATTTAAACAATTAGAAAAAATCTTGTGGCTATGCTGCTTTTGAAATGGAAATAGGTAAAATGCGCTTACCTGGGATTCATCAATATCGCGATGACGTATAACTTCATCGGTGTGGCGTGGCCAGGCATTTATCCAAAAGCTTCTTGAAGAAATTATTTTTATTTTATTTTGTGAAGCATTATTTATCCTTTAAGGATCCTTTGAGAGCTTAATATAAATCCGCTAAATCCATGGGAAGATATAATGTAATATGAATTAGTATTGTGTGTTTTTACGATAAAGAAAGATTCAAATTTTAGCTTTAAATACTTATAATTAAACATATTACTGGAGTATAAGAAACTCCGTGTTAACAGAGAGGCTACATGATTAAGAGTGAGTATACATAAAGCTGCTAAAAAACATATTCGCAGCGTAGAAAAAATATATAATAATTAAAGACGTCTGGCAAAAGTCAAAGTGTTCAGATGTTCCTTTTAGTTACATATTAGTGATGAAATCTTAGTTATTAGAACATATGCTTTAGAGAGTTACTCAAGTGGGCTGTAATAGCACTCATTATCAAATGCGAAGTAAAAAAAGTAGTTCATAAATTGGCTTGTTAAAATGATCTGTGTTTAGTAACAAGTTCTTTCTTTTATTTTTTTAATCACTTTTAGCAGTTGCCGAAGAACATCTGGGGAATTAAATTTAACAAGTTTGGAACCTTCAAAAAAGTTTGGGACCATATCAAGCTCAGAGGAATCTGAAGATGAAAGATTTTTACATAGGGAGCCTTTCCCAGAAACACCTGATTTAGGACAACCTTCAGCTTCAAAAACACCTGATCTGTCTTCGATTTCAACAACACTTTCAGGTAGTTAATAATTAAAATGTAAATCTCTAATAATTAAAATGCAAATCAACTAATGCTGTCACCACAGACGTTAATGAGTTTTTGTCTTTCTTCATGAATATTAAGAAAACTGCTGCATACAAAAATATAAAAATTGGTTGTACAGTGCACTCCCTCAAATCTGTCCTTCTGAAACTTACAGTTCAAATGTAGAAAAGCAAAATTACAGAAACTTGTAGTTTTGTATCATTCTGTATGTATTTCAATATGTAATTCTCAATAATATGACTGAATTTGTAGTTTTTTATGAAGGAAGTATAAATTAATTTCTGAAAAAAATCAAGATATTGTCAGTAATAATTGCAAGCTTTTTATCAAATATATTTATGTGTTAATCAGGTATCTATGTATTTTGCAGGAAAATATTGAAACATTCTTTAATAGGTCCCAGGAAAATATCACAATTATACCTGTAAAAGGAGATTCTAAACAAACCATTTAAAAATGTTTTAAAATAAGGCTTTTTTATGAACAGTGTGCTTGTTTGTTTTTTTCAACTACCATTTGTGGAAATTAGTGATACTTTTTATGCCTGATTTTTCTGACTGATGACCTGTTAAAAATTTTGCTATATTTAAAAAACTGAACATAATTACCCCTGGTTTGTGAAGACAAAATTATTTTTCCTGTATTTCCCTCCTCCTCTTTTAGCCAATTCTTTTTTATTGCTGCATGTTCTTCTTTTTGTATTAGAAGGTATCGTGTCACCGACTGGGAATTTTTAGAAGTCTACCATGATGTGAATTTTATGAACGCACGATCCTAAGTGTATATGAATGAGACAGCAACTAGAAGGTGCAGCAAAAGATCACAAATTTTAGTAAGTCGCGTTACAAATACGTTGATTACATCAATTGGTCGTTGTACTATATCCATCGTTTATAGATAAAAATCATAAATTTTGGCATTATAACATTAGCAGCATTTCAGTCACTAATTTCGTCACTAGTTCATTATATCGTGAAATTTGTCGATTGTCCATTAATAAAAATCATATTTTCGGCAGTCTCTCCCAGTTAAAAAAAAAAAAAAAAAATCTGATTTCGTCAGTTAGTTGCAGAAGTATTAAGTGTAAAAAATTATAGCTTAAAAAAACAAAATTAAGTACAACTTCTGAAATGCTAATATTTTATTCCTGACCTGTGTTCAAAATTCTTGAAATACTCAGAAGAGAACTTTAAATAATTTACTCTTGATATAGTTTTTGCAATGTTGATGTCTGTGATATTTCTTACTAAAGCATGTGTAGCTGTATTTACATATAAATAAAATTCCTTTACTTTCCTGAAAAAAATCCTATATATCATTATCCTATAATATTTTTGAAGAGTCATTTCTAGGCTTGCATTTGATATGTGCAGATTTCTATTTGACTTAATTGCTTTGTGACTTTTTATTTAGATAGGGAGAAAGGAAAAAAAATCTACAAAATTAATAAAGATGGTTGCAAAACTTGAATTCAAAGTTGATAAATTACAGTCAACATCAACATTAGATCTATTTATGGAAAAATTCAGTGAGCAACAGATAATTTCGATTGACACTATTGCCAGTGAACATAGACTTCCTCAGTTTCCTCTGGAGACCCCTGAAGCTGTAGAAGAACTATACTTGGGGAAGACCTTAGTTGACAATGGTGATTATACTGAGCGAGCCTTTTTACCGACTCTGGCGTTGTAGGATTTCCATACTGGGAGATATAGCGATGAGTTTGGTGCACAGAAAATCCCTTTTCGGATTTAATTTATATTATTTGTTTACTGCTGAAGTATATTCTTGGATCGCCAGGCTGTTTATCGTTGTTTGGAGAAATAAATTTGCGCGAGTTGAATTTACCAATTTATTTTTTTCCCGTTCCATGCAGATTTTTTTTTTTATATTCCTGAAAGAATTCCGGTTGATGATAGACAGCCAAAATACATTTAGAATAAAATTATTTTATAAAAAAACGAAAAATCCTCTTTAGGGACACCGGCTGGGGAGGGGCCAGGGAAGGCCACCGCCTCTCTCTGGATTTTGAAAATTAATTTTAAACGAAACTTTTTTCATTTCTGATTGTTAAAAATGAAAGATAAAAAAAACTGCCTTGCCTTCCTCAACCCCTACCATGGCAAAGAATTTTTAATACTTTTTCTTTAAATTTTCTTTTTACATTCACCTGTTTTTAATTTATCCAAAAGGGATCCAAAGACCCTGTGGCGGGATTTTTTTTTTTTTTTTTTTTTTTTTTTTGAATTGTCAATTTTGTTAAATGTTTGTAGAAATATATTTTTTAATAGTTACTATTTTTTAATTGTTGTATTATTTTATTGCTTCTGAGTATGTTTAAAAATTGTCTTAAATGGAGAATTCTGTCAAAATTTTTTTTAATTTAGCTTATTTCATACTTACATTCTGCAGCGGGCGAATGTAGCCATAGACCTCAGCCATCCAACAACAAAAATAAATATTTAAAAATGTGCAAATGCAAACGAGATATTAGAAAAGAACCTTCCCATTGGTTTAACATTAGCTCACGTGTAAGGCTCCTGTCCCTACAGGCGAAGACACTCGTGAACTAATGCTAACCCTATGGGGAGGTTATTTTCTAATATCTCGTTTGCAACTAGGAATTTTTAAATATTTTTTGCATTGGATAGCTTAGGTCGATCTCTACATCGATCTTTTTTTTTCTTTTTCGATTTTGGTTGCAGATTTTTTTATTCAGTTACTTTCACTTTCAAAACCGGTTCCGAAAATGAAAGTGTCATTCTAAAAAAAATATCTGCAATCAAAATCAAAAAAGTAAAAAAAAGAGAGGTGTAGAGATAAACTTCAGCTATCCAATGCAAAAAATTAAAAATGTCGAAACAAGTTTTTAAAAGTAAGAAATTTGCATTCGGGTATGGGTTAAGGGACGAGGAAACTTTGAAACGAAAAATGTATGTACTTTCATTTTGAAAAAACATTCTCAATATGTATAGATATAATTTCTTGTAACAATCAAAATAAGAGGTTTGTGTTGGTAGTCGCACCCCTCAATCTCTGTGCCTCCCCCCCCCCCCCCATTTCACACGGGCCTGATTGGTTTATGTCAAATTAAATTATAATTTTAATTATCAAACCAAATTAACTTACATTTATGCATAAAACTGTAGGATGCATTATGAATAACTGGTGAATTTTTTCTTATTTTTTGTGTCTAAAATATTGTTAAAATATTGAATTTATATTATTTTTAAAAGACAAATTAATTTAACTGCTGATTAGTTCTTTCTAAGTAAAATAAGAATAGTTTAAACTTCTGTTTGCAGAAGGATAGAAATTATATTGTGAATGTACTTAAGAAAAACCGCATTAAAAGGAAAAAAAATTAATTTACACAAAGAAAATTCTTGTTATTTTACATATTCTTTCCATGTGCTTCATATATACTTGAGATGAAATGATTACTTGAGATGAAAAACTTAAAAATAATGGAAGTGCGACGCTTATGCCGGAACAGCATGTACAATGCTTTTTTTCTTTTCTTTTTGCCAGGGCCGGTAGCAGAAACAGTGCAGCACCGAAGCAGTGCTGCAGATTAATTTAACAGATTAAAAATAAATTTTGTGTAAAAAGTAAATGTTTTATACATTCGAAAGGGGAATTCGGTTTTAATATCTTAGTAAACATGATCCTCTTTTCAATAAAGTCTAATTTATATACATATTTTTCACATGCTAATTAGTCTTTCCCAATATTTTTTAAAAGATGCACATGGTATGAGTTTTTTTTTATATTTAACACAAATTATGGTGTCCTCATGATCAGGTGAAATGTCCTTATTTTCTGTAGATAGTGCGTATATTGAAGGCGAATTACCCATTTAAAAAAATTTAAATGATCAATTAGCATAACCTGACCAGGTGGCCAGCTGAATCCAATTAGCTATTCCGTCAGATGTAGATAAATCTTAGAATTTAATATTTTTCAGAAAATGAGGAAATTTTCTGCTCACACAATATCCATTGGCCACTGTATGAAGTTGTTAGACTAAATTTTGAGTTCAGATTTAAAAAACTGTCAACCAATAATACTTAATGAATATTTGGCATTTTTTATGTTTTTATCTTGTTTTTCTCCCAAATGAGATATTAGCAAGCTCGATAAGTGTGTTATACGAGGAATCGTCATACATGAAAAAATACCAATAATGAAAATCGGGGAATTCTGAAAAAGATAGTCAGGTAAATCATGGAAAAATCAGGGAGGTTGCTGTTTTTGTGATGAAGGGCTAGAAGGGTGCTATTTCTTAACCAAAGCGCAGACAGGCTGCAGCCACCTCTCCCTGAAACTGTCCAGGAGATAATCTTTGTCCTTATTACATTGTAGCAATCTAAAGGTACACAGACTTTCCAAAATAAAGTCAATGAATGAAAACACAGCTTTAGTTTTCTCTAAATACATCTGGTCATTATATAGGGTGTTGCTGAATTCGACCTACACATTCAGAAGGGTGATAGTAGACATCAAGAGGATGAAAAATTGTCATAGAACAAGGGATCACAAACAATTTTTAAGTGTGAGAAAATAGCAAACATATTTATAAAGGATGTAACATTGAGGGGAATGAAAAAGGCCAGTAATTAGTAGAAAAAAAATTGATGTAAAGCAGGATTACAATGGCATTACAGTTCAATGTCAGAAAGGTGATGGTGAGACTTTTTATAGGAGTTTTTCCAAGTTGCAGTCACAAATGTCATTGAGGCCGACACTGACAGATGAAGAATTGCTGGATGCATATACTTGGTGTGCTGGTGATCACTGCTGAAGCGATAATAATTTGTGTTGTCAGATCGTCCAGGTCATCCACACCACATCTGTCTGATAAACAACCAATTTCAGATGGTTCCAAATGAAAAAATAGAAAAGATTGATCGGCATCTATTTTTGTGATTGTCACTGGCTAAACATTGTTTGCAATCCCATATTCTATAGTAATTTTTCTTCCTCTTGTCTCCTCTTTGATTTTGTCTGTCGAATTCAACAACATCCTGTATATCATAAATGTTCAACTGGACTCTATTGTAGTATTATCATGCAAGTATAATGGAAATTTAATCTTGTATTTTTTTTTTCTCCTAGATGTTGTTAGTTTATTTTTTCCCACTGCTACGAATGAAGACCTTAAGGAACCCATACAGCATTGCAAAAAGAAGCTGCAAAAGAGGAAGAGTGCCGAAAGTTGAATTGTTGTACATTTATTTTTTTTTAAATAAATTTTATAAATTTAAATTGCTTGGTACTTACTAATTCTTTTTTAGATTTTCTAAATATAACGTGGTTCAAAAATTTTTTTCAATCAATGTAAGAAAATAGATTTGTTCACCTTACATGTGTAGTGTACTTTTTTTTTTCCTTTTTTCTCCGTGTAAATGAAGAAAAGAACTTCGGTTCTTCAGTAACTCTTTTTTTCTTAATGCAAAGAGAAATTCAGCAGATTAAAGTAAAATCGCGATATTAGCATTAAATTTTTTATAATTTATGCAGATAATAACCAAACCATTCAAAATAATATTTATCTTGAAAAATTATCATTGTACTTCATGTAAGTTCATTAGATATAGTTGGATAATCGTATAACTTAGCAAACTGTCTTCAATTCTGTTTTGATTTAATGAACCTATTCATTTATGGTTAGTTTATTTGTTTTTAATACTTTCTAAGTTGCAAAAGGCAATTAACACTCATATGTACAGTTATATTTAATTTTATTGTATAAATAACTTAAAGTAAGTATAAATTTACGAGTTTAGCTCCAAAAAAATTTCCTCTTTTTTTTCCGTATTTCCCACTTTCATGTCTGAAGACAAGATAAAACGAAAAGCAAATTTTACTTTTAATTTAAATTTCAACTGGAACAAAATTATGTATCTTGCATACAAATATTCACTTACATACATGCTTCTATATTACTGTAATTTCCGGTGTATAAGCCGCAGGTAATTTAAGTCTGTTTCAAACCGGAAATTTTATTTAAAAAAGGTAGTCAAATAATTGTTAAGCAGAAGCAAGATACATTTTATTTAAAAACAATTCTGGTAGAAAACGGAATTCTCTGAGCCGCGGTTTATACACCGGAAATTTCAGTAACTATATTAAAATTTCCATATAAATAGCAAGTTAAGTACTTTTTTTTTTTTTTTACTTCCAAATAGTATATTTCAAGACAATTTCATAAAGCATGAATTACTATTAAGAAATCATGTCATAACAAAAGTTGGCAACTATGTTTAAATTCATACAGATCACGAAAGTGCTGATTTATTTTGTCATGACATACCACATGAGACATAAATAAAGTTAAAAGTATGTACAACGTAGACTGAACTACAGTAGAGTTTCTACATCACCTGGAAAAGTCTTGGGACTTTAGAAAATTGCTTATCTTCAATATTTTGTCCAAAATCTGTTGTAAAATTTAATATTTCATGGTGATCATCAAATAAGTGCAAGCTTTTTTCTACATGATGATATTTCGTTTAAATCACCCTCATCCAGAAATTCCTACGTTTGCCATACTCACCTCTACAGTTTTAAAACTGCAATGCACATTTTAGTATTTTTGAATAATGCAATATTTATTTTACCACCAGCATGCACAGTGAACTCGCCACCACTAAAAATTTCTTAAATACTTGTAGTATTTCATATTAATTATGTAACTAGCACTTTTTTAATGTCACTAATCTGACATAAAAAGGGGGGGAGGGAATGTGTCAAGAAAAATAACATCTTAAGAACCTACTGCATTTGCATGCTGCTATTAATATTGTGGTGAGCATTATTTAAAAATGTTTGCATTTCAGTATTTAAAAAAAAAAATCACTTAACCTACCTCCAAAAGGAAATATCCTCATTTAAAAGAAAGAAAAGATGTGCAACCAAAATCAAAAATGTAAAAAAGTTCCTTTGTAGAAATCAACCTCAGTTATCCAAAATATGTTGGAATGCACTCGAACCATCTTAGCCCTTTCTCTTCCCTTCCATCCTTTCCCCAGAACTTTTAGTTTGAAACAAGTAATATGGTAAAGTTGCTATTTAAATTAAAGTTAAAGAATCTTTTTTTATCTAATTCAAAAAGCACTTTTTTTAAAGGATTTGCAGAAGCTGGTATAGTATTTTATAGCAGAAAATAACATTTCTAGGAAACTTGAAAGCAAAACTTAAATTTTGTTTTAAAATTGCATTATGTTTTGATTGTAATGCAGCATTGTGTACCAAGTTTTCACTAGGACATAAAGGAGGTGCAAAGGGAAGTAATTTTTAATGGAATTCCTAAAAATATACTACGACACTCTAGTACAGACCTTAATATGCTAATTACTAATGTGTTTTAATGTTTTCTGAAATTGTATGAACATATGCAAGATTTAAAACCAGATCGGTGAAAGTAGCTAATTTTGTGTGCATGGAGGGGTGTCAGTTTGTCAGATACAAAGGAATATTAGTATATGATGGTAAGTAAATTTTCCATCAAAACAAAAACATCCCTTTAGAAAGCATTGTAGTGCTTTTTTTAAAGGGCAACTTCTCTAGATTTTCATTTTAGAGCATTTAAGAAAATCTGACATGTACCACTTGGTCTTTAAATGTCTCGTATGTGCTATTAAGAACGAAAATTATAAAATTAACTTTTATATAAAAAAAGGCGGGATTAGGTAGTGTATTGCAATTAATTTATGTTCTGATTCTAATAAATCAATTCTGATAAAATATGCAAAAATTTTAGCATTTAGTTTGATATTTGTGTGTCACATTTAGTTTGATATTTGTGTGTCACATTTAGTTTGATATTTGTGTGTCACATTTAGTTTGATATTTGTGTGTCACATTTAGTTTGATATTTGTGTTTCACATTTAGTTTGATATTTGTGTTTCACATTTAGTTTGATATTTGTGTTTCACATTTAGTTTTGATATGTGTGTTAAACAAGCTTGCTGTACTGGCAACTAAAATTGGGTGATGCCACTCTGCCTCTGGCATAATTTAGAATAAAAAGAAAACAAACACAAAAAATCTTTCTGAAAGTGAGGGTTTTTTTAATTAAATTTTTCTTTTTTAAGCAACAAGTTTAGTCAACTGAAAGTCTTAACATTATAAAGAGTGTAACATCCTGTATTTTTTTCTAAATAAATTACCCTTTTTTCTTATACAGAAATTTTCTATTACAGTGAGCTCTGAGAAATATGCAAGACTGAAAATTCAGTTTAAAAAAATGCATATAATGTAATATATAACCCTCTCCTTCCTCAAAATGTAAAATAAAAACTTTTTTGTGTTAAATTTGTTATTCTGCAATAACAATACATTAAAGTAAAAAAAGAAAATTAAATAAAAAATGCATAAGACCGTTTGAAAAAACTTTTCCTAGCCCAAAGTAGCACATCTTTTTTTGCACTTTTAAAAGAGTTTTTTTTTTAATCTTGCACACTATATTTAATTGCAGATAGGCTGATATCAGCCTATATATCTGCCACAATTAAATATTCCAAATTTCTTCTTTGCTGCCTCCCATATTCATCCTGAAATCCTCCTGTGAACAATTCCCAGGTTTATAACCTTGAAGTATCCCAAAATCTTCCCTGTGATACATCCCATAAACTTCCCGGGGAGTTTTTATGACCTTGAAATATCCCAAATTCCTCCTAAATTGCTTCCCATACACTTCCTGAGGAGGGTTTTAAACCATACACTTGTGTGACCTTGAAGTCTCCTAAAGTCCTCCCAATTTCAAATCCTCAAATCTTCCTCAGATCCTCCTGGGGAGGAACGTTAGGGAGGTCCTGGGGAGCTCTCCAGGATGCTATAAGGCGGACATTTACGGTTCCTGAGGAACTCCTGATGACAATTTTCAGCATCCTCAGGGATGCCTTGGGGATGAGGATAGTGGATTGTCAATACTCCCCAGGATATCCCTGGGAGGCAAATGTGCTATATGGGTACTTTTTTAAGTGTACCTTCAATTCCCGATTTGGTTGAAAAATGTCTCATACCTTGTAGATTTTGTGATTAATCTTGAATTGCTGGAAGGCTCAAGGTCTGACCTAAGTCCGGCAAAAACAGTTGACGATTGTCTTTTATGACTAACCATATCATTATTGCCCGTATGTATAATGTAAGCAGGAACAGCTGCTGTATTCACAATATTTAAAAATAATTCAAGTGACCTGTGGTTGTACGCCTATATGTTGTATATCGCCCCAATAATTTATCCATTATATCCACTCCATATTCCGTTTCACTATAAAGCTAAATCATTTCGGGTTTATCTTTCTGTCCCATGATGGTTTTATCATGATGTATTTCTAGCATTAGAAAGACAGCTTTGTTCTTTTTGAAATATACGAACTAATTCTTACGTCATCATGAAATCCAAATTTTATGGATAAAACGTGTGCCTTACTTGGCCTTATTTCTTGGGGAATATAAAGTTTGTTTCTATTCAAAGTGCCAACTATTGTGAGCTTCCATTATATTAAATGCTTGTCCAAAGAAAGCGAAGAAAAAAAGTTGTTCATAGTGGTGTTTCGTCCAGAATTCTTGAATGCGACGGACAAGTCTTTCATCTTAGTTTATTTCATAGTCTGTACCTATATTTCTAGTGACTGTTGAGAGGATAATAATTTTTTGCTTCGCATACACAACATATTTTGATCCCATATTTAGACGGAAAATATTATGTGAATCTTGTTCTTCCTTGTTACGAAATAACTGTTTGTCAACCGTTAAGTTTTCCACCAGTTTGTATTTTTCAATAGGTTATGAATTAGCATAGTCCGTACATCACGAATTCCTGCAGCTTTATCATTTTGAAGACGTGTGTTCTGCTCGTGTGTTCTGTTTGTGAAACCGAATAAGTCTAATAATATTCCAGAATTGGTTTACAATAGTGCTTGCTCGATATAATGGATATGAGTTTGTTTTCCACATTTGTAATGTGTGATCTTTGTGTGAATTGTTGATATCTGAAGTAATTAATATTGCAAAAAAATGTGCCAAATTTCTCTTCTCCAAAGGCAGGTTAAGTTACATTCTACGAAATAGGGGTGTATTATGTCTCACGTATGTGAAATTCGCAGCAGATACCCGGGTACCTCGGTCATTGGTGACAAGGACAAATTTTGGTCATTGACATAAAGGTTAAACTTAATTTCCTTGTTGATTTACATAGTCTCGTGTTAATCCAGAGTGTCTCTCCGGCTTAAACAAGTGTAGAGTGCTTCTGGTGAGACAAGTGAACTTTTGAGATTACCAAGGGCACTTCCTAAATACCAAAGGGTCTTTTTTTTAGATTCTAAAATTATATTTTACCTTCACATGGGTGTTTTGAGTCTGTTTTAGAATCTAAAGGTACATTTTTTATTTGCAAGGACACTTTTCTTATTATTAAAGGCAATTTTAATATCTAAAAACCAGGGCGGTATTTTCAAGGGACAAGAATGAGTTAGTTTTTACTATTTAATAAAATTTAATTCAAAAGGCAGGAAGAGCATAATGTTTTTGTCTGAGGCGTTTAGAAGAGTGCTATTTTTGCACATGGTGTAAGAAGAATGCTATGTTTTAAACCAAAGGGCAGGCAAGGTCCAGCCTCCTGCTGAAACAGTCTGGTGGGAACTGGTTAACATACTATTAAAAAGTTAAAATTAGGAAGACACGTTACTTAACTGATTTTCCTAAACATCATTTTTAGTATCACAATGTTGACATCCAAAGATGAAGTATTTTTCTTCATAGATTAAGTAAGTTCTCTAAAATAAATAAAATATTTTCTGGAACAAAGGTTTCAAATTTTGACTTATTTTAAAGTGCTTAAAATTAGAAATATATCTACCCTATATATATAAAATCCTAATGAAACGAATTTATGAAACGACTGATTATGTTTCACGGCGATTTCTCCTAAAATATGGAATACTTTACGATAAAGTTAACACCGAAAATCCGTATTGATCCGCAGATTTCAAAACTGGTATTAGAATTTCAAAATTCGACTTAGTTTTCGAGATTTCTTTTTTCTAATTTTAAATACTTTTCTGTAATGATGGCAACTCAAATTTTAATCATAACAGATATTTCTTTTCATACTTTAGAACAGGTTATTATTTTAAACTAATTTGGCAACCAGTTTGGCCTCCCTTAAATGTATGCTAAGAAATGTATCATGTTACTTTTATTCATAATTCAATTTACTTGAACAATCCTTCGCCAAATCGAAAGATACTGATAGAGAAATCAAGTACTCGGTATTTTTATGTTAGCGGGACGC
The DNA here is from genome assembly GCA_963932465.1 of Maratus speciosus. Taxonomy (NCBI): domain Eukaryota; kingdom Metazoa; phylum Arthropoda; class Arachnida; order Araneae; family Salticidae; genus Maratus; species Maratus speciosus. The sequence continues at coordinate 397,979,509 of OZ010799.1, read as the reverse complement.
AGGTGATAAATCGCCAAACATTTTTCACGTCGCATTTTTTTCTATTTTATTAATTTCATTTAAAATATGATCCTTTCATTTATTTAATTTAAAATACAAAACTTTCATTTAAAACTGAAACATTTAAAATTGATGGCTTTCACTTCTTTTTTTTTTTAAACAAAACGAAAAGAAAAATATTAGGCACAGATGTCATATACGGACCGGGGTTCCTAATTGGCGACAAAACGGTATTATTTTGATTGACATGGTAACCCGGCTATTGTTGTTTATTTAATAATAAATGTTTATTTACTTTTATTTTCTTTTTAAAATTATATAAATTGTTTTGTTCTATAATTATAATTTTTTTTTGTTATTTTCTTTTAAAAGTAATAGAAAGTAATTAAAAAATACGGTACTACTTAGTTATTCCGTCGACCAATTTCGCCAAATTATATAAATCACCAAACCAGTCGTCAAATTATACAAATTGACATAATTTTTATTTTAAATAACGAAAGAACAATTAAAATAGTATAACATTAATAAATATACAAATAAAACGTCGAAAAAAATCACTTGATGACGTAAACACATGTAACTTACTTAAAGTCAAGTGAATGTGACATTTACGATCAGCCATTATTGGCATTTAATCTTGTAGTTTGGTGATAGATTTTTGGTCGACAGGATAACCAAGTAGTACCAAAAATACATATGTAAGTGGTATTCAAAAATGAGGTTTTCGGCAAATTTTCATAAAAAAATCACGCCAAACCCGGTGCGTATATCACATCTGGCCAAATACTAAATAATGCAACAAACCATGACATTTAATTTCAACTTAAAAGCAATGTTTTAATTTACCACTCGAAAGATAAAAAAAATGCTAACTGGCGAGTTGAAAAAAAGCTATTGGCGAGATTTCACCCGGCTAGCTTAGCAGTACCAAGAATTCTTTGTGACCATGGCAACTTTTATGTAGTTTTATTCGAAAGAAAATTTTTTAAAAATCAAAATGGAAAACTTTCGGCAAAGATGTCATATACGGCCCCTTATTTGCGCGATTTGTTTTTGACGCCAATGTCATATACGCAAAGGGTAATTAACTGGCGCCAAAGTATTGTTATTTTGCTTGATATGGTAAGCCAGATGTTGTTGTTTATGCTGATGATGTTTTCCCCAAATTGGCGTCGGAAGAAAATCGCACCAATATTGGGCCGTATATGATATTTGTGCCAATCTTTCATATGAAAAGCGAAGGAATCAGACCGTATTTATTTATGTCAGTTACATGACTTGAACTATTATAATATAGATGAAATGATGGCGACAGAATAATATTTGGCGACTTATCACCTGCGCCTGGCTAACGTTAAAGTACCAAAATGGCACCTGGAATGTAAAAAGCGAAGTGGTCCGCCCGGAATTGTTGATGATAATCACATGACTTAGGCTATTGTTATAGAAATTGTTTTAAAATACCGGGAGACAAAGACTCTGTACACTTAATTCATTTTATTTTAGCTTCTTTATTTTAGCTTAACGTTTAACTTATCATCTTTAATAGAACACGAAAACAGCCATTGGATGTCTTAACAGCAACTGATTCGGACTTAAATTTTTGAAGTCAATGGGAATTTAATGGAAGCCCGTTTACAGGGAGCTTTGCACAGCTTTTTTCAGTATAATTTAATCTTCTCTAATATTTTTAAAACCGATCAGATTAGCGTGTTTTTAGATTCTGTGGTGTCTGAACGGGGGGTTGACGAGCGTAGTTTGCAGGGGGCAGAACCCCCTAGTATATAATTATATATATATGGTACAGTTTTATAAAACCAGTCTTCGATGGTAAAAAGCAAATTTTTGAAAATGAATGAGGCAATGAATAATTGTACAGTGTTATTCTCCATGTGTTAACGTGGGTTTTTGCTTTTCTGTAATAGTATTGCTTCATCAGTGTCACCTTAAGAATAAGTTACTCGTGGTCAAATAAGAAATTCAAAATGTTATGTCACTTGCACACATTATGCTTTTTTAATTCACTATGTTGTAAATATGAATAACTTGATAGATGCTTTTTCTCAAAATCGGTATTACGTGGGATTTTCACAGTTTTCCATTGATTGTTTTGAATATTTCAGAAAATCTTTATCATTTATCTTAATCATTTAATATTAGCATCCCATTCATAATTTTACATTTGCCATTATTCCATTTACTGGTCTGTATAAATGTTGTTATCATTCCATTCATTTTTCAGCAGTTAGCAATAAAAGAGATGTTTGCATTGATTTTTAACTTTTACTTCAAACATGTGTTTCTAATTTAAAAGTATATCTCTAAAACAAAAATTTATGAATAAGCAAAAAATGTATTGAAAAGTTGGTTTGTCATGTTGTAATAATAATATTTAACGTTTTACAAATGCCTTTAAATATTTTTCAATAGTGTATTGTTGCATTAATAGTACACAAAATAACTACTGGTGTTAGATTTCAATAAACTGTAATTTTTATTTGTTTTTTTAAACTAAAATGTAATTTTCTTTAAAATTAAAAATTAATCAAACCTAAAAAGAGTAACACACAAATAAGTGGTCTACTCAAATTAGTATAGAATTAAAAACTGCTGTAAAAATATCTCACTTTTTCATGTATTCAATGTTTATCTTAAAAGTAATGACTAGTTTCATTACTACAATTTATACTGTTCTGAAAATTGTCCTCTAAAGTATGTTAATTTTAGCTCAAATTACGAAAAATTCACTCCTTCAGTTTAAATTTGTTCGAAAGTCGTACTTGTGAATTTATTTAAAAAATATACTCATTTTGCTCTTTTAAATGATATGACAAGAGGAAAGGGAAAAAAGAGCATTAAATAAAGGATGTATTTAGGATTTCTAAATAGTTTTCTCAATGTATAATCAAAATTAAATTATTAACTTATCAAAGTTAACTTTTAAATATATACAGGGTGCAATATGTTATCTATCGCCGACCTTTAATTTCTCAACCGTTGGTCGTAGACATATGGTTCCAGTTACAAAAACGTTTCAAATGAGGTAAATATTCATGATGTGGCATTATTTACAGTAAAAAATCAATTTTATAAAAATTACGAAAACTAACTTTTTATACGGTCCCCCAGTCCCTATAGTTATATTTAGTAAAAATTTACACATATCATAACAGATATAACACAAAAAATTTGACATCTGTACTACAAAAATTGACATAGTTATTAAATTTCAAAGTTTGAGTTTTTTGGACATGATTTTGTCTTTCTTTAAGGGATCAGTTAAAAGATGAATTAAAGTAATTCAAGATCAAAATCAGGGTGCAATGTCCTTTTCAAAGCGAAACCACCTTTAGACGGTATCGCCAAATCGGGGTATCACCAAAGAGGGTTATTTTACCTTTAGGTAAATTTTTAAATTTAAGATGAATTTTAGGGGTCGTATACAAAGCGAAGAATGAAATATTGAAATTAAACTGAAAAATAAATATCAGTTTATTAAAATATCAGAAAACGGTCTACTATAAAAAATTAATACATCAAACGCCGGAATCTACTATGGGATATGTGACTGAGACCAATTCTCTGGTTTATCTGCAGCAGCGCATCATCCTTGATTGTCCCACAATTTGCATACCTGCATGTCCATCGTCTAACGTGCCCAGGACTCAGTTCTGCAACGCATTCAGTTGTGCATTGCTACCAATGGAGAACACTTTGAGCAGTATCTGTAGTAGATTCCGGCGTTTGGTGTATTCATTTTTTATAGTAGACCGTTTTCTGTTATTATAATAAATTGATATTTATTTTTCTGTTTAATTTCAATATATCATTGTTCTGTTTGTATACGACCCCTAAAAGTGAGCTCAAATTTTTAGATGCAATAACCCTCTTTAACTCAGATTTGACGATACCGGCTAAAGGTGGTTTCAATGTGAAAAGGACACTGCACCCTGTTTTTGTTTTTCTTTTTATCTCGAATTACTTTAGTTCATCTTTTAACTGATCCCTCAATGAAAGACAAAATCATGTGCAAAAATGTCAAACTTTGAAATTTAATAACTGTGTCAATTTTTGTTGTACAGATATCAAACTTTTTGTGTTATATCTGTTATGATATGTGTAAACTTTTACTAAATATAACTATAGGGACTGGGGGACCGTATAAAAAGTTAGATTTCGTAATTTTTATAAAATTGATTTTTTACTTTAAATAATGCCACAACATGAATATTTACCTCATTTGAAACGTTTTTGTAATTGGAACTATATGTCTACAACCAACGGTTGAGAAATTAAAGGTCGGCGATAGATAACATATTGCACCTTGTATATATTACTCTATTTCTTCTTTATATTTTGTTTTTTATTGCTTGGGCTATTTCATTGTTCAAATTGCAAAGTCATTTGGCATGTTTTTGCTAACGTGATCTGGCTCTCCATTGCAGTTGTAACAATTAACAATGTTGAGCAATTGATCACCTGTGACAGGCCAATAGAAAAATGACGTATAATTGATTTATAGTTTAAGTTCTAAAAATATTAAAATGTTGTATTGTCATCAGAAACACACCCGTATAGTTTAATTTAATAATTATAGCCTATAAGGAAATGAACGAAATATCGCTTACATAACTTTAGCTTCATTCGTACATGAAACAATTTAAGTTAAATAAAGTGTAAAAACCCCACTTGGAATTTCAATAAGTTATTACCCACTAATATAAATTGCAAGAGACCGGATTAACTTCAGACACTTTTCTACGAAATTGATTTCTGTGGCTCCAGGGGACATATTATTGAAAGCCGGGGGGGGGGGGGATTTCACTTTTTAACCATTAACGCAAAATCTCATATTTTCCGGTGGAGAAATCTCATTGCTCCAGGGGGGATATGAATTCAACACTTCAAGAGACTACAGATTTTCCTGTTTTTTCTTGTTTGTTTAACCATTTGTCTTTAGATCTCCGTCTGTGGGTGGATCGTAATGTTATCCACTGGACTGAAATGCATTTTCATCTTTGCAGTGAAGTTTAAAAATATATATATATGTGAAGTATTAACTTCCATTTTAACTCATTTTTTTCCATCCTTCATAATCTTTGCTACTCAATTTTATATATACTCAATAATAAAGGTTCTGAATTCTAGAAAGTAGTAAAAAGTTTTTTTTTTTTTTTTTGATGCATCAAAAAGGTACGCCAGTCTGACTTTTCGGAGAGGACCATAATAGAATAGCCATCAATTAAATTAAACTAATATTCTTGGATTTTAATTGATTTTCAGCTCTGATAATGACTGTAAAACATAAGCTTTTACAGTACAAAAATATAAATAAAATTTCCCCCCCCCCAAAAAAAATCCACTGATTTTTTTGACTGATTCTTCAGATTTTGGAAATTTTTGATTAATAACTGTTTATTAATCAAAAATTTCCAAGATCTGAAGAATCAGTCAAAAAAATCACTGGAGTTTTCTTTTCATTTCTATTTAGCTAAGATTGGTTATATTAATTGTCATCTTACTTTCAAAGTTACCTTTGTCATTAAATTACTTTCTTTTTTATGCATTATTTAAGTACTTTGCGGCAGCGCAATACTTATTTATTTCCAATGTGACGTCTATATGTTAATTTAACATAGTAGTACCTATGGAGCTCTTAACTTTTTTCATCTTTTACCTCCCACCGTTTTGTCCCCGATGCCACAATTTTTTTATTCTTTGCTAATTTGAATTATATTATAAAGTGTGAAAATATTTACCTGACGTCGGGGTCAGAACGGATTATAAATTGCCTTTGCATATGGGTGAATTATAACCCACAAAATAACATGGACTAATTTTTAGCTCACAGGCTATCAAAGCGTGAACTTATGTGCCCGCCGATTCTGCATGTATGCATGTACGTACGTACGCATGTACGTAACGCGATTAACTCCATAGAAATATCCGATTTGCTTCAATTTTTTTTCTAAGTTCATTCTGATAACGCCCTTCCCTGGTTAGTTTTGGGGGTTCATTGGTTAAGAATAAAGGGGTGAAAGGGGTCTAATCCACCCTTTAACTTAGATAAATGGGGTTTTCATGCAGAATTATCAGATTTTCTTCAAATTTTGGTATACCAGTTAATTCTGATAATGAGCTTCCCTGATTAGATTTGAAGGTTCATTGTTTAAGTTTAAAAGGGGGGAACCGGTGGCTAATACCCCTTAATTTAGATAAATGTGTTTTTCTATCCGATTTGCTTCAAATTTGGTATACCGGTTTATTCTAATAAAGCGCTTCCCTGATTAGATTTGGAAGTTCATTGGTTAAACATAAAGAGGAAAACGGTGGCTAATATCCCCCTTAATTTAGATAAAAGGGTTTTTCTATCCGATTTGTTTCAAATTTGGTATACCAGTTTATTTCGATAAGACGCTTCCCTGATGACATTTGGAGGCTCATTGGTTGAGTATAAAATGGGGGCACCCCCCCCCCCCTTTATTTATTTTTCGAGAGACGTTATTCATTGATATAAGAGTATAATATACGATTAGTGTGAATAGCCTATGAGCTTAATGCCATCAGTTTAATTGGCACTTTTCTTGTTTATTATATACTTTATTCAAATATATTTCTTAATATTTCCCAATTTTGATTGAGAATTAATGGACATTTTTGCTATAAAATTTGACATTTTTCTTTATTGTCGCAAAAAAATTCAAAAGCCGTAAGAATAATTTTTCTACAGCAATTAATTTTCAGTTAAAAGATTTTCACGTTAAAAATAAAATTATAATAATTCTTTAGGAATTAAAAAGAGGACGCATATGGCATCATAGTAGAAATAAAAAGGAATTTTCAAACATTTGTTAGTAATACAAGAAACATTAATATGAGTAAATCCAGAAATCAGGTGAATATGATGTCAAAAATATTAAATATATTTCACTGATACCGATTTTTAAGCATGAATATCAGTTACATATGAGCCCGTATTTCGATCAAAAAATTGTTTATTTTGTGATTTATTTATGTTTTATTTTATTCATTTATAAATGAAGTTTTGATTTCGTTAAGGAATATTAGCTGGAAACAAATACTGAATATTTATATTGCTTTAAGACTGTGTAAAAATGAAAATTTTCCGATGCTTAGAAGTTCATAAATTTGCAGATAACCAAAATATATATTACAAGTTGTATCGTCAATATGACATCATAATTACACACGGACATGCTTTTGCTGTATAATATATATATTGTTCGTAGGCAATTTCTTTTTTTGGCATCAAGAAATATAAACTAATTATTTGTAAATTTTAAAAAGATAGAGACTTTTAACGTTAAGACTAGTTTTACGTAAAATTATTCCTCAAGGTTTTTTGTCATTTTTTGTGTGGCACAGAAACCACTAGTGTTGCCGCCAAATAAATACCCGAAGTTAAACTTAGGTAACAGCGTCTTCTTGCATTTACATCGCCACTGGGAGGAAATAGATTAAAAAAATAAGTAAAACTTTTTCTTTACGTTTTACAGTATAACAGCTATACTTTTGTTAAATATTAACAGTCAAGATTTAATACTATTTTTACCTTCATAGCTGTCTCGAGTGAAAAATTGGGTAACCAAATTTAAGTGAAATTGATTTGTTATTCTTTTATTATAGATCTTTTATGCTCAGATTGGAAGTTTTTACCCAAACTACGACAACCTGCATTACTGTACTGATGAATTGTTTTGGATTAAATATTGGTTAATTACACCACAACTTGTGGCGAGATACCTTGTAAATCAAACCCTGATGATGGTACATTCGTTAATTTTGAAATGAGTTAGTCGGAATGCAGTATTTATTTAAAAACGTGGCATATTAAACAAATAAATAATTTGAAAAATAGATAATTAAAAAAAATTATTTCCTACATTGTTTGAGCTCCAGAAGGGAGAGATATTAAGATATTTCATTCAGTTATTTTTTACAACAAATTAACATTAAATGTAGAACTAACAATGTAGGAAAAAATGTTTTGTTTTTTATTTTGCCCTGCAAATTATGTTTTTGTTAAATTATATAATTAAGTATATTGAGGCGCACCTAAAGTGGGAAATATATGTTTGCGATCGACGAAAAAACAGAAGTTCAGTATTGCTGTTCTAATGCATACGACACTTCTTGGAAATTCATAATTTCTGCCTTATATAATTATGCGAACAGTATATCAGTTTTCATGCACATTTGGAATTGTAACATGTTAGGATGCAATTACTTACTCATTGTTATTGTAAAATAACAAATAGTTCAGAAATGAGATATTAAAAAATAAAAGAATGTTGAAGATTTAAATTTTTCACTCTCGGAGGATGGAGGAAGCAGAAATTTCAAAGAAGGAAAAATGAATGAAATTTTCGAAAAGGTGATTCTCTTGAAACAAAGAGAAATTTTATCTCTAATTTGTTATCGCATAACAAAAAATGTGAAATCCTGTAAAATGAGTGTAGTTATGCACCTAAAGATAATTTAGATTGGATGGCTGATTATTACTTTAATTTAATTAGATGTAAGCCAAAAGGAAATGATTATAGAGGAAAAACATGCAAAGCTGGAGTCACACGGAAGGGCGGTGTGAGATAAGTACCTGTACAGTTATTAAAGTCCCGAATAGACATATCATTAACTATTTTCAATATCAGAGTCCTCTATTGTGGTCCCATGGTGTTTTTCATCTTTAATAGATTTAGAATGGAACGGACGGACATTCTGCAGGAAGTAACATTTTCCTACAAGTCGATCTAATCTTCTTATCTCCTTTCCATTGTTGAATCTCTCCATCCTTTCGTGAATAAACCACAAAAGATTGGAGAAGAATTTGTGTTAACTTCTTTTCCTGGAAAAGTGTGGAAGGAAGGAAAAACAAGCGTTTAAAGGCAGCATATGTGAGAAAACCGTTTTTTTTGCTGCTATCGGTTTTTCCAAAATGATACAACAATAACGAATAGAAAAAGAAAATTTTTTATTCCAGTCGCAAAAAGACTTGTTAGATTTACTATGTAAACTATTGTAGACCAAGAGATAGTAAACAAATTTATTAAAGTATTAGATAAGTTTAAATCATCATAGAATGAATTTTACTGCTTAACTGGAATATACATGGATGATCTGTCACCAGATAAAAAATACATTTAGCAATGTAGCACAGCTCGCTAAATCGTACCTGAAGTAGTGTCAAACTACTATTTACTAACATTCATAATTGGGATACCATTTGTTACATTTTGCAGTGGGAGTGTGCTATTATATTACAGATTTCACAAATGAAAATGCCTTTTTAATATGACTATACATGTATAAATTTTTTTAATTAGACTTACAAAAGCAAAAACACACTACAAGTCTTATTTAAACATAAAAAATGATTGATGAAATTATCTGTATGTGAAGTATGTTAAACAGGGAACACTTTGGAATGGAAGCCTTTATAAAACAGATTTAGAAGAAAAACTCTGTTACAACTCTTCACAAGAAAAAGGTTTCTCTTTAGTATGAACACGTAAATGAACATTTAAATAGGATTTTTAAGAAAATTCTTTGTGACACAATTGACAAAAGAATGGTTTTGATTTAGTATGAACATGCAGGTGAATTTTTAAATCAAATTTCTTCAAATATCAAGTAAAAAATTTCTATGTAGTATGGCCATGCATGTAGACATTTTAAGCAGATTTATGAGAAAACCCTTTGGTGCACACCTCGGAAGAGAAAAGTTTCTCTTTAGTATGGACACGCTGGTGGCGATTCAAACCAGATTTTTGAGAAAATCCTTTGTTACACACCTCACAAGAGAAAGGTTTCTCTTTAGTATGGACACGCAGGTGGACATTTAAATTAGATTTATGAGAAAATGCTTTATTACACACCTCACAAGAGAAAAGTTTCTCATTAGTATGGATACGCAGGTGGTTTTTTAAATCCCATTTACGAGAAAATCCTTTGTTACACACCTCACAAGAGAAAGGTTTCTCTTTAGTATGGACACGCAGGTGGACATTTAAATTAGATTTATGAGAAAATGCTTTATTACACACCTCACAAGAGAAAAGTTTCTCTTTAGTATGGACACGCAGATGGACATTTAATTCAGATGTTTGAGAAAATGCTTCAGTGCACACCTCACAAGAGAAAGGTTTCTCTTTAGTATGGACACGCAGGTGGACATTTAAATTAGATTTATGAGAAAATGCTTTATTACACACCTCACAAGAGAAAAGTTTCTCTTTAGCATGGATACGCAGGTGGTTTTTTAAATTCCATTTACGAGAAAATCTTTTGTTACACACCTCACAAGAAAAAGGTTTCTCTTTAGTATGGACACGCAGGTGGACATTTAAATGAGATTTTTGAGAAAATGCTTTGTTACACACCTCACAAGAGAAAGGTTTCTCTTTAGTATGGATAAGCAGGTGGTCATTTAAATGAGAAATTTGTGAAAATGCTTTGTTACACACCTCACAAGAGAAAGGTTTCTCTTTGGTATGGACACGCAGGTGGCGATTCAAAGCAGATTTTTGAGAAAATCCCTTGTTACACACATCGCAACAGAAAGGTTTCTCTTTAGTATGGACACGCAGGTGGTCATTTAAATTACATTTTTGAGAAAACCCTTTGTTACACACCTCACAAGAGAAAGGTTTTATTTTCTGTATGAATGCACAGGCGGGCATTTAAAGCATATATATAAGAAAACCTTATGTTGCACCCAACACAAGTGAATGGTTTATTACTGGTATGGATTAACAGATCATCACTTAAATTTGTTGTTGAGAAAATTTATTACTACGCACGTCACAAGCGAAAACTTTCTCATGAGTAAACACACGATGATGCATATATTACGCTTTGGAAGGAAACTTTTCGTAAACACTACCCAAGAAGTAGACATTTTGCCAGAATAACACAGATAGACACTAAACTAGCATCTTTAAAGAAACCTTTGATATACACCGGAACAAGTGACAGGTGATGTAAGGGGACTATTCAATGCAATCTTGACAGAAAGTCTCTTATTGCTCTTATCTCACAAGCGAAATTTTTTTCTTTGCCACCAGTCTGATGGTTCATTTTAAAACTAAATGTCTATGCAGATGATTCATGGAAAAATTATCCGATGAAGTTCTTGGTTCAAAGTTAAATTACACTTTTAAATATATTCTTTTTTTTTATATCTCATACATAGAAGAACTTTTCAATCAATAACCATAAAGTATTTTTTTAGTATAAAATGAGAAGTATTTATAAAAGTGATGTCTAGAAAAATTAATGTGTAAATCCAGAAATGAACAGTAATCGGTTTTAAAATTTAGATTTTTTTTAAATATATACAAATATATACACACAAGTTTACAGATATATAGCCACATTTAATGTAATAATATACAATAAATATTCCAATAAGGATTTGCAAGTAGAATTTTTTCTATACAGAAGACTGTAGTTATCAAATAAATTTGAAAATATCAACAATAATGTTTTGTCATAAAATTACTTAATTCTTTATTGAGTCTTTCAGAAGTGATCTTTGACACTAGAGAAAAGACGCTGAAGATATATATCATATATGGGCGTTTTTCTGTAATATTTTTCAATATCTTTTAATAAATAGTTGTCTAAATTCTATCCTGTAATTTGTATGCGGAAATGAAGAAAATCCTTCTATTACGCTCTAGCTCAGAAACTGAAAAAGATCCTTACTGAACAAGCTTTTTCATGGGAGAATTTATCGAATTATATATATGTATGTAGTCTTTGGGCATGATTCCTTTTCATAAGTACTTTCACTATATATTCAGAACGGACCACACATATCTGCACCTGAAATATAAATTAAAATGTACACATACCACACATTTGTTCATGAATTTTCAAATGTTTACACAAGAAGAAACATAAGAACGTCATCATAATATAAGAATATCTATTAAATACATATTATCAATTTTGTACATTTCATTTAAATCTCTATAATTAGCATAACAACAATTACTTCACAACCAAAATTTTTAAAAATCTGTTAGAGGTTGGCCAAACTATGTTTACATCTTTATTTCTTATAGTTCTGTTACCATTTTTGATAAAATGGATTTAGAAACTTGATAAAGTGCATGAAAAATTTTGTGAACATTAATAAAAAGCACATAATGGATTTTTCGAAGATAAAATATTCTAATTATATGGATATTAGAGTATCTGGTACCGATTTTTATTTTTCAAAAGTCTCAATTATTAAGATACAAAATATTTTGAATGTTTTGTATTACATAAAGAGATTAGCAGATTAAAAATGCTAAGTATATTTTTTCTATCGATTTACGTAAATTTAGGTTCGTAGGGATTTAGATCTCTATTTAATATTCACCAGTTTCTTAAACTGACCTTGAAAATTTAAAATGCAGTAATTTAAAAAGATTTTACGAGTTTCTCTTTTTTAACTGTTAAATCTTTTTCAAAAGGTACAATATTGCAATGTTAGATTTTTCAGAAACTATAAGGAATAATGATTGAAACATAATATTATGTTCCCCTGAAAGGTTTGTAAAAATTTTTTGCATGTGATTTTGGTTATGCTAATTGTATTAATTATAGTAATTTCACAATCTCATGACCATGGGATAATACACGTTTAATAACATAATATAAGAAAGTTTGAAATATAGTAATTTTAAAAGACTTTTAATTATATTTAATTAATGATTATTTCAATTTTAATAAAAATGATGTCTTTTTCATAGCTTATGTAAATATTTTACCCTGTTTTGGGGAATTGCGCTAATCAAGAAAAAAAATACCTGCGCCTAATTTTAGCTGTGGTACCTAAATAATTACTGTGGCTCCCATGACTTGTTGAATTTGTTTAATAAGTGCTTCTTTTTTAATTTGCAACGTGAAATTTTGGCTTTGTTTTTTTCTGAGTAAAAGGGGAAATAAGTCTATGACTGCAATATCCCCCTCCCTTGAATATTGTACAATATCCTTTTATACTACTATTGTGAAAGTATTTTAGAAATTAACCACTGAATTCAATGTTAGATGTACATTTATGTGAGTAAAACATGCGATACGATTGAAAACAACACAATTTCAAAGAATGTGTGATATCATGTACCAATACAGTATTACAAATTTTCTACTGTTATAAAAATAAATAAATCAGTCTGATTCTAAGCGCTCATTCTAGCAAATAAATAAAAATTATTTTATTATATAATTATTTATAAATCATAAGCAAAGTTAGAGATTTTTATCTTTTGGTAGGTACAGCATCCCTAAATAAGTCAAACTTTTTGCATAAGCCATGAGAAAGACATAATTTTTATTTAATGAATAAAAATCCCAAAGTGTAAATTTTTATTTAAAACAAAAAGAAATATGAAATTTCATTTGCCTTTTTGTGGAGAGCCTTTATTGTAAAATGACAAAAATTCAGAAAAATAGCCATAACTTTAGATTTTGCGAACTAAAATAACTTAAAACACCATCAAAACCTTAAATGTGCTAGGCCTTTCGAAAGATCTGAGTCTTTCTTTAATTCAGATTTTTTGAAAGGCCTATCGCATTTAAGGTTTTGATGGTGCTTTAAGAAGTTATTTTAGTTCGTATTAATTCACACCAGTTTCAACTTATTTTCTTTTTTAGATTTTGGTTTAACTTTTTGGCCTTAAAAATTGCAAATTACTTTTTTTATTAGAACCTGCATCTTTTGATGTACTTACAGTGATATTTTAAAACACATTTGGATTTTAAATACAGATAAACAATTTTCTGAAGATGGAACTAGAGTCTACAAATACAGACTGAAAAATGTATGATTAGAGAAAAATCCAAAAATTGGACTCCCCATATCTCACAAACTATAAGCACTAGGTCTAGAAAGGAAAAAAAAATATTTGTTCATTTCAAGGTAGGGTTTGTATGTACACAAAGTTTCAGCCAAATCCCTGTCGGTCGGGTTACAAGGTCTGGTTGAATTGACATGGAAATGACCCCTTTACTTATTTCAATTTTCAATCTTTAAATATATTTAAACAGATACAATGTAACAGAAATGTTCTACGTTATTATTTGTTTAGTTACAGGATAGCATTTATATTTATTATTTAAAAGGTGAATAAAAATTAAACTGAACAAAGATTTTTCGATGAATTGAAAAAAACGCTTAGATCATTAAAACATAAAGTTGAAAATGTTTCGATTTTCATTGTAAGGAAATAAAAATAAATTTCTCAGAGAATACAAATATTTTATTTTTCTTAAATAAAACAGTTTGCACAAAACCACTAATTTTTCTGTTTTATCTAATCAAACTCCATTTTTAAATTAAAAGTTTTTAAGTATATCATCTTTAAATTTTAACTTTTGTCTTTTTAACTTCGTCACCAGTGATCAATTTTATTTCACTTAGAGTTGTACGTTTTAAAGAAAAAACATTTGAAAAGTCAGACTTTTTCATTTTATTTTCCCCATTAGGACCATCATTAAATTTTCAATACCTTTAACTTGAGATTACTTGAACACAAATAAAAAAGTTTTAAATCAGTCCTGGGGGTACTCAGTGATGTGGTAAGTGTAAATAGTCATAGGGTAGGTATTTATTTTTGGGGTATATACCCGAGTATTTAGCCAAAGACTGGGTAAATACCCCAAAACTGGGTATTTTTATATTTCACTGTAAAATGTCATGATCTTGAAAACATTCTTGAAATGATAGGTTAGAATGTTTCAAATATGATAGCAGCATTCAATTCACTTAAAGTAAAATATCCGCATGCTCTTTAATTGAATGGCATTGCAAATATTTTTTAATCAGTATTTTCTGATATTTTAAGACCAGTCAATTAAGCATATTTTTTAAACAAAGCTAACTGACATAGTGAGAATCATCAAATGAAGTAAACATTTACATGCGATGGTTCAATCGAATTTAAGATGAAAAAAAATTAAAAAAAAAATTCTTCAGATTGCGAGGAACTATATGCGGATTGGGAAAGTGATTTGCACCGTTTTAAACCTTTAACGCTCAAGCTGGTTTAAAGTTTATTTTTCATTGAGATTATTTTTCTAAATATTTTTAACAACAAAAAAAGAGCTTCTAAATTTTTGTCTCATATTAACAAAGACACATTCCTTAAATACACAATACAAATGAAGATAATGTAACGTGTTTCAAAAATCTTTCTTCATCAGTCACACAAAATCGTCTTACGAACCAGTACAAAAGCAGAAGAAAGTTTTTTTCCGTTCTTGTAGTTATAGTATGTAATACAAATAGGGTGTGCATCATAAGCAATTTACTCTAAAAAGAGAGAAATAGTGAGTTCTCCAGCAGTAGACGAAAAAACTAGACTGTACTATTTGCCCAGCCTTATAAGAATGGAGTAGGAATGCTGAGATGCATTAACGAGCACAAAAGAACTAATAAGAGGCTATAACACTTTAGAAAATAAAACTCCGTTTTTAAAGCAGTTGTGGAATTAATTTAATCTTTTCAGTCAATTGAATATCAGATTAATTTAGAATATGAAAAACTTAACACCATAATTTATTATCTATATAACTACTTCCTGTATTCTGAAAAGGGAAAAATACTGATTCAGGGGATAAAAATCATTAGTTTTTTCCATCTTGCAATAGATATTTTAAATCTAGTGATGCAAAGAGGTACAGTTGACCAAAAAAAAAGGAAAAAAGAAGAAACATTTTAACCCCAAATTGCCAAAGAAAAAAAAAAACAGAAACAGCCATTCGACTCAAAAACATTACATTTTCAAATTATGTTTTCAAAAAAATATATACTACATAAGTTTAAAGGTCATCTTCACACTAAAATTGTACCAAACTCTGAAATTTTCAATATGAGCACCTAATTTTGACATCATGTTCGACTTTTTCTGTAAATTTTACCTTAGCCTACCAAACGGAAATCCATTCGATAAAATTACTTAGTAATTATAAGGATTTAAAAGTTGGAACTCCTAATGTTAAATTCGATTGTAATTGTTGCAAAACAGATTACAGTGCAAATAGTTTCTTAAGCATAACTCAATAATTAATTGGCTGAAGGAGCTGTAATTTTAATGTTATCATAACTGAAACATCCAGAAATCGATTTATGTTAAAATTCTTTGGTTACATTCAATTGTTTTTTCGAAAATTTATTTAAAATATTTCTTTAAAAAATATATCAATTGTAAGCTATGAATAGTTTTAACAACATATTTTTAAAGGCTTCAAATATGTAAATTATAAAATTATAGCTTATTCTGCAAAGTAGTTCTGAAATTACGCTTAAAAAACTACTAGCACTGTATTCTGTTTTCCATGATTAAAAATGAATTTAACGTTATGAGTTCCAAATTTTAACTCTTCATGAATCCTAAACTATGATTAAATGGTTTTCCGTTTGGTTTCATGAAGCAAAATTAAATGAAAATGCTACATGTGTTGTCAACATTATTCTGTGTGTATTGAAAAATTTCAGTATGAAGACGAACCTTAAGTTTTTCTTTATATAACATGAAAGAAGATATAATTTCCTGTTTAATGTCTATTTTAGTTTTTTCAGAAAAATTAAGTTAGTACAATGCATGGGGTCATTTTTTAAATTATTCTTACCTTTCGTCGACTGCACCGTAATACCGTGAGGTATATAGGATATTTTGTATGAAACTGGTCATGACAGGAAATTAGATAGCACCCATCTTAGACGAATGTAGTTATTTGCAACGAAAGAAAGTGTAGCAGTGAAAAAATCTTGTGAAGGAAAATTAGAGAATGCGATTCCTTTATTGGAACACTACAACCGTAATATAGTACCATGGTAGCGAATGGTGTAACCTATGTAGTACAAATACATTAGCTGAAGTGGGTATTGTACATATAAAGTGCACCTGTTACAGAAATTTAATTAAAACTATATTTTTAATAAAATTCTGCTGAATAAGTACATTTCTTTTTTACACTTTTTATTATAATTTTAAAAAGACATTTAAATTTAATATTTTAATGCAAAACGTTGAATTTCCTTGAAATTTAAGAGTTGCAGTAATAGTAATAAATCTAATGCTCTAAATTTGTCATTCTTTTTCAATATTCCATCATAATTAATAGCTTTGTAAGTTTTTACACATCTATATCTAGCTAAAGAATAAAGAATAAATACCCAAGTAAATACCCCAAATGGGTATATACCTTAAAAAAACCTGGTTATTTTACATCACTGCGTGTACTCTGTTACTAGTTAGTACCATAGAGTACACGTAGATTTACCTGTAGAGAATTAGTGAAACATGTAGATGGTCTGAATATAGTAGATTCTGGGCTAATTTAAAATAACTTTCCTTTGAGAGCGTGGAAACAACATCTCAAAGTCCAAGTAAACCCAATTTGTGGTAACTTTTATTTCCTAAAATTTAAGGCATCCTTTTCTCCTGTTCTAATAATTCTATATGTCTCCTTTTTTTGAAAATCATATAACATATACACGCTAAAGACATGGGATAATGCAAGATGCAGGTATAAAATCCATTTTGTAATGAGAATTAAATATAGTGTTACATACTTACCTACCTTTTTCACTTTAAAATATTTACAAAAATATTTCATTTGCAAACAGCAGCAGCAATGCTTCAGTTATGTATTATAAAGCATATCATACCATAAGATTAGAATAACTATACAACTAGTGTTTCCCATGCTGTAGAATTTATCCAATTTCAAAAATAATTAATATACTTTATTAGTATTAATATATAGTAAAGATTAATCATTAACTGTATTTCTGTATAAAAATGTAAGTTCTGCGATTTCCCAAAACAGAAATGCACTTACATTAAAATAAATAAAAAACTGCAGAGCACCTTTTTTGCAGCAAATGATATAAAGGTAAATTAAGATACTGTGTTTTAAATTTCATTTATTTACTTATTGAAAGACATTATTTGAATTTTAATACTGATCACTAATTTTCCTCACATTAATTTGAATAAAATACAGTAGACTCCCTCAAATCCGCACAGCTTGGGGCAAGAGGTTGTACAGATTTTAGAATTTTGCAGATTTCTGGTCATTGATTTGTTTACATTTTTGAAACATTAATTTGATTGGTAGTTAAGCAAGGGAAATTATAATGAATGCTTACAATAAAGTGAAACATTAAAATAAGTAAAATATTAAAATAATTTATTAGTTTAGAAGAAAGTAATTATTAAAATAATTATTTGGAATAAAAATTTAGAAAAATATTAAATTAATACCGATGAAAACGATTCAATTCGATTTCAAAAGTCCTATGCTACCATCTAGTGGTAAAGCGATCTTAAGATCGATACATCATCATATAGATATGCTAATTTATATCAAAATCAAATGTAATGTAAAGGGTCTAGCTGGATAAGCATAGCGAAATGGCCCCCCACGGCCGATGTTTGAAATAACATGTGTAGTAATAAGGCTCACTATGAGAATACAATATAGAGTGATTTTAGCTTCTGACCTTGAACTGTCCTTGAGATAATCGCGGAAGTATGCGCCGGCGCTACTATTTTTCAAATACGTTTTTCTCAAAAAGTACAAGAGTTAAAAAAATTAAACCAACGCCAATTATAGAAGAATATATTAGTTCACATTATATATTTTTTTCACATTTTTACAAAAATTTTAACATAGAAAAATAAACAAAAATATTAAAAAAAAAAACTATTAATGTAGTAATTTTATATTTACAGCAACCAAAAAATTACAGAATAATCCTCAATGTATGGACTTTTAAGAAAAAAAAATTTCGTTAAAATCGAAGATGCGCTTTTTGATTTATAAAAAAAATAATGCTAGCAACTTGCTAAAATATTCGTAACTTTCCCTGTTTGCATTTGAAGAAATACGCTACTATCAATGCATTGGTCGATTCGGGACACTTCCACTCCGGCAGGATGCGCAATGCACCAAAATCAGAGAATGTTAGAATGTTTCCATACATACCACTTCCCTATAGGTTTGTTTCGTGTTTGTAAACATTCTGTTATTTTGGAGTACTGCGTATCCTTCTCTCATAATAATATCAAGTCGATGGTGTTGTCCATTGTGCAGGTGAAGCTATAGGGGTTGTAAATATATAAGGTTATGAACTTTTTGGTAATTCCGGACCCCCTCCCAAACTTCTGATATCATACGTTATCATTCCTCGAATCTCCCTCCTCCTAATAATATTGTTGTCAGTGTTTAAAAATTCTTTTTATTTTTACAATTGTTTTCGTTTTTTTTTCTTTTTATACGTTTTCTATGATATACAGTTATTGGTTGTACATTTTTTATTTGCATATTTTACTTATTTAAATAAAGAGAAGAAATTTATAAGATATCATTGTTATATAAGAAATAACTTTATACCAAATAACATTTTAAAGAAATATTATTTAAAAGTTTTTAATAATAACTCTTTGTTACATAATGCAATGAACAGTATTATTGTCTTCTTGTACTTCGCCCTTTCACGGGGCTAAACAGAACTTCTTTAAACAAAACAGGCGGACAACATTCTTCCCCATCTTTTACTAGCAAAAATAACAAGTATAATTTCGAATCTGGTTTCTCTAACAACGAATTATATACGCATATGGCAAGAAAATATTAATGGCAAACGTTGGGTTATTCCCTATTTTGGAATGAAATGTTTTATAATGATTCAATGGTTTTAATTTTAACTTTGTATTTTCATAAAAAGAAGAAAACAGACTTAAAAAATTTAAGATAACGGATGTAAAGAAAAAGATACCAAAAAAGTAAATTTTCTTTTGATCAAAAATGATAACGATATATAACGATATCAAATGATAACCCCCCCTTCCCCTACAAATATCCTACGATGTCAAGTGCCAGATTCCCCCCCCACACACGCTCCCCCCTATGTTCAGTCCCATAGCTTTCTTCTATGTGCAAATCATCGTAGGCAAATGTTACCATTTTGTTTGTCAATTCTTGATATTATTATGCGAGAAGGATGCGCAGTACGCCAAAATAACAGAATGTTTACAAACACGAAACAAACCTATAGGGAAGTGGTATGTATGGAAACATTCTCTTATTTTGGCGCACTGCGCATCCTGCCCGAGTGGAAATGTCACGAATTGACCAATGCATTGATAGTAGCGTATTTCTGCAAATGAAACAGGGAAAGTTACGAATACTTTAGCAAGTTGCTAACATTAATTTTTTTTATAACTCAAAATGCGCAGATTCGATTTTAACGAAATTTTTTTTCTTAAAAGTACATACTTTGAGGATTATTCTGTGATTTTTTAGTTGCTGTAAATATAAAATTACTACATTAATAATTTAAAAAAAAAATTTTTGTTTATTTTTCTATGTTAAAATTTTTGTAAAAATGTGAAAAAAAATGTATAATGTAAAATAATATATTCTTCAATAATTGGCGTTGGTTTCATTTTTTTAACTTTTGTACCTTTTCAGGAAAACGTATTTGAAAAATAGTAGCGCCGGCGCACACTTCCCCGATTATCTCAAGGACAGTTCAAGGTCAGAGGCTAAAAACATTCTATATTGTATTCTCATGATGAGCCTTATTACCACACATGTTATTTCAAACATCGGCCGTGGGGGCCATTTCGCCATACTTATCCGGCTAGACCCTTTATTTAATAATAAATCAGCTGTAATAACCAAAAGAGAATGATTAACAAAAAATGTAGCAAAAAAAAAAAAAAAAAAAATGCGGTAGTCGCTGATTGCGGCGCCATCTTGAACTTTGTTCCTGCAACTTAACTGTAAATTTCATTGTTTACATCTGAAACGGTCGCGGATTTAAGGGAGTCTACTGTATAACAAGGGTGTAGAGATTCATACCAACTTAATTTATCAAAATTATTATACATTGAGAATGTAGATTTTTTTTTCTGTTGCATACCTTATAAATTTACACTCATAATGCAGAATTTCAATAACCAAAAAAAGTAGGATTAATTATTTAATATATTAAAGAATTTTTCATGGGATTCGATTACAAAACAGAAAATATATGGTTCAGGGGCGTCGCCATGGGGAGGGGGAGCCTCCCCCCCAATATATGTGAAGTTGGGAAATTTGAGCTTAGAGTTGGGAAATTCTAGATTTTTGAGAAATTTCCTTTTTGTAGTAAAAAAATTAGGAAATTTTTGTTTTGGTGATTATGTTTCTGAATACTGTAACAGTAAACATGTTAAATTACCAAAAGAAATACAAAAAGAAATCAGCCATACTCAATCTATCATTGTGTGTTTCAGCTCTACAAAAATATTATACATCTACCAGACCTAATTTTCTCTACTCCTATCCATCAATAGGTGACTATTCAGTTCCTTTATTTCCTCCAAAACTTTGTTCTTTTTTGAAAAATTTCACCCTACGTCCACTTCTCGTCCCAAAAGAGAATCCAGCTATTTTAATCCAAAGGGATTGCATCTTCTTTTGAAAATTGGAGATCACTTGTAGCACAACAGAAAGGAATGTAGTTACCTACTTGAAACACAGCTGGGCAAGAAGATTTGATGAGTTTTCACAAATTGCACTAATTTTTGAGCTAATTGCGTGATTTTTGGACAATCTTTTACTCATTCTCATGATTTTTTACGCAAAAATTAGTTAACCCGTCGATATCAAGAAAAAAGCGTTATATGAGCAAATATGAATATAAGAAGTTGCTAGTTTAGATAAATTTGTCACATTTTACATTTATTTGTGTGCAGAAATATATATCAGTCCTGTTCGTTTATATTTATAGGGTTTATGAAATTTTAAACCAAAAATCCAGTGTTGTGTCTTTGAAACTGTACTAAAAAATGACTATAAATCTCAGCACGAAAGAACCCTTCATAATAAGGAAAAGATTTTTCGTGCAAGGTTTTGGAGCATCTAAAAATCTATTCGAGGATGAAAAAGGTAAAAAGTGGACCATTTGAATTTGGAACAGAAATATGACCATGAAAGTAGTCCATCAACTGAAGAAAAAATCGACATGCATTGTAACACTGACACGTTGCACTTGAATAAAATTTTGAATCAATAAAGATTGCCCTATAGACAAGTTCACAAACAGTTATTAATATTAGAATGTGACTGAAGAAGCTGACTTCCGAAAGCACCGTAGAAAAATGGTTTCACCCTAAACCGAAATTATCCAGTGGCCACATTGTGAAAGAAATGCATACAAGCAACAGCAATTATATGAGAAAAAATTTCAAGAGATCAAAGTGAAAAATAATCTACAAATATACAAAAGAAACAGACTAATTATATCAAATTTGTATAGTTCATTTAATCACCCAATTCTTTTAATTTGGATATAAATTAAGTATAATATAAATCTTAAACTATGTACTGTCAGAAGATAAAGTTGGGCAAGATAGAGGTAAAAAAATATATATCTATAAGAATAAGCTGAGGAATCATGGTAGTGGGGAATATTAGGAAAACAATATTTCTTATTTTCATTTTGCCATACAAGAGTTCATAAAAGAAAAAAAATAAGAATGTGTAAAATTATTTTGCCCTATAAAAGTCAAAACAGAATTCAAGCATTTGTTTTTCATGAATACATAAGAAAAATTATCTTAAAAAACAATCTTATCACAGTTTATTACAGGGGTGAGGAAAAATATCAATAATTTCGACAAGTGGGCGCCGAAAAAATCAATTTTGTCAATCGTTAGCAAGAAAAAGCGCGAATTCCATCAAAGGATCAGGGAAAAAAAGTCCTTCCGGCCAGTGCCGGGAGGAAGAGGTAGCTTTCATACTCCTTATTTAAAAAAAACCAACTTATATTATTCAAACACACGAAGCTCAATTTAGTGGAAACCTAATATAGGAGATTCAATACTAATTTTTATGAATACTAAATCATTATGAATGAGAATTTGGGGAAATTAGTCAGCTTTATCGAAGCTGCTTTTATTTAAAGTAACTTATATTTGGCTGCCAAATTCGGTGATTTCTTAAAGTGCCTGCCATTTTAAGACAACATGGTGGATTAGGCTAACCAGTGAACTTGGTCGAGACCTTAGTAATTGCTGGGCACATGCTCACTCACATCGGAATAGGTAGATATATACGAGTGCTGTCGCAGGCAAAAAATCAGATTTTTTAAAATGTCACTCACATTAGAAATTGAAACTGCTATATCTGAGCTATTTTTTGAGATAAAGACAAACAAAAAATGCTCCTGAATCCTTATATCAAGGTCAAATATTCAAGAAAGAAACCTTTTCAATTTCTAATTTTTTTGCACCTCAATTTAAATATATATATTTTTTAATTTAATGGCCGCCATTTTGAAACAAGATGGCTGATGAAGCCGGCCAGCGAACTTGGTCGAGATATTGATGTATACTATCCACATGCCTTCTTCCATCGAAATAGGCGAATACGTGTGTTATCGCGTGACAAATACAAGATCGTTTCAAAGTGTTATCCATGCTAGAAAGTCAAAGTGCTATAATGCAACCATTTTTTAAGATATAAACAAAAGAACAAATTTTCAGAAACAAAAACTGCTCCAGAATCTTTGTATCAAGGCCAAACACATAAAAAAATCTTTTTCATTTTCCAATTTTTCAATACCTCATTTTAAATTTTAAATTACATTTTTTTGTAAATGGCAACCCTTTTAAAACAAGATGGCGAATGAAGCTGGCCAACGAACTCGGTCGAGACATTGATATGTATTATGTACAGACCAAGTTACATCCAAATCGGTTCATAAATACGCCTGTTATCGCGTGACAAAAGTCAGGTCGTTTTAAAATGTCAGCCACAATAGAAATTCAAAATGCTATAACTCAGCCATTTTTTTAAATATAGACGAAACAAAACCTGTTCCGGAATCTTTGTATTAAGGTCAAACATATACGAAAAACATCTTTATCATTTTCCAATTTTTTGATATCTCATTTTAAATTTTAAATTTTTTTAAATGGCCGCCATTTGAAACAAGATGGCGGATGAAGCTGGCCAACGAACTCGGTCGAAATATTTGTATGTACTATGTACACACCAAGGTACATCCAAATCGGTTCTTAAATACGTCTGTTATCACGTGACAAAAGTTAGGAGGTTTCAAAATGTCAGCTACGCTAGAAATTCAAAATGCTATAACTCAGCCATTATTTAAGATATAGACGAAACAAAAACAACTCCCGAATCTTTTTATCAAGGTCAAACATATAAGAAAAAAATATTTTTTCAATTTTCAATTTTTTGGTACCACATTTCAAATTTAAATTTTTCTTAAAAATTTAAATGGCCGCCATTTTTAAACAAGATGGCGGACGAAGTTACATCCAAATCGGTTCATAAATACGCCTTTTATCGCGTGACAAAATTCAGGAAGTTTCAAAATGTCAGCCACGCTAGGAATTCAAAATGCTATAACTCAACCATGTTTTAAGATATAGACAAAACAAAAACTGCTCTGGAGTCTTTGTATAAAGGTCAAATACATAAGACAAAAATATTTTTCCATTTTCAATTTTTTGGTACCACATTTCATATTTTAATTTTTATTAAAAATTTTAAATAGCCACCATTTTGAAACAAAATGGCGGATGAAGCTGGCCAACGAACTCGGTCGAGACATTGGTATGTACTATGTACACACCAAATTACATCCAAATCGGTTCATAAATACGAGAGTTACGGTGTGACATAGGTCAGATACACATATATATATATAAATTTTGAACGGAGGCTGGTTTCGGGGTCGGGGGGGGGGGGGGGTCATGATCGATGAAAATATACCAAAATTTTTTGAAATCGCTTTCCTCCGAACGGCTGCAATAGGTAGCTTTTTGTAGTGAAAGCTACCTAAAATGCGAATTTCGTCAAAGAATCTAAAAAACACGCGTCTTTTTGTCAAAGAATTGCGGGGAAAATACGAATTTTGCCATTCTTTGCAGAAAAATCATCAACTTTGTCAAAGGATAACAAAAAAAAAAAACCACCAATTCTATAAGGATCTTGGAAAAAACGATAATTTTGTCAAAGGGTCACAAATCAGACAGCGTGAATTTCGGCAAAAGATTGCAGAAAAAATGCGAATTTTATCAAAGGAGTGAAAAAAAAAACAGCGAATTTCGTCAAAGCATCGCGAAAAAAAAACCCGTGATTTTCGTAAAAATTTTCGAAAAAAACGTAATTTTTGTCAAAGGATCGCTGGAAAAAAAACACAAAATTCGCCAAAGGATGGCGACTTAGATGCCTAACATTAGTCGCCGAAGCAAAAAATTAAGTCGCCACGTGGCGACTGGCGACCGTGAAACTTCACCAACAATATCAATCCTTCGAAAGCCGGAAGTCGAATTTTTTTTACGAATTCAATACTTTCTTCTTGTAAAGGTAGAAGAAAGTAAAAAGCTGGTTGGTTTTCTTATTAAAAAAAAGATAATTGGAGTTTTTATGTTTCTAGTTTAAAAATTTTTCTTTGGAAAGAAATTTTTTATGCATAAGTTTCCTTATCATTATTACACACGTTGTGCATATCACTTTAGTTGAAAATTGGAGAAATTTGTTTCAAGTTGGGAAATTTTCGAATTCTCCCCCCCGAAAAAATATCTGTAGCTACGCCCCTGATATGGTTAAATGAAACATTTATTTTATAATGATTTTTATAAGTTATAACCTGATTACCAAACCATCCATGTTTTAAAAATAATAACTATATTACAGAAATATATATTACAAATATTTAGGGTCAAGTGGGGTAAAATGGGTCAATTTTTAGCTATTTTCACATTCAAAGTCTTGAATAAAATGATAAAACTTTCCTGTTTTTCTTCAATAGCATCTTGACATTATATTCCTTCAGGTCATTTTTATGTAATTTTAACATTTATTTTTTAATTATAAGTTAATTAAACTTAAGCTTGAATAGTTTTGACTGATTTTTCTCCATTCTGGGATAAAATGGGTTATAATGCAAAATGATGCTTAAAGAATATCTTTATTAGTAAGTACAGTGAAATACGTTTAACATGAAAACCCTTAACACGAAAAATCGGTTAACACGAAATGATATAGCGGTCCGGACAGTATACTATGCAATTTAATACATTTTGTTTCTTTTAACACAAAACAAAAATCATTTAACACGAAGAAAATTCACTTTCGATCTAGATAGTTTGAGTTGAAATTGGTAAATTTTGTGTTAAAACCACTGAATTTTAGGTGAAAATCAGTGAATTTCGTGTTTTTTTGTAATTTAGCTTTTGTTTTATGAGAACAACAGCTGCGGAAACAAACTGCTGTTTCGCTTCAAATGAAGATGAAGCTGCTTAATGTAGTTGATGAAAAAAAAGGACGAAAACAGAAATCTGCAAAGAGTTTGGCATAGCTGATTCTACTTTATTAACGATAATAAAAACAGGTATCCTATTATTTTAATGTTTGAGCGCAGTATGTTTAAGCCAGAGAAAAAACGTATGAGAGCCGCTAAGCACGAAGATTTAGGGACAGTTTTGCTTATTTGATTCAAACAAGCTAGCTCTCAGAATGCTGAAAAAGACACACAAAAAAATCTGATCTTTTCCCCAAAAAAAAACAATATATTTTTACTTGCTTTTTATCCAAATGGATGCAACCTACTAATAGCTTAACAGGAAATCAAAATAAAATTTGACGATGTCGAAAATATTTGTGAGTTTTGTTCTTCTCTTTTACGAATCTTTTAACGCGAAATTCTTTTAACACGAAAAAAAATTTCGGTCCCCTCAATTTCGTGTTAAACGTATTTCACTGTATATTAAAACAAAAAGGGGATCTGTTACATATTATGTTAAACAATATAATATTCAAATTTTAAAGTAGTATTGTTCCCAGTTGTTGCAAAGTGGTTCTTCTAAATCTTTTACAACATCGCTTTTTTCTACTGTATCGATATCCTCTTCTTCAGGAAAAGCATAATAATCTACTATTTTGGATTTGGTTACATACTTCACATGTATCAGGCTGTAACAAAAGTTTTCCGTCACAGCTAATATCATCTGCGCAAACCGTTTGTGTTGACGTGTTTGCTCATATTTTGTCAAACGATTTTTGGCATTTGAAAGAAAGAGACTTCCTTTATAGCACTGCGTTGGGAAATTTGTAAAAAAAATATCGTTATTATTAAGTACAGGGTGTTTGAAATGGAACTATCTAGCTACCAGATTAGAAACATCATTTACTTCCAGTTCTGTTGTAAAAACTTAGCTACAGAATGTCACCGAATCTTGTGTATGTCCTTTAGGTCCAACTGTTGTATCATATTACACTGTGAAGGTTTGGTACCGAAAATTGAAAAATAAGGACTACGACATTCAAGAAGCAGAGCGCTCTGGCCGGCCTTCTGATGTTGATGAGGCCCGCCTGCAAGATCTTGTGGAAGGAGATCAGTATTCAACTACTCGTGTGTTAGCTAAGGAATTAGACATTAGTGCCATGTCCATTTGTCGCGCTATATATCACATAAACTTGGCGTACAAGTTCAATTGCTGGGTTCCGCATGAGCTGACTCAAGCAGATAAGGACAGATGTGTTCAGGCCTGCACTAATCTTCTTGAATATCAAAGCAAGGACAAAATTTTGGACCGGATCATCACTTGTGACGAAAAGAGGATTTACTTCAACAACACAACAAAAAGTGGGTTGGTCTGTGCCCGATTAGCCCGTCGGCAGCAAAACAAAGCGCAGTTTGACTAACAAAAAGATAATGCTTTGTATCTGGCAGTCCAAAATCAGGTTGATCTGATTGGGAGAGCTCTTTTACTTTCCTTTTGCCATAAACAGTTGAAAAAATTTTACCGCTGAGAAATTATTTATTTCAAAGTATTTTTTTTATTGTCTTACTTATTCAAGAATAAGAAATCTTTATTTTTAATGAAACATTTAACAAAGATCTTTATACAATATTATATTTAGTACTACTTGATTATCCAGTCCACCAATTTTGTCAAATTATATAAATCGCTAAAGTACTCGCCAAATTATACAAATAGACATGATTTTCATTTTAAATAACAAAAGAACAAATAAATTAGTATAAGATCAATAAAAATACAAACAATATGTCAAAATAAAAATCACTTGATGACGTAACAAACACGTGTAACATGTTTAATGTCAAGTGAATGTGACATTTACAATCAGCCATTATTGGCATTTAATATTATAATTTGGCGATAGTTTTTTGATCAACAGGATAATCAAGTAGTACAGTAGACTCCCTCAAATCCGCACAGCTTGGGACCAGAGGTTGTGCGGATTTCTGGTCATTGATTTGTTTACATTTTTGAAACATTAATTTGATTGGTAGTTAAGCAAGGGAAATTATAATGAATGCTTACAATAAAGTGAAACATTAAAATAAGTAAAACATTAAAATAATTTATTAGTTTAAACGTAAGTAATTATTAAAATAATTATGTAAAATAAAAATTTAGAAAAATATTAAATTACTACCGATGAAATCGATTCCTATGCTGCCATCTAGTAGTAAAGCAATCATAAAATTGACACGTCATCATATAGATATGCTAATTTATATCAAAATCAAAAGTAATGTAAATTTATTTAGTAATAAATCAGCTGTAATAACCAAAAAAGAATGATTAACAAAAAATTTAGTAAAAAAAATATTGCGGTAGTCGCTGATTTCGGCGCCATCTTGAATTTTGTTCCTGAAACTTAACTATAGATTTCATTGTTTACATCTGAAAAAAATACGCGGATTTTAGGGTATAGGTTTAAGGGAGTACCTTATATTTTAAATATTATATTTATTCAGGAATATTTCGTACTTGAATGTGTTTGAATCATCTACACTTAAATGGAAATCTAAAAAAAAAAAAAAAAAAAAAAAAAAAAGAGGTAAGTTTCTTTCTTTTCTTTTTTTTTTATTGTTGGACTTTTATCAGTTCAAACTTTTCTCCCCACCCGACTGCCAATGATTGAAGTTTTGCATTACTGAATTAGCCAGGAAAATATTTTTTAACAGCCTAAACAGCAATCAGATATAATAATACTTTTATCGGTAAAAAAAAGAACAAAACAATTCTGTTTTCTTTTTCTTACTCACAATTTTTAAAAAAATAATTGCGGTCTCTGTTGCTAATTATCCAATTGCATTCAATTTCCAGCAAAATCAAATAATAAATTAGGCCACAATTTTCAGAAAATTAGACCCTCCCCCCCCCAAAAAATGCTGATGACTGTATAGTTTGTTTTTATCATGATCAGAAAAGACAAACATTATTAACTTGCATCTGACAATGTTCTTACAAGGAAGGCCTCCTTACTGGGCATACTCAGAATGTTTTGAAAAAAATACCAATTAAACTACTTATGTATGTAATAAAGGATCAGTCAAATTTAGTGGCGGAATTACAGTAGAAAGTCTGTAAAAAAATAAAATACTTTCGAGTATTTGGCGCGAAAAGACGAAGGCGTCACGTGATTTTCCTCACCAAAAGCAAACGATTTTTATGCACCTGAAAATTGTTTGTTAATTGATTTTAAAAAGTATTTAATGAATTTAAACATACACAATGAGAGAGTTTAATAAATACATTTTTTTCATATTACATATTTATGTAGCTTGTTATTTAATTTTATCACTTTAAAAATAATTTCATATATAAAAAATACTTTCATATATTTAAGCGTATTAAAAAATAATGACAAGATTCATTTACCAGTTATTCATTTCGACAGTGCTCAATTGGACTTAATTTTGAGACTGAAAAAATTTTAATTAATTTAAATTTTGTTTTAATTCATAAAAATTGACAGTTAATTTTCATTATAAATATATATATATATGACAAAACTATAGTTAAATTAAACTAAAACTGACAAAACTAAAGTTATTTACATTAAATTTATTTAAACAAGTTCAATATGAAACATTTTTATCTTAAAGAGTATTCGACATAAAAAAGTAATTTTTGAAATTTCATTTCTTCGAAAACCGATGATAAATCGCCAAATAAACGAAAATTTCATTATATTTTTACAAACGTTCTTTCGAGGTTCTGCCAAAAAAATTTTTTATAACATATATATCCACATGAGAAGAACACTGTAATTTTTTTCAGATTTTTCTGAATATGTCCGTATGGAGACCTTCCTTGTTAGCTATGTAGAAAGAAATCATTATTACAGTGGGGTTGCTGTACCTGTTCTTGGCCTGCATGTGATGGATATAATTGAGACAACACGAGTGAATCATACAGGACTTAATTTTCCGACTGTACACATTCTTTTTCTTGAAAAGGGGAAAAAAAGGACAACATTAAAAAAAAAAATTACAGAAAACAAAGTTGATGCTTCAGAAAAAGAGCAGGGTGCATTTTTCACTTTTAAAAAGAACCTTTGAAAAACATCTAACAGGAATATTAGTTGGTTTGTTGACTTTATTACTTTTGTTATTTTCCAAGTTAAAGTTTACTTTATTAGCACATGAAGTAAGAGCAGCATCTGTTATTCATCTTAGTCGTTAATTAAAATATTTATGAGATGTTTAATTCTAAATAATGTAACATTATAAAAGATTAATAAATAAATTTATAAATTACATCCTAACACAAAATATTCTGTACTTGTATTTTTAAGGCAATAAAAATAACTTTGTCAAATACAAATTTAATAATAATAAAAGAATTATTTGATAGACTTCATGAACAGAAAAATAGGCCAAAATTCATTTTCTTTTTTCACTGTTACATTGATGATCAACCACTGCTTCTTTCATGACAGAATTTTTAGTGCTCAACTCTCCAGACTTTTCAAGTATCCGGCAATCGGCACTTCCCGAGTATGCTGGTTAGTTAAGCCTTTACTGTACTAGAAAAATATAGTTTTAAAACTGTGTACAAATTATCACCTTTTACATGAACTATTGTGAACTAACACCATGCTTAAAGCATGCATAAATGTTTTAAAACTAGGTGAAAATGGAACAGGTGTTTTGTGGTTCATGAGATGAACTTGGGATTTTTTCCCAAAATAAGCCTAAATGCTGTTTTTTAAAATGACCGCCAATTAGAAATTCTGAGATAAACCAAGATGGCAGTTATTTTCAAAACTGTGATTAAAAAAAAAATTTTATGATTTAAAGTTTTGCAAGTGGCCACTTAATTTCAAAACAAAATTTATTCATAGTTGTGTGATTGTGATCAATTTGAATAAAGAAATTTTCAGCACAATAACATGCAAAAACAACTGAAAATTAAAGAAACATTAAAAATTACAAAACTATGCTTCAATTTTAATAAATTTAGCATTTAAATATAGAACATAAGATTTTAAAATTCAATTACTGAGAACTAATACAGAAATATTACTTCCATTACGCAAACAAATTTTTCAAGTATCTTATGAGTACCAGATTTTTTTAAAAAAGGAATACCGTATATACTCGCGTATAAGTCGAGGAATTTCTGACAATTTTCGGTAAGCAAATTTGGGGGGTCGACTTATATGCGAGTCAGTTAAAAAAACAAAAATAAAATCTTCGAATACTAAAAAATTATGGCTTCTTATGTGTATGAATAAAAAAATAATATATAAAATATACAAATAAAAATAATTCATCATTTAAAAAATATTAATGATTTGTTTCTGTTTACTTACTAACTTTTCGCATTAGAAAGTGAAATCTTTGGTTTGATTTTGTGCAAAATTGAAGTAAAATTTAGGGGGTAGACTTATACGCGAGTTTTTGATTTTTTCCAAAATTTGTATCCGAAAGTTATGGGGTCGACTTATACGCGAGTATATACAGTAATTCTAATTTTAAAAATCAAATCTAAAAATGTCCTTATACAAGATAAAAAAAAAAAAAAGCACAAAACGAAATAGGAAATTTTTATCAGCAAATATAATTTTTATAGAGCAATCTGTAAATTTTGACAGATTTCTTATAGTGATACATTGATGAAACATACTACTGCACCAAACAAGAGAGATCGAATTATTTGAAAGGTAATTTCTTCCCTTTCTTTCTAAAAATACTGTCACAAAAAAGTTTTGCTTAGGTAAACAAAACTTTTCGCAATCAACTATTAAATATCCAAAAAATAAAATTTTTTTACTACTTTTCAACGTTAGCCAAATAGTATAACTGTGCGACAGAAAAAATCTTCCTTTTTACCTCACTGGTAGGTTTGCCAAAATGTACGATACCATAACAGCGATTTATCACTAAAATTTGTTGATTCTTTTATTTTTGATGTTTGGAAAACCAGCTACAGTAGCATAAATTACGGTTGCCACAGTTAACAGTCTATCGCCGAAATTTTGCCTTTTTTTTTCGCAGGTTAATTAAAAAATTTTTTTTTGCAGACCGCAAACTCATCTGTTTCATGAAAATAACCAAAATGTGGATGTTAAATATCAGTATTAAAGTTTTAGTAAGAGAAAGTATAGAAAATGATGCAATGAATATAAGTAATTTACATCGTAAGGAAGTAATTAAAAAAAAATTAAAGATTTAAAAAAAACATAAAAAAAAATTACTGCAACAAAATGTATTTTATATATAGAAAATATGTTTAAAATATATGCTGATTAGCAGGAAAAAAAACGCACATAGAACTGACATTTTTAAATTATTAAGGTAAGCACATTAAAGTAAAGAAATATTGCATTATAAAGATAATAAGAAAATACATCTAATAGATAAATATACATATCATAGCTTCAACTAAATTACCTTCTAACGAAATGTTGCTCAAATGGTGAACATTAAGCCTAATGCAACAACACAGTAGCCTGCAATTTTCTTTAAATTGTTATATTTCCCTTCTATAGTGGGAATTAAAAAAGATATAAAATAAATCAGACATGAACCATTTTTAACAAAGAAATTTATAAAATACCATGTAAAAGTTGTGATATATTCAGACAGAAAATTATAGAAAAATCAACGCAAAGCCATTTTGCGATTAAATTTTCGATAGACGCGATACCCTAACACAAAGCGATATAAGTAAGCGTCCCACCTTAAATGGAAGAAGTAACCGCAAGATTAAAAGCGAGGTCACATCAATCAAGGTCACGCGCCACGTAGCGGATGGAGTGTGATCTACAGGTAAATACCTAACTGTTTTTTTACTCGCACCACTAAAATTATACAGTTTATTACACCTTGAATAATAAATGAAATGGATTCGACAAGGCGAAAAAAACCTCGTGGTGTTATGTCCATATAGATGCCCCTCTTGTTACGCCATTATTTTGCAATAAATGTGGCTAAACAAAATTCACTTCTATGAGTGGCTAAAGATTTAGAAAATATGCACCGCACTAAAAGCCCGCGTATGTGGATTATCACTCCGTCCGCAAGATGGCGCAAGTGTGTTAATTTACGCCCGATTCCAGCATTAAGTTTGCACGCTTACTTATATCGCTTTGCCCTAACATGTTCGATCCATCCATATTCAATTAACAGTTTCTCATGCTGCCATCTATCGGCGTAAGAAAATTTCAACAACCTGTAGTTCGTGCGTTACACATTATATGAAAGATCAGGTTAGTTAAAGAAGGAAAAAAGTGGCCTGTCTTTTACTTCCACGGGCGTAACTAGTGAATTTTTCTAGGGGGCGGGGGGGGGGGGGGGTCACGGCCCCATCTTTTTAATAATTTCCAAACAATAATAGTAAACACTTTTGTTAAGACATAAACAGTCAACAGGAAGCTCATCTATTGATATGTTCCTAGAAACGTATAGTCGATTAAAAAAACTAAATCGGATGAATCTTTCTTCTATCTCACACAGGTTTTTTTTTGTTATTTATTACACATCACATCTTTTGTCAATAAATGTTTCAAAACAATGGGCGAGGGCAGAAAAAATTTCATAATGAAGTCTAATTAATGGGTATATACCCAAAAACGTGAAAAATTTTGGCTTATTACAAATGCGAAAATTAAACACGGATTGGGAAATCGCCCACCTTGGGGACCGGCTTTTGGCTGATGATACGGATAGGACAATTAGGTAATTCAGTATGTTTCTTTTTTTTTTTTTTTTCAATAGCTACCGCACCCATCCCGGAAATCGAACAAAATTCGCTATCAAGCGCCACCTTCTGGCTTTATTTTTCTTTAAAATTTTATACAATACTTATTACATTACATCTAAATGTATGCCTATATAATGTATTACATCTAGGCATTAAATTTCGTCAAAAATTTTCATAAATCCTTTGCTTGTTATCTATACTCAACCTAGCATACCGTGTGGCAGATTTTTTTTTTTTTATGCTTACTGCGACATGTCCCATTGAAAGCAAAATTTGTCTGCAACGTGATACTTTTTAACATCGAAATTAATGATAAATTTATGCATAACACAATTAGAAAAAATACATTGAAGAACTAATATATATTAAACCATGTATTATAATGTTTTATATATAATGGTCTTACATGGTTTTAAACTGCATGAAAAAAAAATCCAATAACTTAAATTCATAAACAATTCATTCATTCAGAACAATCTAAAAATCACAAAAAGTTACTAGCCACTATAGTGAAAATTACTTTACGAAATCCGAATGGACTTCACTGACAGAATTTACTATATTGGGCTAAAAGATTAAAACCAGATTCCTTAATAGATGATGCTCAAATAATGAAGCAAACCAGGATTTCAAATTCTGATGCTACATTTGTATTTGTGTAGTAACTATGCAAAAGAATGTAAAGTAAACAAGAATTCGATATGTCTTTTAAAGTTTCTATATAAAATGTGTATTTACATTTTTACCAATTAATCATACAAAGCTTTAAACATCATAAGAATACTAATAAAATATTAAAATATTGTTAAATTATTTCAATTATAAGATGAATTTATTAAATAATAGAATGCACTGTCACAATTTTTATTAAATAATAAAGAATATTCAACAAAGTAATAATTTAAAATACATCTAAAATTTAAAAAATCTTAAAAAACCAAAAAACAATCCTGCATATTTTTATTTTCTTTGGTTACAAAAATGCTAATTCCAGAACAGGATTTTAATGCGTTTATCTCAGAATGATTTTTTCACAATTTGACCTATTAAAATTGATATTTTTGAATTTCCACGAAAGATAAAATTATGACACCTTGTACAGTGTTTTAGGTAGATTTCGTAAGAAATACTACCTATTACATTATCCCCTATGTTGGAATTTCTGAAAAGTTTTTGCAGACATACATCGATCATGACTCCTAGTACCCAAAATCATCCCCAGTTAAAAACTTTATGTCTATCTATCTATCTATCTATATGTATATATCCTTTTTTATGAACATGGTAACTTCCATAATTCTGCACAAATCTCTTTCAAACTGACACATAAAATCAAGAGGCAGGAAATCTCGTTAATGGGCAAAATCGGACCAAGGGGGTCAAAATAGGGAGGTGTTTTGTGAAAACTGAAAAAAACCCCATAACTTCTTAATTATAATACATATCAAACCAGTTTAAAGTTATTATTACTTCTAGGAAAAGGGTAAAAAATTTATGTATCACAAATTTTTAATAAAATTAAAAAGGGCTCAAGGGGTGCAAAAATGGGGTTTTAGGGAGAAAAAAATTCATAACTTTGTCAATTCTCAAGATGTCAAATTCAAATAAACTTATTACATATCTTCCTAATACTACCTACAACTTTTATACTGACAAGTTTTTGGTAGTACCAAGTCTTGCTTGCAAAAAAAAGGGGGGGGGGGGTCGGTTGAGGAAGAAAAAAATCCATAAATTCGTCAATTCACAAGATATCCATTCCTCTTAAATTTATTTTACATATTCTTAATATTACCTACAACTTTTATTTTGACAAGTTTTTGATAGGACCAATTCTTGCAGCAAAAACAAATTAAACAAAACTAGGAGTTAAAGAAAAATTCATATTAAGTATGTGCTCAAATACAAACTGCTTATTTTCTGATTCGTTTTTAAATACTTTTTTCCCTTTCATATGCATCCAATTGGCAAATTCTCTTATTCAGAAACTATATAATGTGCCGTATTGTTCGAGTTTTTGATAAAAGCAGAATATATTTCAAAAAATGCTGTCAAAATGGGAATTTTGAGCCAAATTTCAGGAAGTGCTGGAAACAAAACAACAACAAAAAAAAAAATGGTCGCACTGGGAAAATAATTGTTTGTAAATCAAGTTATAATTAATTGAACGAACAATATAAGTACACAGGTCATTTATAAATCTCTTCAAAATATCACGTCAGCAAGTTTCATGTTTTTACTTTTAAAAATGAATCTGAAAATGTGTCAGAAAATTTCGAGTTGTTGATCGTGGAAAAATACGAGGGTGTATCATTAATTTTTTGCCCTCACATAGAATTAATTGTGAAATTTATGAAATTGCTGCATTGTATTAGTCGTTTTCTATATAGTCATCGTGCACAGTAATACATTTCTGCAAACAGTATTTCAAGGAGAGGGGGAAGATGTATTCCAGGAGGTGCGATAGTACACCCAAAGGTGGGAAATTTTCTAATTTTTGCCAACCCCGATATGTGGTATATTATTGGGAAGGCCTGTGACCATTTATTCATGACATGCACCTCGTGAGCCCCTCCCCTAAATTTGGCCCCCGGGGAGCATGAATGATGTCCACAAAATTTAGAAAATTACCCCCCGGGGGGCAATTTTGGGGGGGAGGGGCTCTGGAGGTGCATAACATGAATAAGTGGTCACAGGCCTTTTCAATAATATGTCACATGTGGGGGTCCAGCAAAAGTTAGAAAATGACCCCTTTAGGTCTAATATTACACCTATTTCTCTTTGAAATACCATTTGCAGACGTGTGTTACTGTGCACACTGACTATACAGATAAGAGCTCATAAAATGTAGCAATTTCATAAATTTCACTCAATTATTTCTATGTGAGAGCAAAAACTTGATATACCCTCGTATTTTTTTAAACATAATTTTGATAAAACCAGCTCTTACAGAAAAATGAAATTAAAAGCTCGTCAAAAACGGCCAGATAAAATTGCTAAACTGGATTTCTCTCTAATCTTGATTCAGTTTTTGTTGGTGAAATTAGTACTTAACTTCGAAATCTACCTCCGGTTGTCGGTCGAGCCGCCAGGTTTTTTTTCAGCTATATATTCTTTAAATTGTCTTTGGGATTTTATGTTTTGAGAGAAAAATCTGAAAATATAATTCTCTTAGAAAAAAGTTCTCATAAAAGTCTATTTAAACAACAACAACAACAAAAAGATAATTTTTAAAAAGAAATATTTCTTTTTTAAATCCCGAAGACAGACTAGTATTTAAAAGAATTTGTGGAAGATCAGGACTTTTGACACCTCGTGCAGTGGTTTTGTGGGACGGGTCTTGGAAGCCCTAAAAATCGGGACACCAGGCAACACTCGTTGCAATACATTGATTGAAAAATGCTGTTATATTTTATGATAAAGTAGCAGTTTACTTTGAATTACATGGAATATAGTCTTAGAAATTAAAATTTATTCTTACCTATTTGAAGTTGATAAACTCTTCACCATCTAAAAAAACTGAACGAAACTTAACTTCCAACTAAACTCTTTTAACATTTACGCAAGAAAAAAGTAACAAAATAAGTTTTCAACCCCCATTGCCAGTGATGTGCCTTATCAGAATTGTAGTCTGCCAAAAAAAGAAAAGGAAATGAAAAAACAACATTTTGTTACCATGAAATTTTTGTTGACCTTGAAGGAGAAATCACCGACGTTTTGAACCTATTGTGCAATGTAACCATCCTCACTCGGACCCCGGCTTGACCACACCCTCAGGACAAAGATGTACTGAAGACTGAGATCTGTCTCTTTTCTTTTACGCTTATTCCAAGATGAATAGGATATTTTACATGTATAGAAGGGAAGTGGAAAGAAATGAACTTTTTGAGAATATTTTCATCCCAAAAATTGGCAGTAGTGCAATTTTAGTGTAATTTTCTTCGTTTAATAGAATAATTTATTTTATTGAATCGCTTAAAAGTGCAAATGCAAAAATATGAGTAATAAAAACGAAGATACTTGCATTGAAACTTATTTTATAGTATAGATTTTATGACATCTTTGATACACCTTGATAAAAAAAAAATTCGGAGGGGGGGGGGGGATCAATCCCTGGTGATCCCCACGCTGTCTAAGGCCTTGGTAAATAACATAGTAAACTAAAAGTTGTGTTTTGTTGGTTTTTGTTATTATTACTTATCATTTATAGAACTATTGTTCTTTTAAATAATCTTTAAAATAAAAATCATTTTTTCCCTATAAAATATTGTTAGGAGGTCCAGTCGGAAATCTGGGGGGGGGGGGGTCCAAATAAGAAATTCAATCCTTTCATTCTTACTTTTTTTACTTATTTTAACAAATGTGCAGCACATGGAAGAAAAAGGAAAATCCAGAAAGGCAATTCTGAAATAACTGCATATTTTGCAAAATGGTAAACACATCAAATACAGTAGACTCAATTAAATCCATGACCCTAAAATCCATGAACGCCTAAAATCCGCGTTTTTTTCAGATGTAAACAATGAAATTTACAGTTAAGTTGCAGGAACAAAATTCAAGATGGCGCCGCAATCAGAGACTACTGCAATTTTTTTTTTACTAAATTTTTTGTTAATCATTCTCTTTTGGTTATCACAGCTGATTTATTACTAAATAAATTTACATTACTTTTGCTTTTGATATAATTTAACATATCTATATGATGACGTATCGATCTTACCTTTTGGAATCAAATTGAATCGATTTCATCGGTAATAATTTAATATTTTTCTAAATATTTATTTTACATAATTATTTTAATAATTACTTACGTTTAAACTGATAAATTATTTTAATATTTTACTTATTTTAATGTTTCACTTTATTGTAAGCATTCTTTATAATTTCCCTTGCTTAACTATCGATCAAATTACTGCATCAAAAATGTAAACAAATCAATGACCAGAAATCTGCAAAATTCTAAAATCCGCACAACCTCTGGTCCTAAGCTGTGCGGATTTGAGGGAGTCTACTGTATTACTTCACAGCTTACTTTCCTAATTTATATTTTAACAACTGTTTTCCTTCATTTCATTTGCAGGTATTTAGTATTTTGGTTTTGTTTATGTATTATCTAGGCCAGGTCATATTCGCTGAGCCAACAATGGAGTAAAAAATATTAATTACAGTACAGAACCATTTATCCGGAATGGTTGGGGTCAGATGTATTCCAGATAACTGGTTTTTCCGGTTAACTGGTTGTCACTAAAGCAACATCCATTTGATAAGTTTTGTGGAATATATGTGGTTGTGGCATTATGTCTGATTTTAAATTATTAGATTACTTGGATTAAAAATCAGATGCAAGAAAGATCAATAGTTAATCAGAGTTTGAAGGAAAGTAATTTATGGGAATCCCTTGGGAACAAGAATTTTTCTGCATAAAAATTAAAACATCTAAGATACAACTAAATATGTTTCCATTTCAAATACTAGATGTTGTCATCAAATTATACAATTGTTCCATGCAATGCATATGTCAAACTGGCAGTGTATGACACTTTTTTCTGCAAAGATTCTGAAATCAGTCTATTAGAAATAGCATTCCGGATAACTGGTTTTCCGGTTAACTGGTTTCTGGATAAATGGTTCCATACTGTACAGTACTGTCTCCCCCTTTTTTTTTATTTTGCTTTCTTCATTTTAACTGTGTAGTCAATAATATATAGTTGTCATACTGAGGACAGTGGCGGAAGTATTTGTACCTATAACTATATAATATGACATAACAGATATACAATAAAATCTCTAAATAACAGACATATCAGGAGGGCAGAATTTGCTCGCCACTGAAAGGTCAAAATGTACAAGCGGATCGAAAACGTGTCAACTAAATAGAGATGTCCATTAAAAGGAAGTTTTACTGTAGTATATTACATTCATTGATATAGTATATTTATATTAAATAATATTTACATTATATTCATTCTTATGGCCATGAAAAGCTTCTGGAAATAAAATCACTATTGTTAATCGTTTCATTTATTGCTAAAAGCCATCAATTTCATATTATGTATCTAATGAATGTATACTAAATAAAACTGTTTTGTGTTATTTTAGCTTCCTTTAACATCATTCACCATTTTAAACTGTGTTATGTATTTATTAAATATACATTAAATTACCATTTTAAACACAATTGGTAATTCACAACAATAAACAGAATTGGGGATCAACAACCATACTACCTGGTCTGGATAATATGTCTGTACCTTTGTTTTTTTACTGAGATAAAACAATATCGTAAATTTTGCCACTTTGTTTGCATCAGACAGGCAATTCCAATTAATTTTCTTAATTTAATAAAAAAATTTAATTCAACATAAAAAAATCATTAGCTTCATTTAAAAAAAAAAAAATACAGAAAATTATATTATGTGGTACTTGAAAATACTGAAATACAGTAGGTTCC
This sequence comes from Maratus speciosus, assembly GCA_963932465.1. NCBI lineage: Eukaryota > Metazoa > Arthropoda > Arachnida > Araneae > Salticidae > Maratus > Maratus speciosus. Next base: position 397,938,985 of record OZ010799.1, on the reverse strand, counting down.
CTCAAATCCGCAAATGCCTAAAATCTGCACATCATCGCAGATGTAAACAATGAAATTTTCAGTTCAGATGTATAACAAAATAACAGAATTTTTTAGTTTTTTAACATTCTCTTTGTATTTTAATATGTAATTTTCGATAATAAGACTTAACTCATTGCTTTTCATGAAGGAAGTATAAAGTTATTTCTGGACAAAGTCAAGGTACTGCTGATATCACTGGTAATCACAAGTTATAAAACATTGTATTATATGTAAGAAATAATGTTATAAATTACTAACTCTGCGAGAATTGTTACTTTCATCTTAAAACAAGTTGAGCAGTACGTCTTTTTTCAGGTGTCTGATGGTGTATCTTCATCTTTATTATGCATATTTAATTATACATTATTAATTATTTACTTGACTTTTACTCTTAATAATTTAATTATTTAAAAAATTATATTACTTCTTAACATTTTAGTTTATTACTTTACTTAATTATTTTAATATTTTACTATATATCAAGCAGTCATTGTAATTTTGATTGCATTACAGTAGACTTCCTCAAATCCGCACAGCTTGGGACGAGAGGTTGTGCAAATTTTAGAATTTTGCAGATTTCTGATCATTGCTTTGTTAACATAAACAGTCATTTGAATGCAATAATGCAATCAAAATAATAATGAATGATTGTAATATTGTAAAATATATAATTAAATAAAGTAATAAACTAAAAGGATAAAAAGTAAGTTAATTTAAAAACTGATTAAAATATTAAAAGTAAAGGCCAAGTAAATAGTTAATAATGTATATTTGAATATGCATAAAAAAGATGCGATACATTTTTCTTGAATTATTCAATGAAACTTTCCTTATGAAAAGTACTCTCTCTATTACTTTACATCAAAATCATCGTAATAATAACCAAAAAAGCTTGATTAATACATAAATATATTTGGTAAAAAGATTGTGATTACCAGTGATATGAGCAATATCTTGATTTTTTTTTTTTTTTTTTACAAATAAATTTATATTCCTTTCATGGAAAGCCAGGAGTTCAGTCATATTAATATTTTACTATATAGCAAGCATTCATTATGTTTTCAATGAACTGTTACATTCAAACTACTGTTTAACAAATGTAAACAAAACAGTGACCAGAAATCTGCACAATCTCTGGTCCCACTCTATGCAGATTTGAGGGAGTCTGCCATATAACATTGCTTTTCTGACTTGGCAACACTGAAAACCAGACAAAATTGTCACTGTGCGTGTTAATAGATTAAAGCCAGCATACTTTTTGCAAACACCAAACTTTGCTACAAAACAACTAAAGAAACAGAACCTGTAAAATCACCACAGGATTCGCATACTCAAGTCTAAAAACTTCATAAAAAAACAGTGACATACAGGATGAATGATTAACCTACCTGTGCGATTTCGAGAATAGCACATAATTTTTTTATTCTATTCCACTGTTATTTTTATAATTAACATTTTTTTCTGTATGTAAATTTTAACCTAACTTTGTTACTGGGAAGAGAGGCTTAACGGCTTCCGTACCAGTGGATCCACATATGGATCCATCGCCTGATTCTCAACAAACACCAGTGGATCCATGTTGATTCATTATTCTATAGTTGCCGGTAAAAACGGCGCAGCAGGAATATATGTTTGTGTATAGCGGGTATTATGAGAAATACTGGAAAGTGTTTAATTTTCCCTCTGCAGCAGAGATGGCGCTGCCATACAGATGAGAATGTGCTTTTCTCTCATTTCTCGTTGTTCTCAAACAACACGTTTTTCTGTCATTATTTCTCTCTTATTTTAGTTCTTATTTGTTTCTATTTTTTTAGGTTGACTCATCAAAATTGATTTAGACAGGGATTCGAATTAATCAATTGACACGGATATTTCTTCCGGATGACACTATCATTATATTTCTTTATGTATCGAGTTAGGTATTGATATATATATCGATTCCTATACCTCTTCTCATTAATATGAATCAAAGCATCTCATTTTTCTGAAAACTATTACTTGAAATTTTAAATCTAAATGCCCAAAAAACTGGTTTTACATGTAATCTTCCTATATATATGCTGGTACAAAAGTGGTTAAATGTATGTTTTTTTTTTAAACAGTTTTTTATTCACTATTGTAATAATTTTCCTCGAGGGCCTGTCATTATGTATTATGGCTTGTGGTGTTGTTTTTGTAGTTAGCTTTTATAAGTAATATTTCTTTCTGAATTGATGACATGCAGAGTTTCAGTTTTTGTTTTAAAAACAAATATATATGCGCTAAAAAAATAAAAATCTGCAAAGATAAAAAAGATTTTAAATGTTAGTCGTTTTTATTCATCAACCCGTGAACTAGAATAGTAGAAAATATTATACGAAAGTCACTCAACAAAAGAAAGAGTGAAAATCATCGCAAAACATGTCACAAATTGATCGAATCAAAGCCAAAACGTTTACACTCTATAAGGGATGCAAAGTGCATACAAAATATTAGAACTGCTTTTTTACTTTTAAATATTACTAATTATTGCTATTCTCACTCTCAGTGCGCAAATACTTTTTTTGCATCACAAATGTTGCTTTTTTATATTTTTTAATATAGATATCAAATCAAATGTTAAATAAAATATGTTTATTTATTTATGAATATTTTTTCTTCATAATTCATTTTAGGTTTATTTGTGTACAAATTCACTTGATATGCAAATACATTTTTTGTTCACTGTACATTTTTCAATACATCGTAAAAATTGCACAGTTTTCCGAATTTGATATGTTGGCGTAATAAATAAACTTACCTTAAAAAGATATTTTGATGAAAGCTTCAAATACTGCAATAATCTCTATTTGTAAGAGAGGCAGAATGATTGATTCAATTTGAATGAATCAGTCATGAAGATTTGCACAAACACAGTAAAAATATTCGATTATTTAACTAAATTAATAATCGATTTATTTTTTAATGTTGGAATTTTTATTCAAAGTATAATTTTTTATTTCTCGTTTCCAAACTATCTTTTGAGACCCACGCCATGTTCCACCAGTCTCTTTTGCGCACCCAAAAACAAAAAGCAATAAAATCACAATCAGTTTGTAATTATTTTTTTTAAAACGGTGCATGCGCTTTATCCAAGTAAATCCTATGCTCAATCAAATAGTCAGGAATCTATTTTGCGAAATGGCGCGATGGAGTTGTCATCGGTTTCGTCTCTCTAGATTTCTCTCCAAATCCCATTAAAGTTTATAGCTTTCGTCAGAAATATTCATTGTTTTTGTTGTTAAAGGTATTCTATATAATTATTTCATGTAATTAATTTTTACTGTAATCGTTTCTAATATTGATAGAGCCTTAAGGATAATCTATACTTAGGCCTAAATATTCGATATCGGGATACCGTCCGATCTTATTTTAATCTCTTTTAAATTGTTGAAAAATTTTATTTTATAACTTTTAAATAAAACTTTATCTCGTTAGCAATTTCTTAACATCCTGAGCTTGCATATTATGTTATATAAACATATAATTATCCCCCCCCCCCCTTGGAGGAGATTTCTGCTGTTCTGGAGTGAAATCTGCACGTTTTCACCATTAATATTCTTAAAAGCTTAAATCTCGCACTCCAGGGGATAAAAATCCCCCAACCTATTGCACAAATTCATCATTGATAATTCACATAAAGTATGTCGAATAGATTTCAGTGATTTTTCAATTTGTCAAATTTTAGATTTGCTTAATGTTTTTGTCAATTGTACTATTTCTGTAATCGTTGTCTTTTGAAAGATAAGTTTCTATATATACCTCTATTTTACTTTTACTTTTTTTTATTAACAAAACTATTTTTTAAGTCGAAATATCTAATTTTATCCACATCAAAAAGTTTCATTCTACCGAGGTTATTGAAGTTTTTTCATTGGTTAAAGAATTTTTAAAAACATCTTTTTTCAATGTGAAATGCAGACCTGCCAACTGCTACGAAAAAATCGTAGTTGCTACGATTTGGACCTATAAACTACGATGCTACGAAAATCGGTCTTAAACTACGATTTTTTGCAAACAATACAAACGCATTTTTTGTTTCTAGTTGCGATTTTTATCCGGAACAGTATATTTTTCAAGAGTGATTCTGTTCCGAGATTTCTAAAATTTCAAAGTATTCATTTCCGAAAGTTAAAAAAAAATTGGCCATTAGTCCGAAAATTCTGTCATTAAAAAATTTCTGGAAAGGAAGGGGGTTTCTTTGAGGGGCAAGGTTTGAAATAGTGTGCAAAATCACAAGATTTGCGATAAACTATCGCGAATTTCGACAAATGACTGTGTAAAAAAAATCAATTTCATCAGTTGGCAGCAGAAGAAAATAAATTTCGTCAAAGAATTGGGGTTAAAAACGTGAATTTTGTCAAAATATCACAGAAAGAAAATGTGAATTTCGTCAATAGATCAGTACGAAAATGCAAATTTCATCGAAAGATCGGTAAGAAAACGAAAATTTTACCGAAAAATCGCAGACAGAAAACACTAATTCCGTCAAAGGATCGTGGTAAAAAACGCGAATTTCATCAAATTTCATGGTAAAAAGTGCAGATTTGAACAAAGAATCGTGATAGAAAAATGGGAATTGCGATTGTGGGAAAAAAAAATGTGAATATCCTGAAATGATCGCGGGAAAAAAAATCGCGAATTTCGTCAAAATTTACTGCACTGGGCTAAAAAATTGGAACCTGGCTCCTTTTACAAATGTAAAATAAACGCTGTGAAACGAAAAGAAACTCTAAAAATCGTATAATAATTTTCAGAGGAAAAAAAATTACTATATTGAGTTGAAACTGAAACCTTATTCCTTTTACAAATGTCAAAAGATGGCTTTGTAACACGAAAAAACAACCAACCAACCTTCAGATTAATTCAAATTTTGCGTGCTACGATTTCTCATTTTCAAAGGTTGGCAGGTCTGGAAATGTAAAACTGATATTTCAGTGTTTCCCAGTAACAAAATTTTATGTAATTTTTCTTTTTTTTTAGTGAAGCTATTTAATGCTTTTTTTACATTAAATTAACTTTTTTAAATTAAATTAAGGAAACTAATTTGAATGGTCGATCTTATGCAAAGAAACTATAGCAAAATTTCTGATATTCTTTTATCTCAGTAAAAAAACAAAGGTACTGACATACAGTGCGTCCCAAAAGTTTATAGACAACAATTTTTTTGGATTTAAGAGCTATCTAAACAAGTAAGAAAGACGATATAAATTATGAAAATGTATAATAATGAAATAAAAATAATAAAATACTCAAGTAACTTTTAGCAGTCATAAATTTAATATAAAAAATTAAAAACAAAAAAATGCTGTCCCAAAAGTAGGGTAGATGCACCAGTTTTGGCCACTGTACCAGTTTTGGCCACATTGGATCAATTTGTCCAATATTTAGCCTGTGAATTCATGCTAACAAATAATATGCATTCTTACACTTTAAGCAAACTCTCTTTTATCATTTACAATATCATTTGTTTATTTTTTGCTAAAATGTGACTTGAAAAAAAAATAAATGTGTGAAACTGCAGTGTGTGCTTACATGTATTAAGATTTTTGCTTAGCTGACAAGTTTTCAGAATCTTTCAACATTAGGCACTTATATGGTTCTATTTGTTCTGAAACAAATTTCTATTAGGTTTTATGAGGTAATCTTTCTCTCTACTGCAATTTTACATTTAAATTACTTATTTTAACAGTTTAATGGGGGGTGGCCAAAAAGGGTACAACATATGTTCCACTTTTGGCCACATGATTCATTATCATTATAGAGGGAATTTTAGCCATTTAATAAATTTAATAACATCTGGATAAATCAAAATCAATTTAGTTTTGTTTTATATAGTAATGGCTTCAATAATAATAATAAAAAAAAGCAAGGCTAATGGCAGTTCTATAAAAGAGATTTGTTATTCTCTGTCCAATAGATAATTCACTTTAGAAAGGACATTGTGCTAGTCACTAAAGAAAATATAGTATTGTGTTTATTTTTGATAAAGCAAAAGGGGAGGTGATATGTAATTTTTATGTATGATAAATAAACTAAAACATAAATTTTGAAAGATTTTACAACTTATAAATTAAAACGTTCAATAAAATTATAGCATGATTTAATTGCTTGTATTTTTCCTAAAGAAATGAAGACGTTCCATAAGTTTTGCAATATTTCAGGCACACGGATTTAGAAATACTAAATATTGTGAAAATCTTTACTAGAGAATCTAAATACAAGAATGTATTTCACATTATTTAAAAAGAAGAGGATTCATTTTAACAAGTTTAAAAGAGATTCCGTGCTCTTAAAAAATGGCCTAGAGAGGAACACTGCTCTAAGATAAGAAGTAAAATTAAGGCCATTCAAAATGTAATGCCAGCACTACAAGTTAGCAAAGTTTTGGAGTAACCCGTTCTTGCCTTACATCAGAAGTTTGTAGGACGGACACCACTTTCCTCTAATAATGTTGAATCTCAAGTAGTAGATCTAGGTATTAGGAATTGGAAGTTAAAAATCAATTAGAAAAGTGGATCTTAGATATTGTCAGAATACTATTTCCTATAAAAATGGAACAACTTTTAAGATTTTGTCCAGAAAATTGTAGCCGGTAAGATAGAAACTCCGTTTCAAGATGGAAGACCAGGCATGAAATGGTATGATTCGCTTCTGAAATCACACCCTAAAATAACTTGCAAAGAAGCAGGGTACGTAAATAAGGCATAAGCTAATATAAATCAAAAGATAATTTCAAGAAGTATAACTTTTTGATGAAAATCAAACCAAAATCAGAAAATGCTTTCAAGAAATATAACACTTTGATGAAGATTCAAGTGTTCTAAACAAGCCACAATCCATGAATAATTATAAAACTGCTTAAATAGTTAATCTTTATGTCCTATAGGCACTGTTGTCCCGTTTATTAATCAAATTTAAATATATTTTTTGTTTTTTAATTGAAACTTTCAGTTAAAATCAAAATAAGTATATTTTACTTGATGTTTTCATCAATTCATAAAGAAATTTGCAAAATTCTCTTAATACAGCAAACAAATATATGTGTGGTAAAATAGATGTTGCATAAAAATGCTTTATTTTTACTTATTATCAATTAAAACGTTTGTTAAACTACTTGATATTGGAATGGCCAAAACTGGTGCATAGAGATGGCCAAAACTGGTGTAGGGGTGGCCAAAACTGGTACAAATTGGAATAAATTACTTGATGAGTTATTACTCACAATCTAAAATATTCTGTAGGAAATCATTATAGCTAACAGAAAGACAATTAAATTTACTAAAGAATGATGCTATTATGATTTAATATGCTTAAATCGGTCAAGAACTGTAAAACTTCTATTCTGAATTTTCTCTAAAAGTGGCCAAAACTGGTGCATCTACCCTATATAGACAACTGGTGTTAAAAGCTGATTTAAGTGCTGATGTCCAAAATTTTCATATTTCAAGGTCATGTACTTGTGACGCAATAGTTTCCTGAGATAAAATCTTATCTGTCTTTCCGTTTCCAACTGATTGCAAAGATGCCTCGCGATGTGAAATTTTCCAAAAAGGAAAATTTGAAAATCTATGGCTTAAAGGCTCGTGGATGGAAAGTTGTGGACATTTCAAGGAAAAACTGGATGCAGCAGGGTTGGTATTTACCGAATTCTGTCAAAAGTTGACAATTATGAAGCAAAATCTCGTTCTAGAGAACCAAAGAAAACAACAAAATGATATGACAGAGAAATTTTGACATTAATTTCAACCCAGGATCTCTCTGTACGGTCAGTTTGTAAAGAAATAAGCGTTCCAGTATCAAATTCTACGCTTCATCGATGGCTGCAGGCAAGTCCATTTCTTGATTATCGCAAAATGCGTAGTACGCCAAAGTTTACGAAACGGCATAAAGACGCTCGTATTGATTGGGCCCGAAATCACATGAATTGGACTGATGAATGGCTGTGTGTTCTATTCAGTGATGAAAAGAAGTTTAACTTAGATGGCCCTGATGGTTGGTCATATTACTGGGACGACATTTGCAGGAACCACGAACTTTTTTCAGCAGGCAACAAGGAGGGTGTTCATTCATGACGTGGGGAGCATTTTCTTATAATGGAACAACCGATATTGCTTTTTTGAAAGGTCGTCAATGTTCCAAAGATTACCAGAAAACGCTTGAAGTACAGTTACATCCATTTGGAAAGTTGCTATGTGGGGACAAATGGATATACCAGCAAGACTGTTGCTCCATCTGCGTGTTCAACTCTACAATGCAGTGGTTAAGACAAAACCAAGTAACTGCTATGGACTGAACAGCCCTTAGTTTTCACATGAACCCAATACTGAACCTCTGGGGAAGATTAGCTAGAGACGTACATGCTACAAGATGTCAATTTGCAACTGTTCAAGATGTAAAGCTGCAATTTTAACAAAGTGGATTTTCTGTAAAGTCGGAACTTCTTCAAACTCTTCTTTTGAGTATGCCTGATCGAGTTTTTGAAGTGATTAGAACAAACGGTTTAAACATTTGAACGTTAAAGGAAAAAAAATGGGTTGTCTATAAACTTTTGGGACAGTTAAATTTAAGTTTTAATTTTTCTCAGAAAGTCTATGGTTGTGTAATAATATTTGTGTACAGTATTATTATTGTCTCGCTATTATTTATAATTATAAATTGTTTCGAAATTGTAACTCTTCATTTTGAATTGGAAAATTAAACAAAACCGTTGTCTATAAACTTTTGGGACACGCTGTATTATCCGGGACAAGTAGATAGATCACTGAAAATGATTGTCGATTTCCAATTTTGTTTCTCGTTGTCAAATGCCAATCATGTTCGAAATGGTTACTGTTTCTTTTTTATCCCCAACACCTATATATCGGTACATTCTGACCTCTCAGTTGCAGACAAATTCTGTGCTCCCGAGGTTATTCAGAGGTTTTACTGTTATCTATCTGTATATATATATGCTATATCATATCATATAATTATGCGCATAAAAATACTTCTGCCACTGCCTTTAATATGACAACTATCAGGCATGAAAGAATTCCTCCTAAAGGAGGAATTACACCTTTTTTTAAAAGCAATTTTGGACATTATCTGAATTGATGCAAAAATGCAAAGTAAGTGTTCGAAGCATATGGACGAGGGGGTTGTCTGTAAAATTTAATAATCAGACATTTTGCCTTCTCAAATCTTTGTAGCTTGTTTCTGAATTACTGTGCAGAATAGCCATCAACTCAAAGGCAAGCTTTTATTATAAGCATCTGAAAGTCATGTAAATGAAGTTCTTTAAAGTGTCGTCTTAAAAGAAAAAAAAAAGTTTCCATAAGTATCTTTTTAGAATAGAATATTTGTACAACACTTTTGCGTAATTTCAGTCATGCATTTTTTGGAAATGTATTTCTGGAGCAAAGATCAATTTGATTTCCATCTATTTAGCATGGAGATTTTTTTTTTAAAGGTGGGGGAGGTAAAATCTTATACATTCAAAATAATATTTATTTTGAAAAATTACAGTGGTGGACATAATTATAAGACTCCTACCTAATTTGACATACGGTGAAAGAAAAGATTCAGAGCTTAAAAATGCTTTATCAAATACGACAAAAACGTAAATTTATTCTGTTATCACACGTAATTGTTTTACAGAAATGATATTTTTATAGAGTTTAATAAAAAAAATTATAAATACCATGGACAAAATTATAAGACACCCTAACATTTTAATTAAAACACCTGCTTTTTTTCGAAAATAATGTGCAATATGCAAATTTTCTGCATGCTGTTATGACGTCAGCAGTTAACTAAAGCAGGCAATAACCGACTTCACGCATTTACAAACAGGCCACGAGGTACAGAATTAAAAGAAAGTGAAATTCGCGAAATTTGGAGATTAAATGGAACTGGTGCTTCAGTTAATAATATTTCAAAAGTTATTAAACGCTCAAGATGTGCAATTTCAAATGTTTTGAAAAGAGGAATTAATGCATCTGTGATTAAAAGATCTGGACGTACTCTTTGCTTGTCCTCGAGAGAGAGACGCCATGTGTTTTCGCTCGCTACACAGAATAAGATTACCACTACAGGCATTAAAAATGCTTTGAAACTGAAATTGTTCAAGAACCATTCGCAGGGTGTTGCATAATGCTTCCTATGTGAAATTTAAAAAATTGAAGAAAAAACCACCGCTTCTAAGGCGGCACAAAATGGACCGTTTAAACTTCGCTAAACAAAGTATGGCCTGGACCTCCAAATGGTACTCTGTGTTATTTTCTGATGAAAAAAGTTTAACCTTGGACGGTCCTGACGTGTTTCACTATTATTGGCATGATTTACGGAAGTCTCCTGATGTACAAATAAGCCGCAAAATGGGTAGAGGTTCAGTAATGGTTTGGGCTGGTTTTTCCTCTCAAGGGAAAAGCGATATCGTTTTTGTGCATTCAAGAATGAATTCCGAAAAGTATAAGAATATTGTTAAAGATCAACTAGCTCTATACGGTGAACTTCTTTGTGGTGAAAACTACACTTTCCAGCACGATAACGCGTCGATTCATACATCACACGTGACAAAAAAGTGGCTTTCAGAGCAAAGTATCAATATTCTTCCGTGGCCTTCTCGCTCCCCAGACTTAAATCCCATCGAAAACTTGTGGGAGATCTTAGCTCGTGAGGTTTACCGAAATGGGAGGCAGTTTACATGTGTCGAAGACCTAAAGAATGCTACAAAATGTGCTTGGGAAGAATTGTCTTGCGATATTTTGTTAGAATTGATAGATTCGATGCCGAATTGTATCTTTCATGTTATAAAAAACAATGGCGGCTCCACCAAATATTGAATAACCATGTTAGAGGATTTTCTTTTAAACCATTAGTGTCTGCTAATTATGCTGACCACTGTATTTGGAAAAAAAGGTTGGTGTCTTATAATTTTGTCCATTATGATTTTAAGTTTTTTTCACTAAATTGTATGAAAATATGATTTCTGTAAAACAATTACGTGTGATAACAGAATAAATTAATGTTTTTGTCGTATTTGATAAAGCATTTTTAAGCTCTGAATCTTTTCTTTCACTGTAATGTCAAATTAGGTAGGTGTCTTATAATTATGTCCCCCACTGTAATCTTTATACTTTACATACGATCATCAGATGTAGGGGAGACTTGATCCCTTTATCAGTTTTTATTTTTTATTTTGAAAAAAAAAATTTTTTTTTAAATGTTTCCAGTTATTATTAAAGGCTCATGTGTCTTTCTTGTTGTAGTATTTTTTGTATTTTTGAAAAACCATTTTTAAAATAAAAATAAATTGTTTTCCAAAAAATAAAAAGAGGATCCAAGTCTCCCCAGGTTCAGGGAGACTTGATCCTTGAAACAGCTGCATTGAAATGATTCAAATTAAGTAGTAGAAATCAAATTTATTGTTGACTAACATGTGAAAAGGGGGAAAAACACAATTAATGATCAAAAAACATTTTCAAAGCTTGAAAAATCAAATGTAAATATTAAAATTATTGCAGTTTGAAGAATTCCACCAAGTTGGGTAGTTTTTTGACAATTTATCATTGCCCATAACACTATTGTTAACATTTTCTGGATAAATAAATTAGTCAAAATTAAGTCCTCGTTTTCTTAGAAAATTGATTTTATATTCAGATGATAAAATCTTCTTTTAAATTTTTCCTACAAAATGACTAATTTTCTTCTTTCCCAGAAATCGCCCAATGACAAATTCATTTTCATCAATGGACAAATTTTTTAGATCTTCAATGAATCATCAGAATGTTCATTAGGGTGGGTCGAAAAAACCGAAATATTTATAATCTAAATGTAATAGAGCGGAAAAGTTGCCTTTTGTAATAAAGAATAAATTCGTAAAACATTACACCGATCGGTTAATATCTTTTACCGCCGCAAGCAGGGGCGTAAACCACCCTGGTCGCGTAGGGGGGTGTAGACTCACAAATTTCCGACTCCAGGAAGAAAAATTTACGAGTACTATTGCCAACAAAATACCAACTGATTAATATATATATATATATACACACTCATGTCCAAAAGTTTAGCATATATGATAAAAACGAAGAAAGAATATCGTAAATATCTTACGAAATTATTAAACTTTATAGATGATAGATGAAAGTCTCAAGATAATTATGACTGAGCGTATTGAGAAAGTCAAATGGGTTTTAAAGCGCTGATGTTGATTCATTTTTAATTATTAATGTATGTCTCTAAAAATTAGTGGTGAAGTACTATGATTAATATGTGTAGAAAATTGCGGTTTGGAACTCCAAACTGCTTTGTTTGATAGTGATTTATCTTGTTTCTAAATGTACAAAATTTGATGAAACTGGATGATTGAAGAGCTGGGAATTCGATGCCCGTTTTTTTTTTTTTTTTTTTTTTTTTTTTTTTTTTTTTTTACCAATAAAGGTTTTAATGCATTTTATTTTTTCTGTGTATGGCATATTTATTCACATAGACTCCACTCCGGATAAAAATTCAAATTCTGAATTAAGCATAAGGAATCCTGTTACCCGTGTACGATGTACATCTACAACATAAAAAAAGTCAAAATTTAAAAGATTGAAAATTTTCGAATGAACAAAACTTATATCCATTTCTTAGTACTTCAATAAAAGTTAATCAAATTTTGTACGTTTAGTAACAAGATATATCGCTATGTAACAAAGCAGTTTTTGATTCCAATCCGCATTTACATATACATATTAATCATGGACTTTCTTCCCTAATTTTTAGATAAATTTATTAATAATTCGAAAAGAATCGACATCAGCGCTTTAAAATTATTTGACTATCTCAATGCGATACGCGAAGTCATAATTATCTTGTGAATTTCATCTATAAAATTTAATAATTTCGTAAGATATTTAACACTCCCTTTCTACGTTTTTGTCATATACGCTAAAATTTTGGACATGAGTGTATATACATATGGGTCTTGCTTCTGGAGAAACTTACTTTACAAATATACCAATAACAGGTTAATATTAATCACAAATGAAAACTTGTTTATAAGTAATTTCAACATATCCTTTTAAACATTGTGATCATCAGGAAAAGCTTGGATTACGTACGAATAAATTTAATTTAAGATTATCATCTAAATATATTAATAAAATAATAATATTGACTATAATACAATATTATTTGAATAATTGTTGTATAAGTGCAATTTGAATTATTAAATTTTATTTGTGCTTTTGTAACAAAATTCACACTTTTATAGCACGATTAACACGATTAGCCATTTTTCAAGAACAGTAGACAGATTTATATTGTCTGTTAATTCTTTGTGGTAACCGAAAAGCATCAACGATTCCAATCTGTCATCAGCCATAGTTGATCTAATAGCAGTCTTTATAAATTTTAGCTTGCTAAAAGCTCTGTCATTAGATGCAACTGTCACCGGAGCTGTCAACAGAATTTGGTAACATTGATGAACTAAGGGAAAGACACTTTTGTTCTTGGAAGCAAATTCCGCAGCTTCTGAAAATTGAAATCTGTTTGCTTGGGGAATATTTTAAAGACAAAAATGCGCCAAAAATACGGGATTTTTTAATTCTTTCTAACGACATACTTTAAAGCAGGGTAAAAATTTGTTGTCACCCCTGTTTTTTCCAAATAAACAAAATTCAGTAATAATAATAATAATATAAAAAAAAATCGAATACAATTGAGAAAGGAAAAAGAAAACGAAAGTATTATTTCTGATAGAAGTTAACTCGTATAGATTCTAATATATCCAGATTATTTCGAGATAAAAATTCAAAGTATTTGGGTGTTTCAATTTCATCCGGTATCATATAAATTTCTTGAAACACATTTTTAAATCAATCTAAAATTACGTAAAAAAGTAAAAAAAAAAAAAAAAAAAAATTAACATATTTTTTCATAAAAGAAAAAGAAAACACAAAATTAGTAGAAAAAATAAAACCATAATTATTTTCGATTAAAGGTAAAATTCGTGTAGAGTGGAAAATATCCAGATTTTGATAGGGTAAAGTACTAAATATTTGCAATTCAGTTTTGAATTTTCATCGGATATCACCTAAATTCCATGATACACGTTTCTAACTAAATTTAAAGTTAGATTTAAAAAAAAAAAAAAAATAGAAGTTTTTTTCACTTCAATCAGTATGTATTAAAATTTCCAGACTAAACTAAAAACTTTCCGACTATAAATAAATTAAACAAAAATCTAATTTGCAGAACAAATTAAAAAATTAAAATTTATTTCCTAAATTGTTTAAGCCCGAGAAGGGGCAGATATTAAGATATTTCATTCAATTCGTTCTACATTTAATGTTAAATTTTTGTAACAAATAAGTTAAACCAATTGAAAATTAAAAAATAAAAATGAAATTCATACAATATAATGCTTTAAACACCTATATACTTCGATTCCGTTCAAATGAAATCGAAATAAATCTTAGACTTTTTTTAAAGCTTTGTATTTTGCATGTACCTTATCATATTATGTACAATCGTCATAAAGATAATGCAAAATCTGCAGTACAAATATTTACAACTTAAAAATGGAAAAAGTCTAAGATTTATTTCAATTTCATTTGAACGGAATCTAAGTATATAGGTGTTTAAAGCATTATATTGTATGAATTTCACTTTTATTTTTTAATGTTCAATTAGTTTAGCTTATTTGTTACAAAAATTTAACATTAAATGTAGAACGAATTGAATGAAATATCTTAATATCTGCCCCTTCTGTGGCTTAAACAATTTAGGAAATAAATTTTATTTTTTTAATTTGTTCTGCAAATTAGATTTTTGTTTAATATGTCAAGTTTTTTAATAACTACTGCATTCAGACAAACACATTTCAAAATTAATGAAGGGTATCATCATCAGGCTTTGATTTGTGCGATATCGCAATACAAATTGTGATGCAATTTAACCTATGTATAATTCAAAATGTTTCACCAGTGCAGTAATGCAGGTTGTTGTAGTTTGGTCAAAAAATTACAATCTGAACTTAAAAAATCTGCTTGAAAATGTCATTTTTTACCACTATGACGTCATATTCATCTTCTTTTTAATTCTTAAAAAAAAAAAAACTATTTCAGTTTCTTCAGTTTCATGTGAAAATCATTCAACTAAAAATAGTCAAATTATTATTACGGCTTTTGAATTATTTACAACAATGAATGAAATATGTTACATTTTATTAGAAAATGTCCGTTGATTCTCAATGAAAAAAGCGAAATTTGGAATTATTAAGAAAAATATTTGAATAATGTAAATAAAAATTAGCCCATGTTACTCTCTAGATTATAATCCACCTATATGCAAAGGCATTTTATGATCCGTTTTGATCTTGGCGTCTGGCAAATGTTTTTACACTTTGAATTTATAATATTATTAGAATTAGCAAAGAATTTAAAATGAGTGGCATCAGGCACAAAAAGGTGGGAAGAAAAAATGAAAAAGTTATGATCTCCATAGGCTTTTCTATGTTAAATTAACATTGAGAAGTGACACTGGAAATAAATAAGTATTGCGCTGCCGCGCAATACTTAAATACAGCTGGATCTCGATGTCAAAGGGAACAGAAAAAAGTTCGGAATATCAAAGTTTTCGATCAAAATATCAAGGTTACAAATAATATTAACATTTCTGGAATATGTATATAAATATTTTGTTTCTTCATATCGAGGTAAATAAATATCGGATATGTATCCATTTATATATATCACTGAACCATGCTGTTTGTAGCTATAGTGTTTACTCTTTAGTGTATACCCTCTGCTGATAGAATATAAACTTTTTTTTTCACCTATTTCACTAATTATTACTCTTTCTCACTCTCTTCTTTTTCTTTTTTTTTCCATCATCTGAAGATATAAGAAAATGCTCTTTTATGAAACCTTTAAACACATAAAGGCTAGATTTATTATGGTTATTTGTGCTTTTCATTATGTAGGGATTTTTTTTTTTTTTGTGTGTGTGTGTGTCACAAAATCAAAACATTCATTTTATGAGTAACAATCCTAGATGAAGATTCTGTCTGTGTCACTCTCTATTGTGTACAGTATAACCTCGAAAATCCAGCATTGTCAGGACCATGACGATGCGGAATTTCTGACTTCAAAAATACTTTTAATAGTCTTAATGGTGCCGTTATTCGTAATTTAATACATACCCAAGTAATAGAGAGAGTCTTTGAGAAAATTAGAAAATTAAATATTTTAAAAAATATTAAAATTAAAAGTTTCTATTCATATTTTCTATGTTACAAAAAAAAAAAAAATCTAATATATATCATTTCTTCTCGTGTAATTTCCTAAACATCGATGTCAATTTTATTTGCTTCAATTCTTTGAACAGCTTTTTAACAAGTTTTAATTTTACACAAATGTAGAATATTGATTTTGAAAATACAGTCTTATTTATCTAAAGCAGATGGTTTTAGAGTCAAATTTAAGCATTTTTCCACTGATACCTTTTCTTCTGTACTCAGAAGGAATTCAATTTAGCATAGCATCTGCGATCTCACTGTCAGCCAATCCATCGCTTTCAATCTCGAAATTTTTAATTGTTTAACGATTTATTATTTTTCTTTCTCCTATAAGGTGGAAGTGTAAAAAAAAAAAAGCGGCGAGATGACTTTGATGCTGGATTTTTGAGGTCACACTGTACTTTATTTACTTTTACTATAAGTATGTAATTTGTGTGTTTATAATTTTATTTTTTTCTAGAGAGAAAAGAATGAATCAAGAAGAAAAATTTAATGAAGTTCCTGTTAATTATATCAATTCTTTATATGTAAATAAATTACTATATTAATTCTTTATATGTAAATAAATAGAATTTTATAAACTGAATGATGTTTCATTTGTTTTCGAGACTATTTCCTTGATACTGAGAAATATTTTTCATTGCTTCAGTCTTAAGTTATTAAAAATAATTACAATCAGAAAAAGAACAATTTAAGTGAGTTAAATTATACTTTAAAGAACTAAAAAAAAATAATGTTAGTTAGTATTTGCTCTGTTGTACATAGGATAATATTTCTCTGGTTAAAGAAAAACATTGGAGAAGGGAGGAAGGCAGAGGATTTTTAAAATTTGTCTTATTGTAATATGTAATTTACATTGTTAAACAAGCAAGAAATTACTATTTTTATGTAAAAATGCTGGAAAGATCATTGAATTTGTAAAAAAAATTCTTTTGCATTTTGCATCATTAAACAATTTTCAGAGAAAAGACTAAATATATTCCCGTGGTCATCAATCAGAATCCTATGGAGGATTTATTTTATAAATCTGACAATATTCTCTAAATAGTAATTGAAAATTCTAAGAAATAAGTTTAATAAATGAAAGAATTAAAAAATTTAATGAAGTAGTAATATAAAAAATATACAATCTTCTACAGTCATTAAATGTACACTATATTGGAATTCCACATATTTGATGTGCTATTTATTGTAGGTAAACACAGATTTCATTATATATGTATACAATAAAAAATTATCTGATCCTGGATAGTGAACTGGATTCAAAAGGTAAGTAACTGGAAGTATAATTAAATTTACTATGTATAAGCATAGACATAGAGTTGTATGTTCTCAAGTCCCTATAACATTTTAAATACTTTTTCTTACGCTCTAATATAAAAAAGCTTTTAGTTTTTTAATTTTATTGAATTTCTCCTTTTTCTTTTGTTAAAGGATAAATGACAAAAAAAAAAAAAAAAAAAAAAAATCCTTTTGCTTTTTTTAATTTTAAGTTACCAATAATTTTCAAGACTCTATGCCTATGTGTATAAGAATGATTTTTTAATACTAAATACGTGAAATTTTTCAAGTTGCTAACTAAGCGTAAATAAACAGAGTGAAAAATGTCAAACCCGGATCCTTGAAATAGTGCTCCAATGCACTGTTGATTTGCGCCGAGTTAGCAATGTAAAAAAAATTCACGTATTTAATCTTCAATAATTTCACTGCTGATAATTAATTAAAATTTTACTTGGAATGGTTTTTATTCAAATGAAAGTGTTTTTCCTTAAGAATTTTTTTTTTTAAATGGGATTACACATCCCTCATGCGTAGACACTTGCATGCTAATGTTAATCCTATGGGAGAATTTTTCTAAATATCTCGTTTGCATTTCAATATTGTAAATTTTATTATTTGTTACTTGTGGTCAATCTGTACAAAAACCTTTTTTTTTTTAAAGTTTTCAATTTTGTTTGCAATGTGTTTTTTTTCACTAGAGTATTTTTGCTTTCGAAAGCAGTTCTGAATATATCCTAATAAGCAAAAAAACCTTGTAAAACAAAGTCGAAAAATGGCCTTTGTATCAAAACTGCAGGTATGCAATGCCAAAAAAAAAAAAAAAAAAAAAAAAAAAAGTAAGCAAGATATTAAAAAAAAAAAAAATCTCCCAGCGGATTAACATTAGCAATCAGGTGTTTCTGTATGAGTGAAGTAGCCTCTTAACATTATTAAGCTTTTTTTATTATTAAAATAGGATCTAATAATGTAGCGAATTGATAAAAGTTAAACATAT
Organism: Maratus speciosus; assembly: GCA_963932465.1. Lineage (NCBI taxonomy): Eukaryota > Metazoa > Arthropoda > Arachnida > Araneae > Salticidae > Maratus > Maratus speciosus. The sequence continues at coordinate 397,920,404 of OZ010799.1, read as the reverse complement.
ATTTTATACATACACAGTAAAAGACAGGGATGTAAGAATTTCTTTCAAGGTAAAAAATGAACATATTAATTAAAATAAGCAATTTGATAAACATGTGGACTAATAAAAACCAGTATTTTTCAATGTATAGATAATATTTGACTAAAATTTAATTTTCCACAGGAACAAACAAACAACAACAAAAAAATATGCTCAGCTCAGAAAAATTCTAAGTTGAGTTATTTATCTCATTTTTCTATCAAATAAGATTTTATGATTTATAAAAACCTCATTTTCATTTTTTTATGCATGCTTGTAATAAAAGCCTTTCATCAATCTTTGATTGCAACTCCTGTAACTACCCTTTCGTTTCTTCCTTTTCACATGCCTATCATGAAACACTTACAAACTCCCTCAGATAGCGTCAACTAGGAACCTTTTTCAATCCTTTACAAAACATTTACAAACTTTTCATGCAAAGCCTTTAAAAAGCAGTCAAACATTTACGTAGCATGGTTGAAAAAAGGCTTTAAAAAGCAAAAGACTTAGTGTGAATGGAATGCCAATTTCTACTCTACAATTTGCAGATGACCAAGTTATAATTGCAAAAAAAAAAAAAAAAAAAAAAAAAAAGTGCTTTAGAAAAAATGACAAAAAAACTTAAGGAAGGATATGAGAGATGAGGACTTCACATGAACATTAGCAAGACGAAATGCCTGTGTATAGGAGGAAATAAGACAGACCTAAATCTAAATAATAACGTAATGAGTACCAAGCTTACTTGGGAACTAAACACCAAGAGTCTCGCGTTGGGTTGACCACCTGGCCGGGGCGCATGCTGCATAGCACCTCAGGTCCCAGCGTCAAGTAAGCAGAGTTGCACGCTATAGGCCCTGATCCTTCATGGATAGTGCAGCAAAGGCTTTGTTTTTTATGAGAGATGGGGACTTCACGTGAACATTAGCAAGACCAAATACCTATGTACAGGAGGAAATGAGACAGACCTAAATCTAAATAACTTAAAAATAGAAAGCTGCGAGCATTATAGTTATCTAGGTGTAGACATTAATAGGGAAGGAAGAGACACACAGGAAATTAAACACAGAATTTGTCAGGAGAGAAAGGTTGTAGAACTATTAAATTCTGTTTGGTGGGTAAGGAGATCTCTAGGAAAATAAAGTATAATATATACAACTCTATTGTAAAGAGCATATTGTTATATGGAGCAGAAGGATGGAAAATTATGGAGAAGGAAAGAAAGAAATTAGCAGCGGTAGAAATGGATGCCCTAAGAAGATCATGCAGAATATCAAGAATAGAAAGAGTAAGAAATGAAAGAATTAAGAAAATGATGAAAATAAAGGGTACCATATTAGATGATATTCAATAAAAGCAATTAATCTGGTAATGTCATGTAAAAAGAATGAGTGATGAAAGACTACCCAAAATCACATTTAATTATAAAACAAAGATAAAAAGGAAACGTGGAAGACCCCGAAAAAACTGGATGGATGAATGATAGAAATCTGGAGGAAGAATGGACCCTTGACCGGAAAAAATGGAAAAAGACTGTTGTGGATTCTTCGGATGGCGGCACCTGACACCATAAACAGAGTTTATATATATATATATATATATAATTTTTTAAGTCTGCATGAACTTATGACGCATCCTGTAAATATATACACAGTATAATATAAAATCCAGATACCTTCAGAATCTGGAATGCATAAATGCAGATGCAGACTCTACATTCTACAAGTGATTTTGCCCAATATTACTTTTAGTTTTTTATTTCAGATGACATTAATATCTATTTGTTCAAATATTTTTAGAAATTTTAGATGTTGTAAAATCTTTCACTATTAAAGGTACAATGGGGTGTGTGGTAAATGGTTAAAATTTAATGAACTCAGAAAATTTGAAAAAACATTACCTAGCCTATATTTGCTTCACATCATATGTTGCCCACAATACATTAAGTATTGCAAGAAAAGACTTGGAACAGAGAATGATTATCTCGAACATGCATTAATGTTTGTATATAAAATTTAAAAAAAGAGACTTTGAACATATGCTTAAGATATAAATATTGTTAAAAAAAATGAATGAAAATTATTTAAATAAATATTTCTTAAATTAGGAAGTTTCCTTTTTAATTTATAATCTTCATTTTTATTAATTTATAATCTTAATTTTTAATTCATATTTATTTTTTTAACTGAATATGGAAATTATTACCTCAAATTCAATTTATTATACTACTACAACCAGTACAAACTCAAATTGCTGAGTATGGCGTAATTCCAGATTTCAGAGACTCTACTGTACACACATATATATATTATTACATTTCATATATATATATACAGAGAGCTAGATAGCTATAATCATTAACAGCCTCATTTTTTAAAAAGGAAAATGTGATTAATATCCAATCTATTCTATTTTATGAATCGTTTTACGTTTGAAGAGTCAGATAATCCCTTTACAAATCTTTATCCCTTGCCTGGTCTGTTATTCATATATCTAATGCGGCCAACCGCAATGTTGCTCTTAACCTCTGTCACTGAAAAAAAGAATATATTAATGTCATTACTTTCATGTAAAAGATAAATATGTATGGTCTGTATTTTTGCAAATAAATTATATACCATTCAGTGTTTCATTCAGGAACATCCCTCTCGGAAAGGCAATATGTATACAGAGCAAGATAACCACTGACCCTGCACACATATCAAGCAACATTACAATTAAACGTAAAATTCTATGGATGCCTGTAATTGGGGCTTGGATAGAATCTTTTTCCTCCCTGGATTTCTTATTCTCTGACTTTGAATAAAACTATATTATAATATATTCTTCGCAAGTCATATGAAATAAGTAAACACTAAGAGAAAAAGAAAATAGGAATTTTTTGTCATGGGGAGAGTGCTATAACCCCCCCCCCCCCCTTAAAACAACCATCACTTTAAATTCTGTATCAGTTTTACGTTCATATTTTAAAATGTTATCTTAAACGGGGGGTGCATCGGAGAAGCCCCTAGCATACGAGAAAGTTGACCATTTCTATTCTTATTACAAGCATACATCGTTCAACTATCTTGCCTCTCCTGAAATTTGTTCTGCTGGTATCTATACTACATTCTTTAAATCTATGCACTTCCCTTGTACAAAAGATCCAAAAGTAACTCTGTATTAGGAGAACAGCCAAATTACAATTTTTTTAAACTAGACCACCTGGCATCAAGTATCTGGCTACGACTAACTCTACATAAATTATTAAGGTAAAGATTCAGTTGGTGACCCATCCTTCCCCAAGACATTTTTGTAGCTACTGGATTTTTTTTTTGTTTTTACCTTATATTATTCTTTTGGGATCTTGATAAACTGCCCCATTTGCACTTGTATAAATGATATGAGAATGACATTTGTAAAATAAGTAGATGGGAAACTGAAACCAAGATTAACTTGATTTAAAGATTAACTGGAAAGTTACATATACATTTCTTTCTTTCTTTTGATAATTTAGTTGTTCAAGTAACTCAGCTTGTGTTAGGAAACAAGCTAAATACACATTTTTTTTTTAACTAGAAGCACCTGGCCATGACTAACTCTACATAAAGTGCTGAGGTGAAGATTCAAATGGTGACCCTCCCTTCCCCAAGACATTTTTGTAGCACTGTTTTTTTTTTTTTTTAAATTACCTTATTTTATTCTTTTGGGATCTTGAGCAGCTGCCTCATTTGCCTTTGTATAAATGATAATACGAGAATGACATTTATGAAATAAGTAGATGGGAAATTGAAATCAAGGTTAACTTGATTTAAAGATAAACTTGAAAGTTATATAATTTCTTTCTTTATTTTGATAATTTAGTTGTTTAGGTTAGTAGCATAATTGGAAACCTTCAGGTTTTGAAAAATCAATTACAGTTTGAGCCAGAAAGTTTACTTAATATAGCATAGTATCTTTAATCCATAAATTTCTGTAATTCAAACATTTTGGCAAGTTTATTATTTTTCGTTTTTATTTTTAATTTAAAGGTCATACATAGCATTACCACACATACATGAATAAGTTTCAGAAAATGATTACGGAAAAAAATAATGACTAATTTACAACATTTTTGTTTCATTTTAAAATCGAAAGGACTTTCTGAGTTACATATTTAATTAATACAAATTACATTTTTTAATATTAAATTGTATACATTCAGAATACATACTAAAATTTTAACATTAATTTAAGTCACAACAGATGGCCCCAATAAAAGGCAAAATTAGATTTCATTTTTTTTTTATATTCTACAATTAAGATTTGTTGTATGATAGCTATTAAGAATAATATATAAAAAAAAAAAAAAAAAAAAAATTCAAACATACTACCTCTACTTTAGTTACCTGCAACAGATAATTTCCAATCTGAATGAAATACAGAAAAAACAACTATTGCTATACTATAAGAATATAACAGCAATGCGATTTGTTACTCAAAAGATCTAATGTCAATTTCAAATAAAAATTTACTTCTCCTATTTTGATACATCATCCCTTGCATCCAGTGAAAAAGCCAAAAACGAAAAACTATCTAAGCATGCATGAAAATAAAGTAAATTTCCATCCAAGCAAAGTCTCCACCATGCCGTACTTATAGCAAGGATGCAATATTTTGCTCAATTATTGCTTTCATAAAAGCTGCAAAGAAAAAAAAATCACTGCAGTCTCAGAACAATTTTAAAAACAACATCTCAATGACATTAAAGATAGAAAGATAATAATCTACAAATAAATTAAATGATTTATGTTTAATTCTAAAATTCTGAATATTTATGTAAATTAACATTATTTTAATAAATTCGGAAAATGAAATAATATTTTCATACAAATGTAAGTAAGTATGAGTAATAAGCCTTAATTACGTCCACTAATAACCATATCACAATATATATTCCACACGGAAAAGTCTAAACATATGTTAAAATATTTATTTGCTTAAAAGACATTACTAAAAATACATTAAAAGACCTATATTGACATGTTTCAATTCCTTCACTGAGTCGTCTGGGAGTGTTGTAACGATACGTTATCATTTTGCATCCCGAATATATGGATTAAATGGTTGGACAACTTGTGGAGTAGTGACATAGAGGGAACATGTGCGATAGTGAAAATGTAGGGGGCGCTATATGTTTACTTGTTTGTATTCGATGAATTTTTTTTTCCATTTTTCATATGCATTGAATTTGTAATTTCTGTTATACATACTGATGATGACTTAGTGAAGGAGTTTAAATATGCCAATATAGGTTTTTAATTTACTTATATTTTTTGTAACGTCTTTTAAGCAAATAAATATTTTAATATTTTTATGTTAATTAAAAATTCAGCTATTATGAAGAGTTTTGCACATAAGTACTAAACAGGCTGAAACCTTCGTTCAAAGTGGAATCCAAACCACTAAAAACAACCATGTCTATAACAGGATTCAAACTCAGCACCCTTTGCCAACATCCAGGATGGTAATCAGTAACCAAATAGGTGGGAAATATCTCAAAGGGCAGTACATAAATGCTATACGGTGTACGATTATTTATAACTATATACAAGTTCTTGGGAAGAGAACTTTTTCCAAAATTGGATGTAGACTGAATTCTTTGACAAAGTTAGTCTTCTGAAAGTAGCAAATACTTATAAAAAAGGAGTTTGTAATCACAACTTTTTAGGACAAGTTGTTATAGCTGTAGTTAACTAAATATATATTTTTTTAATGTAGCAGTATACTGTGTGCACAAACAGAAAAAAAAAATAGTAGGTTTTCCAATCACCGAGTAAATACTAGTGTAATAAGCATTTAATATACTAAATAATGAATTTTTCTTTCAAAAAATCTGCTTCGAAATAATAATACCTATTTAAAAAAATAATCACAATCACAACTATTCGCCACACCTTATATCCGTCTGCTTATCGAACAAATGCAAAAAGAATTAATATAACATTTAGATTGATTACTCAGAAACTATAACTTACCACACCCAAGTCCATTGCGTTAAATTTCACAAAATGGCGACATAACGCTATGTGGGAGTAAGGAAGTGCTTCGATTAGAAATCTGTGTTCGATTTATGGTTTTCCATGCTGCCATCTGTTGTTTTGAATTGTGAGTGTTTTTTTAAGCTTTTTGCTTGCATTTTAACTGTGGGAATTGCAAATGAAATTTACAGAACCATGTTACACCAGGATCTGCATAAACGATCCACAAAACAATTCAATAATTATTTTAATTACATTTTTAAATAGCACAAAATAAAACGAATCTCATAGAAGCTCATATCATACCATCTGCCTCAAGAAATAAGTAGATTTTTTTTTTTAAACATCATTTTCTTTAAAAGATTTTTGTCTCCATTTTTGTTATCCTGTAAATTTCGTGGTAAAATTTAAATTTAAACAATTTATGTACAATGTATAAAATGTGGGAAAAAAATAATAATCGCTATGCTTTCTCTTATAAGTTAATAGTATATTAAATAGTTGAAACTTGACCTTATTTTTTATGTGTGTGTATATCTATCCATATTTTATTGAAATGAATTTTGACCTTGAAAAATAGAAAAACTCCATCTCCTTTGTTTTCAAAGGAAAAGAAAAGAAGAAAGAAAAAGAAAGCAATAAAGAAAAAATTGAAAACCGTTTTATTCCTATTGCATCTACTTTATACTGGAGTTTTATAAATTGCCTTTAACTAATTTCTTCCATTCTTATAATTGTTTCTTAAAAGTGAGTTCTTAAGTTGTATTTTTCATTCTCTTACAGACTGATTAAAACAGTCTATTTCTGTAGTGTAAGTTTTATTCTTTTCTGACATGAAAGCTATTCCTGGAAATAATATGAAAGTATCCATGATTTTCTCAATCAGATTTAGCTCTTTAATAGACGTCAGCTTAAGTGAACTTCTATTTTTTCATATAGTTCTGCAATAGATGTGGTTGTCTAATGTCTTGCCTATAATAATACAGGAAGAATTTTGTTATTAAACCGTTACTAAACCTGCATTTAGACTTGTGACTTACGGAGAAATGGTTAAGAATTGTAATTATTAACACCTACAGATGGCGTTGTCCAAATAAATATTTTCTTCATGTATCTATGTATGCACAATCTTTCCATACATATGCATGCATATATATATATATGTATGCATATACGTGCATACATACACAATATTATTTGTTCACTATTGATTAACTAATGTGTTAATTATGTCATATTAAAACTGACATGGAACAATGGAATGAAACAGTAACTTTTATTTTTATTTATTTATTTTTTGTACATTACTGTTTGTAGTTTTATTTAAAAGGCAGACTGTTTATTTATTACATGTATTACAAAATACAGATGTATCCATTATTAAAACTGTGCTAAAGAGTAAAATTAGATGTAACAACATGGACTCTTGCTTTGATTACATATACTATCTCCATGTCATATATATGTACCACAGGATTTTCATATTGAATAATCTTAGTTTTTATTTAATCCAATAAAACAAAAAAAAAATGTTCTTTCAGATAAATTTTATTTAAAAATTGAAAAGTAATTTGCAGATATTTTATTCCAAAAAGACTTTTATGGGACAGATAATGATTGAAAGAATATGTTAGTGAAATAAATATAATATGTATATCTAAAACCTCTTAATATTAGCCCAAGTTATTTAAATAACCAGGGGCCAGTTTTACATAAAGAATTAACTTTTTGCAGATTACAAAAACGAAACAAAGTAAGAAAAATTGAGAGCTTATTTAAAAAAACTGAACGTGACAAAAAAATTCCAGAAGCAGATTGTCAAAAAAGAAATGCACAGCTCAAAGTTTAAATGCGATTAAGTGAACTCGCTTCAATCTCTTTTGCAAAAAATGAATGTAGACAGACACAGCACATTTTCACAAAGTTCTGTAAAGGTCCAGTAATTAAAAATATGCTTTTACACCATTACCTTTCAGCGTCCCTTTTACACCATCCATTTACATTTGAATGATTCAGAGTTGCAATCTTTATTAACCATTTGGAAAAATGGTTATTGTCCTCGTCAGGGTAGGAAATCAAAAGCATATCTAAAGCTTTTTATTAGTTGAATCCGCATTTTATTCGTTTTCTGATTGGTCTGTACAGTAACTTTTGGTCTATACAGTAATCTGTATTTTCCCTTTACTTTCAACAGAGATGGATACTTCTGTTGCCATTATGACAAAAAAGCAATAAAAACTACAAAAAAAAAAAAAAAAAAAAATACTCAGAAACAAATTGAGATACAGCTTTCAAACAAATTGCATCTAAAAGTACCTTTTTTTCTCTATACGATGGTGTAAAAAATAATATTGTGGGATGTTTAGAAGCTTATGAAATTTCATTTAAAATGGGTCGTTAGATTTCTTGAAAATCTGACGATTGAAAAGCCTTTTCCCGAACAGCCAATGAAATGCTTGGATAATACGTAAGTTTCAGGTGGATAATACGTAAGTTTAAGGAAATCTGACGAGTCGCAGGTGATTTTTTGCGCTTGCAATTCTTACGTGTAATAACACTATTAATGTTTAATTCATAGCATACGTAATGTATGATCAACTCCGTGCGATTTTTCATGTCTTAAATTTTAGTCTTTGAAAAAATCATTTTCCAAATGGTCGTTGTAATTTGTTAAATTGCTTTTATTTATTTTGTTTTGTTTTGTTTTATGTTCCATAAGAGTGTTGCCCAGTGAAATCTCAAACTCCACAAACTTGTATTAAATATCTGGTCATGTATGGACATTCAAATTTTTGAAATATTTCTTTTATAATTAATATTCTTAACTTCATTTTTCTGTGTACTCCTCTTAAAGTATGTATATTTTCTCTAGTTGTCAAAAGACTTACAATTTGTAATTTTATGTATTACAGTCTCAGCAAAACTGGCGAGCTGTGATTAAGATTTTAACACTTGAAAAAAAATTAAGTAGATAGTTTAGAAACATTTTTACAACAAAGAAAAAGTGTAAAACGTTAATTTCCTGTGAAGATATTTTTTAAATTCCACGCTCATAGGTTTAAATATTCAGGGGAGAAATTTCAGACCACACTGACCAACAACCTTAATAAAATTATTAAAATCTGTATAAAATCATTCATTATCATTTAATAAAATTAAGAATTGGGTTTTCAGTAATATAAAAGAACAAACATGTTAAGTGAATAATCTTTTTCAATATCCCATAACATTTTTTTTTCTTAAACTTACTTTTCGGAAATAGTTGGTTATAGAGCGTACTTCTAAGAAGTACATTACAAAAGTTATTTAAAAATGCTCTAAATTGTAGGAGTGTGGCTTTAAAAACTTCTTACATTTTTTTTAAATTATAATTTTTAACTTTTACTACAAAAATTGCCCTTTTTCTTAGTCAAACCATTTTTTTTTTTTTCATAAAAATACACTCACTAAGACAGTGTAAAACAGTATTCAAGAAATTTTTTTTTTCAAATATTACTGAAACCCATTAAAATAAAATCAACTGAGTAAAAAATTGGATTTAATTTATTTTTTCTTAAACTTTGTGTTAAATTACACAAATATTATTTTCAATGCATCTTGGTTCCAATCAGTATTGAATACTTCACCAAGACTTTGCTAATCATAAGTGATTTAATTACATTCAGTAGAATGATATTGCTCTGTCTGTGTCTTAATTTCAACAATAGTGCAACAATTTTATTTGAAGCAAGAATTATTACTAAATTTATAAGCAAGCTGTTAACATGAAATTTTTATGGCATGATAGGTCAGTTCTTAAAATATTTCACATTAAGAATTTTTTAAATCATAGTTGGAAAGTAAAGCAGAATTAATTATACATAATTTATTTTACTTCACTAATGCTGTTGTATGTTTTGATCATTTTAATTTTATAACGGAAGATGGTCGGAGTAAAGAAAAATTATCCAAAGAATATTTCGAGACTAAGGTACATTTTCTGTAAAAGTTTTCTGTTTTTTCTATGTACTAATGGTATGATCTAAGTCCAGTGTGATTTCCCTTTCTTCGGATATCTTTAAAATCCATAATAATTATCTATTATATTGATCTTTAAAATAAATAGCCAGTTTTTCATAAAATTCTTGAAGAGGCTGCTCAGGCTTTTGTGAGGGGGAGGGGGGAAGTCCTCATCACTAATCAACTTAATATTTCATAAAACGTGCAACCCACAACATACAGGTTGCTGAAATAAGCTTACAAAGATAGAAAGTTACATGTAATAATATTAATCGAACATGTATTGAAAAGTCTTTAGATAACATGACATCTATTGGAAATTTAATCGTAAAATGACATTACTTAGCTTTATTCATAAATATTGAAGTTTTATCAGAACTTTTACATGGTATTTTTACTATTTCCTTTCTTAAAAGAATATTTCTTTGCCTGATTTTCTTTCCTTCTCTTTCAGTTCTCAACACAGCAGAGAAATATTAATTATTAAAAGAAAATTGCCAGTTATTGTGTAGTAGAATTAGGGCTAATGATGATCATTTATGGAACATTTTGTTTGAAGGTAACTTGTGTAAAGGTATGATATTTATGTTTATCTAATTAATGCATCATTTTATTACATTTTTAATGCAACATTTATCTACTTTAAGGTAATTTTTGCAGCAATTTATTTTGCAGTTTATTTATTTTTTAAAATAAGCAAGTAAAGAGTCTTTTTCACATAGGCCATAACATTTATTAAACATTCATAATTTAAACTAACTTTTTGGAAATAATTCATTATAGAGCGCACTTCTAAGATAAGTACACAGCAAAAGGTATTTAAAGATCTTCAAAATTCCAGAAGGATAGCTTTAAAATTTTCTTACATTTTTTTTAATTACAATTTTCAACTTTTACTGCAAAAATTGCATTTTTCCTGTGTTGAATATTCCTTCATAAAAACACACAATGATATATCAATAAAATAGCATAAAATACTCAAATTAAAAAAAAAAAAAGGGTTCAAATGTTGCTGAGTCCCCTTAAATTAAACAAATCGACTAACTAAAAATGTTATTTTAATTTATTTTCTTTTAAATATTGTTTACACAAAAATTATTTTGGATATATCTTGGTTAAGTTAAGCAATGACTACTGCACCAAAATTTTGCTGATTCAATTAATTTCATTTCATTGATATTACTCTGCGTTTTAATTTAAAAAAACAGTGCAACGATTTTGTTTGGATCAAGAATTATTATTAAATTTATTAACGAGCTATTAGGAAAATTTTTATGGCATGATAGGTCGTTTCTTAAAATATTTCGCTTTCAGATTTTTTAAAACCATAGTTGAAAATTAAAGCAGAATTAATTAACTATACTTAATTTATCTTATGTGGCAAATGTCGGTTTTATGTTTTTACAATTTTTATTTTATAATGAAAGATGGGCGAAGTAAAATAAAATAAAAAATATATATATATCCAAATAATATTTCATGGTCTAGGGACACTTTTGCTACTGATTTACTTTTTTTTTCTATGCATTAATGATGTGATATAGCCTGCAGCCCGATGTCTCTATTTTCAAATAAATTTAAAATTGAAATAATTATCTAATTATATTGACCTTTAAAATGATCAATTTTTAGAGAGGTTTCTCAGGTTTTTCTGAGATGGAAAAGACAGCCCTTTTTCTTCCTAATCTACTATATTTCATATAATGTGTAACCCACAAAATAAAGATTGCTGAAATTATCTTTCAAGAATACAAAGCAATATGAAAGATTATTAATCGAACATGTATCGAAAAGTTTAGTGATATCATCGCGTCTTTTGGAAATTTAATCGGAAAACGGTATGTAGCTTCCTGCATAAATTACGACGTGATAAAAATGCAACGGTAGACTACCAATCAGAGAGCAGTTCTCATTTCGTAGCCAAACAAGAGTTCGCCAAGAGCGATAAGCTGTAAAAGCGAAAGCCCAGCTGGTAACTGCAATGAGGTCCGGCGTCCCGCTCATTTTATATTTGTTTACCTTTCTTTTGATGGTGATCACGCTTCGACACCATTTTAATGAATCACGTCCGACGTCCATATACATCGTAACAAATGGACAATATATTTCAATGTTTGTTCGGTAGCATTTTTAAATATAAATGTATGCAAAAGACTTGAGGAAAACAATTTGTATATATGCGTTCTTAAGAGCTGACGATCAAGCAAAGGAAACGTACCAATGCTCTTGGAATATATACCAAACTAAAAATTGAAGATTTTAAAGAAATGATGAGTCCTCTTTAAATGAATGAATATTGCTTGTGATGTGTGTGTTATAATTCACACCATACACACTAGCAATATTTCTTCGATTATGCTGCACGAGATAATGATTCGAAAATTCGACATTCAGGAAACTGTAGATGGATACCTGAATTCAATTCAAAAATCATATTGCTTTGCTAAAATTAAATTACATTTAAGTAAGATAAGTTTTATTAATGCTTAGTTTTATTTGTTTCGTGATATTGTTAATTAACTAATTTATATATGTATATAAGTTATGTCTTGTGACTTTTTGATAATACTTATGTGTTAGTTGTCAAAAGCATGCTTTCCTTTTATTATGATTTATGAACTTTATTTTTTAAGGATAATGAATATTAACAAGTTATTCTTAAATGAAAAGCTTATACAGACTATTTTTAAATGTAATATTTACTTATATCTCAATATTCTTAATAAAGAATAATAAACAATTATTCAGATTTAGAAATTAGAATTAAAACTTAGTTAAACATAAGAAATATTGTGACATCAAACTGTTCAGAATTTAGTTTTTAAATAACTGAGTACTTACGTATTATCCAGGCTAAGACATGGTTGACAATTGCCAATTTTATTTATTATAGCCACATCTATGTTTAAAACAGTAATTTGACACATGTTTATTGAATACACATTATTGTTAACAATGCTAAATAACATAAAGTTAACAAATGCTAAATAATAAGATAGTAGTATAATAAATATAAGAAATGGGAAATAATATAAAATTTATTCTAAAACATTAATTTAGTTAATTAGTATTGCTGGAGACAGTTATCAGTTGTATGTTTACCTGATATAGCACAGATAATATGCAAGTACAGTACAAAGTCTAAAGTTCGGAATCCTCGGGACATTACCAAGCCCGAACTTTTGGTCATCAAAAATATTGCTTTTCCAATAAGGAAAAGAAAATTCACTACATAAAAAGGCAAAATATGATATTCATGTATTAAAAATTGCATATAACAACTATCAATACTAAATTAAACATTTTCATTAAGTAAATCATAACAAAATAAAAAGTAAAACAAAAACATTTATTTAAAGCTGTTCTCAAATCCAAAAGGGCAACTTTATGACATAAATATTAATTTATTTTTGTTCGGAGATGCATGAAACTAGCAGGTGTTGTTCAGAAACTATGTAATCGAACTGTGTTTTCTGTTTTTTTTTTTTTTTTTGCAAATGCAATAGATCTTTCAGAAAGTAGTGTCAAAGTGGATGTTTTGAACTGATTTTCTGCGCAGAAGAAAAATAATCACACAAGAAAGGGTAAAAAACGTCTTTGTCACATGATCAAAATCACTTATAGCTCAATAAGTAATTTATTTATCAAAAAAATGGAAAACAGTTCGATTCCAAATTGCTTCCATAGTCAGGCTTTCCAATTTTATGACTTTCCATTAAAAAATGAATTTGTAAATGTGTCAAAACGTTTTGTGCTTGTTGAGAGCAGAGCACTTGAGAACAGCCTTAAGGAAACAAACAATTGAAATGAAATTGCAACTTTCTGAACTATTGGAACATTTTAGTTAATGTGGGCTGCTTTATTAACTTAAGTATATCATTAAGACGTTTTTCTTTTATTCTGTACAATAGACATGAGTTAAGATTCAGTAATAAAGCTTCTTTGTTCTAGACCCTTTTTTTTTTTTGTTTCAACAATTTTGTTTTTTCACTTCTTTCTTGAATACTGCCGCTTGAAAGTCTGAACTTTAGACGTTGTACTGTACAAATAATTGTTTGTTGTTGTTTTATATATAAATATATATATATTTATATTTTTCTCTTGCAGGATACATTCACTGGTGAATTTTAGTAGGCTTTTAAATAGCATTGTACATGCTTCCTGCTGTCAGAGATGAAAAATCTCCATATTTAAAGAGCAAATTGCTAGTATCGATAATTTATGAAATTGTGCCATAAAAATGGCATCCAATGTTGAAGACTATGTAATTATCTATATATTTAAAAGACCTGGCTGTTTTTTTAATCATCAGCCCTGGGCTTTCTACTGAACCAATTTTGATAATTATGTGTTATTAAATGGTGAATACAGATCTGAGTGGTGTGTATGTAAATTTTGAGAATGTGGAAATGATGTAAGACTTAAATGTTATGGGGAAAAAATTCTATGATGTGACAAAACACAAAACGAAATTCTTGTTGCTGATTTTTCATTCTGTATTACCAAACATAAGAGCCTAATTGAATATTTTCATCATATTTACTCATCTCGATTACATATTCTAATACATATTAATTTTTCAATAATTTAAACAGTTGAAGTTTGTGGAAATAGTATTTTGGTAATTTTAGGTTTAAAATATTATTAGTTTTAAAAGTTAGACATTCAATGTAAGATGAATTTTTTATTATGATTATTTTTGTAAATTTATTATAAATTCAATCTAATAATTCTTTTCTGAACATTATAGTTCGTCAAATTTTGATGGGTTCCAACTCGTAACATGTCTAGATTTTTTAAAACAAAACTTTAATGTTTGAGAAATTATTTTGTTTAAATCACCAACAATAACAATTGGTAAGTTATTTTTTAAAATATTAAACTTTAATTAGAAGCAAATTCTGCTTTTTTTAGACAAGATAATTATTATACTTGATAGTTTGTTGATGTTGACATCAACATCCAGTGGTGCCTACTTTTGAAAAATACTGAGTGGGGTCAAAACCATTTTAGGGTAAAATGATGCTGCTGTTATGCTTTCTTTGAAAGTTTACGAAAGATTGATATTTCAGGTTATGATACATTTGAATGTTTTAGAGTAGAATATAAAGTTGCGATTTATTTAATTATATTCTTATGAGGTCTTCATTTTATGAACTCTAATATTAACTACTGTGCCATGAATTTTAGTATAATTTAAAATTACTTACTATAAAATATTAAAACGGTTATTTAATGCAAATACACTTAAATTGGGGTGTAAGAAAATCATGATTTTTTTTTTTTTTAATTGGATTTTTTTTATTTAAATCAGATTTTTATGATTTTTTTTCCCAGCATTCAAATACCGAATAGCTACCAAGAGTTTCAGATTTCCAAAATAACTAAACCACTAATTGCTAACATAATCTATGTTTTAACACTTTAATTAATAAAATTATTAGTTAGTAATTACAGAAATTATAAAGACTGCAAATTAGTAATTTCATTAGTTAGTATCATATACAATAATGCTATATACATTAATATTGTAATAATTATGTAAAACTTTATTAAATACTAGTGATATTTAACATATTATTAATAACTGAATTTAATATTTAGTTAACACTACTTCAAATTAATAATTATTAAACAATCTCTCTAATTGGGAAGATATTATACATTTTTAAGCTTTAATTATTAAAATGATAATTAATAATGTAGTAGGTCATTTTAGAAAGAAAAAAAGGCACTATTTCATGAGGAAATATATTAGTAATGATATAAGAAAAAAAAAAAAGGATAATTTTTAGTATGATAAATAAAGTGTCCTTAATTTTTAATAATTTTATTAATCACAAATTGAAAAATACAAATAAATAACATGTTTTAATATCCAGTTTTTTTTTTTTTTTTAAGAAATAAAGTTCTATTATTTTTGCAAGATCTTGGGCATATGAATTTAGAAATACTGTTGAATGGGAAGTTTTTTACAAGAAATCTCTGACTACATCTACCGGTGAATATAACATTTTTTTTCACCCTTAAAAATGGCCTAGAAGAAACAGAAAGTAATTACAGAATTAATAAAAACTGCAAATAAGTAATTTCATTAGTTAGTAGCACAAATAAATAACAAAACTAACAAACATTATTTGCAGCTTGTTTTGCATTTGTACTTAGAAAAATTACTGTTAATCACCAAAATCTAAACTTACACACCTGTATGTGTATGATGACAAAAAAAAAAAATATATATATATATATATATATATATATATATGAAAATGAGTTAAACTCATTCATACACACATACAGAATATATATAAGAATAGCCAGTTATATCTGAAATCCTAAAAATATTTAATATAGCAGCATTATTATATCTCAGTGGGGATTATTAGCTTTCAATGGTTCGTTTTCTTTTCTTTTAAGAAAAGTTTTGCTGCCTTTTCAATTCCTAATTAATTTTTTTATTTAGTATATATAAGTTACAAAGTAAAAAAAAAAAAAAAACATTTATTCAAACTATACCAAAGAAGATCTTGCTGTGCTTAACATTTTTATACCAATTAGTTCTTTTTCTCCTATGCATTCATTTACAATTTAGCTGTTGAGCAGATGTCACTCTTCCATTCTTCTTTGACTCGGGATTGCTATTAATTTATTATTATAAAAATAGAATGGGAAACTAAGACACTATTTATTCTTTTATTAGCAGAAATTCAATACACTTGCTATATTTATTTTACATAAAATAATGCATAAATTGATTACCCAAAGGAAATTATGTCGTTGCAAATTATATTAGATTTAAATATCATTTTTAAATAAAACTATTTTATATTGGATAAAAGTCGAAATACCTGTAGAAACTTTCAAATTATTTTCATCTTAGATTTAAAAACTTTTTTTGACATTTTAAACATTAAAAAAAAATTTTGATTTTAATCAATGATTTTTTTTTAGAAAATCAGTTGATTAAAATCATGATTTAATCGTGAACATTAAAATACGAAATTTAATTTTTATATGGCTCCTTTTTGTATAACATACATTTATAAAAATAATGACATTATAAAAAAGTCCTAAGGACAATAAAAAGAAATTCTTTTATGGACAGACAAACGTAGTTTTTAAATTTTATGAATTTTCAGTGTTTTCTGGCATTAAAAATGCGCTTTTCCTATTTACAAGTACTTAACGAATGTTTTAATAAAATGAATCCATCTTTTATGTAGCACGGCATATTGCAAGTATGATCTCCTAACTACACATTTTCCAACATCCTCTAGAACGAATTTCCCCCACTGTCCTTATTCATGTTTGAAATAGTTATTTGATTAAACTCTTTCTTTGACATAGCGGGATGCAAAAAATGTTTTCGGTCTTTTCAGCGAGAGAGGATTTCACCGTTTATACACTTAGCTATTTTATTAATATCAGAGAAAAAATATTTCTATCATGGTGCACACTTGAATTCCTGTGTAAGTTTCACTGAAGTAAATGAGTTCATACATATGCTTGCACTAACCCTACCTTTAAAAGTCAAACTCTTCCCTTAAAGCTATCCTAAAAGAAATATGTTTCTCCACTCACCAACACGAACTCTGACACATTTGCAGACTAACTTGTATAAGTAAATATCCTGAAATTTGTAGACATGACTTCTGAAGTAATTTAGAATCGAATAGCATTTTTCATTAATAATAATATATATATATTATGTATATAGATATAATATATACATTATATATATATATATTATGTATATATTATATCTTCACTTATAACTGATCCTGACCTGAAGCATGATGAAAATTGTCTCAAAATGCTTTCGCAGCATTTTCTGAAAGATCCCTTAAAGCAGTGGTTCTCAACCTTTTTTTGGCCGGGTCCCACCAAAGCATCTCTAAAATCATAATGTCCCCCCTCCCTTCCATGTCATATAAAAATTGTCACATAAAAAATAAACTTCCATTTTCCCAGATGGGTCTGAAAATAGCATTAACTCTGATAAGTGATTTCACATTCTTTAATTTATCAAAACCATATATATATATATATATATATATATATATATATATTACAAGTATGCTTTTAACCTAACTTCATGAATGCAGTGATGCCATGGGTCTTCACATTTACGTATACAAAAGTTTTGTTGTTTTTTGGCAACTTACCTCAAATTTAAAAGTGAAAAATAGTCTACATTTTTATTTTCGTAAAATTTCTTGAAATCTCTTTCATATTTTGTATTACATCTGATAGAATTGGTACATTTTATAATGGATTTTAATACTCCATTAAGACTAAGTGATATTTGATTATCGCCACAACTGTATGGATAACACAATTCACAAGTAACATTTCCAGATTTGCGCTTTTATCCATTTTAAGTTACTATTTTTCTTTCCTCTCATAACATACTCCTTTGATAGCGGGCTTTTTTCTGCATTATAATTATTTGGGCACCATGTTTCCTCCAATTTAAAATTTTAAAATGCATATGTAATATTCTGTATGTGGTCTGCAGTAGAGCCATAAGAAGTTTACTTCCAACCCTTTCCTTCCGTGACGCACACAGGGTTTTATTAATTTCATAAATGTAGCACCTCATTTAGATCATTCAAAATATTTTTTAGATTAAACATGTCCAAATAGTCAATTTTAGATATATCCTACAAAATTCCATATGTAAAATTTTCCTCCCTGGGTATATTACACTATGAATAGATGTACAAGTTTTTTTTTAAATAAGTAATAAATAAAAAAGAAAAGTGCCCAGCTAAACTGATGGCATTGAGCTCACAGGCTATTCACACTAATTGTATATCATACTCTTATTTTAAAGAATAATGCCCCTCAAAAAAATAAGTGAAGGGGAATTAGCCCCCGTTTCCCCCTTTATACTTAACCAGTGAACTTCCAAATCTAATCAGGGAAGCTCATTATCATAATAAACCGGTATACCAAATTTGGAGCAAATCGAATAATGCTGCAAAAAAACCATTTATCTAAATTAAGGGGGTGGACAAGCCACCCCCCCCCCCTTTATCCTTAACCAATGAATCCCAAAAACTAATCAGGGAAGTTCCTTAACATAATAAACCGGTATACCAAATTTGGAGCAAAGCGAATAATTCTGCATGAAAAACCCGTTTATATAAATTAAGGGAGGTGGACTAGACCCCCTTCCCCCTTTATCCTTAACCAATGAACCCCCAAAACTAATCAGGGAAGTTTCTTAACATAATAAACCGGTATACCAACTTCGGAGAAAATCGAATCATTCTGCATGAAAAACCCATTTATCTAATTTAAGAGGGGCGGGCTAACCTCCCTTTTCCCACTTTATCCTTAACCAATGAACCCTCAAAACTAATCAGGGGAGTTCCTTAACATAATAAACCGGTATACCAAATTCGGAGCAAATCAAATCATTCTGCAGGAAAAACCCATTTATCTGAATTAAGGGGGTGGACTAGCCCCCCCCTTTTCCCCCTTTATTCTTAACCAATGAACCCAAAAAACTAATCAGGGAAGTTCCTTAACATAATAAACCGGTATACCAAATACGGAGCAAATCGAATGATTCTGCATGAAAAACCCATTTATCTGAATTAAGGGGGGTGGACTAACCCCGTTTCTCCCCCTTTATCCTTAACCAATGAACTCCCAAAACTAATCAGGGAAGTTCCTTAACATAATAAACCGGTATACCAAATTCGGGGCAAATCGAATGATTCTGCATGAAAAACCCATTTATCTGAATTAAGGGTGTGGACTAACCCCCCCTTTTCCCCCTATATCCTTAACCAATGAACCTCCAAAACTAATCAGGGAAGTTCCTCAACATAATAAACCGGTATACCAAATTCGGAGCAAATCGAATCATTCTGCATGAAAAACCCATTTATCTGAATTAAGGGGTTGGACTAACCCCGTTTTTCCCCCTTTATCCTTAACCAATGAACTCCCAAAACTAATCAGGAAAGCGCCTTATCACAATGAACCTAGAAAAAAATTTTGAAACAAATCGGATGTTTCTATCAAGAGTTATCGCGTTACGTACATACATACGTACATACATACAGAACGGGCGGGCACATTAGCTCTCAGGCTTTGATAGCCTGTGAGCTAAAAAAGGTGTAATTTACTAAAATAATATTAAAACCAGAGAAATTAAAATGATGTTTGAACATATAAAAGGTGTCAAATTATACAAAAAAACTCACATAATTATTCCGGTGTCAGTGTGTTTTTGAACTTTTAAATGTGATCATTTCGAAAATTTATTTTTATTCAGTTATTTTAAAATTTTTTCGTCTATTATTTCTATTTTTAGACGAAGATACTACTTTCATTAGAAAAAATGACAGAAAATTTGTTAATAAGAAATCTGAAATTGCCCCCCTGTGGGGTGTACGCCCCACGTTGGGAACCACTGCCTTAAAGCAATAAATGGAAAGCGCTGAATAATAATAACTATGAATTTAGGAAGAAAAATTAATTCTCGAATGCACAGGGAATAACTTTGAGAGAAAATTGATTATATGCCTTTTATGATAAAGGATCGCAGGGGGCAGGTTGTGTTTTTGGCTCCTGTGTGTTTGTTTTTGGCAGTTTTGGCTTTTAAAGTTTAAGCAGTTTTGGCAATGTTGGGGTCACCAATAAATTTTTCTTTGCTGCAAATTGCCATACATAAATCTGCATCTGGAGTAATGCATATTGATCAGTAAAGGACTGAATAAAACTTTTTTCATAATGCATTATAAAATATTGCTGTGGTGTTGACAAAACTGCTTTTATCTTTGTCGAGATAACAGTTCTTTGCTGCATCAAGCAAAGGGGGTTGTTGATTAACTATCATTCTAATTTTATTTATTAGCTAACTAGCTGGGTCATGAATACCCGCAATCAAGGACATTTGCCCGTCTTTTGAATTTCAACCAGATTATCTTTTTTTTCCATGATTTTAAAAAGAGAGTAACATTTATTCTTCTCAGGTGATTAAGTTTATTAACATTAAAGTACATTAATATTAAACAATTGGGTAACTGTGATCACAGATCGCACAGAGGGTTTCGTTTAATATTCCTTTCAAAACACTTTATCTTTTTGAAAAATCTATTACTTCCACATTTCGCAACCAGGGGGCGCACTCGATTCTAAACAAACATCTATCCGAACGAAATCCCGTTTTACATACTATCTGCAGATATATTAGTCGAGGGGATTGGGCCCATAGCACCTGAGATCAGTAGGC
This sequence comes from Maratus speciosus, assembly GCA_963932465.1. NCBI lineage: Eukaryota > Metazoa > Arthropoda > Arachnida > Araneae > Salticidae > Maratus > Maratus speciosus. Next base: position 397,899,140 of record OZ010799.1, on the reverse strand, counting down.
GCACCTGGCGGTAAAAAATGGAACTAAAATATGTAAGGCTATGATGCACAATATGAAAGAAGGGTCAAAGGGGTGTCGGCAAAAGTTGGAAAATTTCTCCCCTGGTTAAAAGGGCGGATGTTAGAAAAATTACTTAAAATACACAAGCTAGAGCCCGGAGAGGTAAATAATATAAGACTTTTTGAAGATTTTATGATTTGTCGTGTGGTCTGAGGTATTCAGCTATACGTATGCAAAATTTCATGTCTCCAACTTAATTAGGGGCTCTCTTAGAAAGAATTGTTTAAAATACACATGTGGGAGCCCAAAGGGTTAAATGTACGACTTTTTCCAAAATTTTATCACTTGTTGTTTGCTGTGAGGTGTCCAGCTATAAGTACCCGAAATTTCATGTCTCCAACATAATTAGGGGCTCAGTTAGAAAGAATTGCTTAAAATACACGAGCTGGAGTTGAAAGGGTTAAACATAAAACTTTTTCAAAATTTATTATTTGACGTGTAATCTGGGATGTTGAGCTATAAGTATGCAAAATTTCACGCCTCCAACCTAAATAGGGGCTCACTTAGAAAGAATTGTTTAAAATACATATGTGGGAGCCCAAAGGGTTAAACGTACGACATTTTCAAAATTTTATGATTTGTCGTTTGATGTGAGGTGTTCAGCTATAAAAATGCAAAATTTCACGCTTCCAACTTAATTAGAGGCTCACTTAGAAATAATTGTTTAAAATACACATGCAGGAGCCCAAAGGGTTAAATGTACGACTTTTTCCAAAATTTTATCACTTGTTGTTTGCTGTGAGGTGTCCAGCTATAAGTACCCGAAATTTCATGTCTCCAACATAATTAGGGGCTCAGTTAGAAAGAATTGCTTAAAATACACGAGCTGGAGTTGAAAGGGTTAAACATAAAACTTTTTCAAAATTTATTATTTGACGTGTAATCTGGGATGTTGAGCTATAAGTATGCAAAATTTCACGCCTCCAACCTAAATAGGGGCTCACTTAGAAAGAATTGTTTAAAATACATATGTGGGAGCCCAAAGGGTTAAACGTACGACATTTTCAAAATTTTATGATTTGTCGTTTGATGTGAGGTGTTCAGCTATAAAAATGCAAAATTTCACGCTTCCAACTTAATTAGAGGCTCACTTAGAAATAATTGTTTAAAATACACATGCAGGAGCCCAAAGGGTTAAATGTACGACTTTTTCAAAATTTTATCATTTGTCGTATGATGTGTGGTGTTCAGCTATAAGTATGCAGAATTTCACGCCTCCAAACTAATTAGGAGCTCACCTTAGAAAGAATTGTTTAAAATACACATGCGGGACCCCAAAGGGTTAAATGTACGACTTTTTCAAAATTTTATCACTTGTTGTTTGATGTGAGGTGTCCAGCTATAAGTATGCAAAATTTCACGCCTCCAACATAATTAGGGGCTCACTTAGAAAGAATTGTTTAAAATACACATGTGGGAGCCCAAAGGGTTAAATGTACGACTTTTTCAAAATTTTATGATTTGTCGTATGATGTGAGGTGTTCAGCTATAAGTACCGAAAATTTCATGTCTCCAACATAATTAGGGGCTCACTTAGAAAGAATTGTTTAAAATACACATGTGGGAGCCCAAAGGGTTAAATGTACGACTTTTTCCAAAATTTTATCACTTGTTGTTTGCTGTGAGGTGTCCAGCTATAAGTACCCGAAATTTCATGTCTCCTACATAATTAGGGGCTCACTTAGAAAGAATTGTTTAAAATACACATGTGGGAGTTACCGACATTTATTCTTCTGCGAGTTAAACCGATTAATTAAATAATAATTAATATTTCAGCTTGTAATTAAGATAGGACTTAGAAATAGGTATCAATAAAATCAGCGAGAAATTTGACATCGGGATGCCATAAAATTTAATCAAAAAATTTAATATTTAAAAAGTTAAAATTCCGTATTAAAATATGCTATTAAGAAAAACCGCAGCGTCGTCATGTCTACCTGCTTTGAAATCTTTTGAATTGAAATCTTTTTTCCTTGTCTTTCCAATTAAAGAAAATAAATTTTTATCGATCGATTTTTAGTGGATATTTTAACTTATACACATCGCAGAAATGGGAACTTTATACCAAATGAAAGTAGATTTTTTTTCTGCGTCTGTCTATTTCATTTACAAATTTCTCCGACCAATATTTTCTGATATGCGATTTCGATTTAAAATGCCCACTTCATTTTTCGGCTTAATTTCCTCCGTGGTAACCATGCATCGTCTGTTTTTACTGGCAACCCTTACGAGAAACACTGATGATTTGGAGAAAGTTCATTTGAATCTGCGTTAAAAAGGTGGATTGGTTAATTTTAGAAGTTAATTAGCCCGTAATTCAATTAATTACCAACTTTTTCAAAATTTTATGATTTGTTGTTTGATGTGAGGTGTTCAGCTATAAGTACCCAAAATTTCAAATCTCTAACATGTATAGTTTCTGAGAACGGGCTCTGTGATGGACAGACAGACAGACAAAGGAGTGAGACGAATAGGGTTTCGTCAGATGAATGAAACCCTAAAAAAGGAACTAATACCCCATTCATACAGTTATTTAAAATATTTTAGGCCACCATTTTGAAGGTGGTACACCCCCGGAATTGGAGCACCTGTTCAGATCGCAAAATTCATCTAAGATAACTCATTGAATGCCACTGTGCCTGAGATCTGAATAAATGAAAAGTGTGTGCATGCACATGCATTAAAATCAGTTTGAATAGCCAATCATTTAAAACACAGCTCCAAATCCAATCAGAGTGAATGGTAGTGGCTGTATGTAGCCATAGAAAGTTCAAACACACTGAGAAAGTTTGAGGAACTCTCTTGGTGAGTTGCACCATCTGGACAAAGTATAAGGATTTTTCATTATCCCAATCCCCATGGGAGACAACTTTTAACTTTGATTTCTTTTACATGCTTTTATGTTTAAAGGCAACCTTAAACTGGGGATTTGGAAGAATGATAAAAAAAATTCAGTTCTTTGAATAAAGCCAGTAGAAGTTTATTTTCAGATTTTTAATATGTGTTACTACATTTCTGCATTGTTTTTATGCTAATATGTTAAAAATTGCCTTGCATACCAGATTCTGACAAAAAATTATTAGTTTCTTCCATGTTTACATTTTCATTCGAAAAAACTGCAGCCTTATCCTTAGCAGATATTTTTTAATAAAGTTATTTTCAAAACCAGTTCCAACAGGGAAAGTACCTTTGTTAAAAAATTCTGCAACCAAAATCGAAGAAGTAAAAAGGACCCTATTAAAGATCAACTTCAACTATTGTATGAAAAAAAAAATAAGTTCAAAATATTCACATTCAAACGAGAAATTTGAAAAGAACCCATCCATACATTTAACATTCGATTGGGAGTGTCTTTGCAACTGAAGAGTCCCTTAAAGCTGCCAATACTCTACCAACTGAGCTATTCTGGACAAATTTGTTGACAATATTTTGATAATGACATTTGATCTGCTATTTGAAACAGTTCAACAGAATAAATTTCAGATAATGGAATTCCAAGTAAATATTGGATATGTAGGTACATTTTACTAATTCAGCACAGTTATTCTAATTGGTAAATAAATAATAGGAATTGTAATTTTCTAGCTTAATGGAAAAGTGTCCAGGCTGAAATGTAAACCCAAGACCTTGACTTAAGCTGCCAGTGCTCTACCAACTGAGTTATGCTGGACAAATACGGTGGACACAATTCACTCAGGCAACCTTTTGATAGTAACACCTGGTCTGTTATCTGACACAGTGCAACAGAATAAATTGTAGGTAATGAAACTCCAAGTAAATGTTTGATACTTGATTACACTTTATTATTTCAATGCAATTATTCAAATTGGTAAATAAATCACCGGAGTTGTAATTTTCCCAATGAGAGAAAAGTGTCTATGCAGAAATTTCTATCAATTAGAAAAATTGCATCGAATTAATAAAGTGTAATTACATATCCAACATTTATGTGAGGTTCCATTATCTGCTATTTATTCTGTTTAACTGTCTCAGATACATACCAGATGTTATTATTGAAAGGTTGTCGGGGTGAATTGTGCCCACGTATTTGTCCAAGATAGCCCATGTGGTATAGCATTGGCAACTTAAGCCAAGGACCTGAGTTTAAATCCTGGTCTAGACACTTTTTCATTCAGAATAAAGCTACAACTCTTATGATTTATTTATCAAATAGAATAATAGTCCGAAAATAACGTTTATTTGGAGTCCCATATTACCAGCGATTTATTCTTTTGAACTGTTTCTGACAACAGACCAGATATCACTATCAAAAGTTTGTCTGAGTGAATTGTGTCTACCGGATTTGCCCAGTGTATCTCAAGTTTGTAGAGCGTTGTGAGCGAATGAGCTGGTTGAAATCACCTGAACATTTTTTCACTCAGCCGGAAAATTATGACTTATTTACAAATTAGTGTAATTGTGCTGAATTAAATGAAATGTAATTATGTATCCAATGTTTATGTGAAGTCCCATTACCTGTGATTTATTTTGTTGAACTCTTTCCAATAAAGACCAGATGCCATTATCAAAAACTTATCTGAGTGAATTGTGTCCACCGGATTTGACCAGGATAGTTCAATTGGTAGAACACTGGCAGCTTAGGCCCTGGGTTCACATCTAAGCCTGGTTACTTTTTCACTCAGTTGGAAGATTAGAACTCTTATCACTATGTATAAAATTTGGTCATGTTGCATTAATTAGAGCCCAAGCTGGTGACGGCAACATAAATGACTACGTCATCGAGTTACGAGATGAAATCATGGTGTATGACAAGATTATTAGGAGTAGATGAAGGAATGACTGGTGTGCCTCGGCATTTCTTGGTACGATATGAGCAGCAGCGGGCGCCAACTCGTCATTTTGGCGTCGATATCACGTATGATGAAATTGGTGTCAAATTAAAGGTAAAAAAAGCGTTTAAAAAATATTTTGGTCTGCCTGCAAATATCCTGGTAGAAACCGCCAGCAAACTAAAATTTATAACAAAACAGGCGTCATAATGTACAATTCAAACCCAATAAACATAATATTTTACATTACATTGCACTATATATTACTTCACCATCAAATTTTAAGACGAATTAGTGATTTAGAAAAAGCTTATTAACAGTACGCGAAAAAATAACTGATTCGACATAACTTGGTACAATCTGAGAAGTTTGGGGCGCCAATTGCCCATTTTGTCGGTACTATCATGTCATGGAGTTGCGGTATGAAATTCTGACATATTATAGATATCGATTAATACAATAAGAATATTTTTAGTCTGCCTCGTCATATCCTGGTACGAGACTAGCAGAACGGGGCGCCAACTCTCAATTTTGGTGGTATTATCACGGCATCGAGTAACGGCATGAAATTTTGGCATGGCATATTATAGATATCGATTAGTACAATAAGAATATTTCAGTCTCGTCATATCCTGGTACGAGATTAGCAGAACGGGGCGCCAACTCTCAATTTTGGCGGATTTATCACGGTATTCGAGTTAAGGCATGAAATTTTGACGTATTATAGATATCTATTAATACAATAAGAATATTTCAGTTTGTCTCGTCATATCTTGGTATGACCTGAGCAGAGCGGGGCGCCAACTCTTAATTTTGGCGATATTATCATGTCTTCGAGTTACGGTCTGAAAATTTCCTACATTAAAGATTCCGATTACTACAATAAGAATATTTCTGTCTACCTCGTGATATCTTGGTACGAGAAGAGTAGAGCGGGGTCGCCAATTCTCAATTTTCGCGGTATTATCACGGCATTGAGTAACGGCATGAAATTTTGGCATGGCATATTATAGATATCGATTACTACAATAAGAATATTTCAGTCTGCCTCGTGATATCTTGGTACGAGAAGAGTAGAGCGGGGGCGCCAATTCTAATTTCGGCAGTATTACCACGCCATCGAGTTACTGCATGAAATTTTGGTCTTTTTTAGATATTGATTAGTACAATAAAAATATTTCATTCTGCCTCGTGATATCTTGGTACAAGATGAGTAGAGCGGGGCGCCAAATTCTTAATTTTGAGGATATTGTCACGCCATCGAGTTACGGCATGAAATTTTGGCATAATATAGATATCGATTAATACGATAAGAATATTTCAGTTTGCCTCGTCATATCTTGGTACGATATGAGCAGAGCGGGGTGCCAATTCTTAATTTTGGTGATATCACGTCATCGATTTACGGCCTTAAAATTTAACACTATAAAGACAACCGATTAGTACAATAAGAATATTTCAGTCTACCTCGTGATATCTTGGTTCGAGATGTCAAAAGCGGGGCGCCAAAACTTAATTTTGGCGGATTATCAAGCCATCGAGTTACGGTCTGAAAACGTAACACATTAAAGATACCGATTAGCACAATAAAAATATTTCAGTCTGCCTCGTCATATCTTAGTGGGAGATGAGCAGAGCGAGGTGCCAGTTCTTAATTTTGGCAGTATTATTAGCTCATCGAGTTGTGGCAGGAAATTTTGGCATATTAAAGATTCCGATTGGTACAGTAAGAATATTTCAGTCTGCCTCGTCACCAAATGCCCGCTTATCAGTCATCAACCGCGACCAATTAAATACAAGGCTAGTACATGACGTTTAAAACGTCATACTGAGTGGATTATCTGTACACGGTAACTGATACTAGGTCAACACTAGATACCGGGCTTTCTCATTCATTATCATGACAACACAAATGGTGGCTGGCCGCTATCAACGACTTACAGTGAATGGTAAAAAACAATAGGCGCGCCTCATTGTACCAATCGCTCTATGTCATTGATAACGGCCAGCTACCGTTTGTGACGTCATGATAATGAGCAAGCCCGCTGATACAAAAAATCCCATCGTTTATTGCCAATGGAGGATATTCCAAATATGGGTTCGAGTCTGAAAAAAGTCACGTGATACCGGAAATTTACCCAAAGAACATCTAACTGATAAGAAGGGAAGATACTACTGCTTTGCCTCATGAACTGTTTCATTGGCTAGCGGGGATTTACATTACACGTCTACGGAGCCTTCCCTTCTTTACGTTAGAAGTTTTTACCTTGACCACGTGATCAAAACGGAGATGGAATATCCTCCATTGCCGTGTAAAGGTGATCCACTCCGTGTGACGTTTTAAAAGTCATGAATTGTATGTCGTTGGTCTCGCGTCAACGTTGTGTGTTTTAGGCTACAACTTCTAAATTCTTTAAAAGGATGTCCACAAATCAGTTTAAAAAAAGAAATGAGCGTTAAAGAACAAACTCTCAGCATTTGAGAGAGCCTCCCTTCGTGCTCTTGCTATCCCACTACGTTGCACATATGCGTTTGCCCCACCAGTGGCCGAGAGGTTCTGCTCTCGAAGCTGGTAGACGGGAAGTGCTGGGTTCGAACCCAATCGCGCCTGTCGGCCTAATCGTTCGGAGTTTTCGTGGTTTTCTTTGAACCTTGGATTTCCAAGCGTTAATGCGGGTTAGTTTCCCTTAGAAAGACCCCCACGAAGGGCACCCCCCTCCTTTGGGCCTATATCCTATATCCCTCGTGTTGATAATTGGCCGTCATAAACACAACCAACCACATATGCGTTTTTGTCCAAAATTATCTCAAATAAGTCAATGGAGGATATTCCATCTACGTTATGATCACGTGGTCAAGGTAAAAACTTCTAGTGTAAAGAAGGGAAGGCTCCGTAGACGTAATATAAATCCCCACCAGCCAGTGAAACAGTTCATGAGGAAAGCAGTAGTAACCTTCCTTCTTATCAGTTAGAAATTCTTTGGGTAAATTACCGTTACCACGTGACTCTTTTAAGTCTCGAACCCAGATTTGGAATATAGTCCATTTTATTTCTTGTATGCGCTAACTCTCATTTAGAGACACTAGCAATAGAGTGCCTCGATATGAAAGTGGTGAGATACCGGAATGGAGGATATTCCATCTGCATTTTGATCACGTGATCAAGGTAAAAACATTAGCGTAAAGAAGGGAAGGCTCCGCAGACGTGTAATGTAAATTCCCGCTAGCCAATGAAACAGTTCATCAGGCAAAGCAGTAGCATCTTCCCTTCTTATCAGTTAGAAGTTCCTTGGGTAAATTACCGGTATCACGTGACTTTTTTCAGCCTCGAACCCATATTTGGAATATCCTCCATTGATTGAGATGATTTTGGACAAAAGTAAATTGCCAAGCATCTTCGTGACCAATGGACCAACGGCATACAAGGCCAGTTTATGACTTTTAAAATGTCACACGGAGTGGATCATCTTTACACGGCGATTGGTACATAGTGGCATGCCCATCGTTATATGTCAGTCGCCGTGTAAAGATGATCCACTCCGTGTGACGCTTTAAAAGCAGTGAACCGGTAGTATATTTCGTTGGTTGCATTCCTACCCCCTCCTGCGTCCGCCATATTTAGCCACGTTTCCCACTGCAGATTGGACTGTTATCGGTCAAAGTCAAATATGGCGGACCAAGAAGAGGGCGAAAGAACTCGTTTTTCTGAATCAAGGCTTTCCACAGTAAAATATTGATATGTCTGCTCTTCTTTTTTCATAGCTTTATGTTGGAAGTTTTAGGACGTGGCAATATTTTCCTGAACGTGCGGGATTAGATAAGTGCGCAAATACAATAACCGTTTAGCTTGACGATAACGACAGGCTTGCCAATAGACCCTTTAGAATTAGTCTGAACTTGGCGCAACACTTTTGCCTATATCAGCAGAAACGTGCAAAAGGTGAAAAACAACGGGTTTAATCCCGGCTTTAAATCCTGATTTATTCCCGGGAGTCCGCTTTCGAAAATTCTTGAGCATCGATTTATTTTTAATTTTATTTAATGATTTCAATTTTAGTTTTCTATGTATTTTAAATTAATCTGGATGCCTGGTCACTCCGACAGCAACACCCTGGACAGGCGTCACCATGCTGATTTAGGTATCATCTCCGATTCTTCCAACGAACCCTTAAGTTATAGTGCCTAGAATATATAGTGTGGAAATTGGCTATCCCTGTAATACTTAAAAAGTGCTAAAATATTGTATCCCTTAAATGTGCAATGATACTGCTGCAATATGCAGATCGCAGCGACATCTGCAGGATATTTTCTACAACTGCAATGTATTGCTAATCTATACAATGTAATACTAGTAATACGAAAATCCCGCAGATGTCGCTGCAATGGACACTTGAAATTTTAGCAGCATCGTCGCACATTTAAGGGATACAAATTTTTAGCACTGTTCGGATAGCATATTTCCACACTAGGTATTCTGGACGCTGTATTTAATTTCCTATTAGTTGGGATAATTTGAAGAGACAAAAATTTCTGCAACATAACGATCATGGTTGCTCCTTCGACAGTTTACCATGTAATTCATTGGCTGTTCCAGACGGCATTGCTCCGTTACACGCGCAGGGCGCATGCTCAGACATGCTTATAAGGAAAGGGCAGCTGACGTCACTGTTGGTCGAACGAGGCTAACGAGAAAGGCAGGCTACCGCGGTAGGTCCTATTCTTCTTTTTTTACAGACCGCTGGAGTCACGTGATGCTCTTTTCGCACACCTTCATTGGTGCATTCGAGCATCACGTGACTCCAGCGGTCTGTAAAAAAAGAAGATTCGGACCCACCGCGGTAGCCTGTCTTTTTCGTTAGCCTCGTGGTCGAATTACTGTGGATCAGCAAGAAAAACCTGTCCCTTCTTTATAACTCCTACTGTACACATGAGCTAGGGAAATTTGTTTGGTCTAAGTTTAACAGGTTTCTGATATGATTGGCCTACGTCGCCAAAACTATTCCTGCAATGATCGTTATGACAAAAATGTAGTTGGTAGATTGGTTGACGGAAGTGTTTGTTTGTAAACATGCCCTTTCTTTATACGGATGTTTTTGTCCAAACTATAGCGAACCTACACTTTTAAAAATAATCCTGAAAAAGTACCTCTGTTTTTAAAGGCTATCTATTTTCTGACCAATGACAACGCTACAGAAACACCTATGGAGCGTTCTCATTGGTCAACAAATAGATAGCCTTTAAAAACAGAGGTAATTTTTCACGATATTTTTAACAGTGTACATTCCAGACTTCGTGATACCCGCTTGGGAATGAGATGAGTTAAAAAGCGGCAAAAATGGCAGGATACCCGCTTGGGAATGAGATGAGTTAAAAAGCGGCAAAAATGGCAGACTCGCTAAGATGCTCGGCGATTAGCTTTAGTCCAGAATTGTCTAAAACAATCAAATATTATATTCCGTCTATCGACAGTCTCATATCGAGGCGCCCTTGTCTCACTCGTCTAGGCGAGTATTATCAACGCCCCCTAGATAAGGAAGGAAGCCTTGATACACGTTACACAAACCAGGCAAAACACAGAAAGAAATTCGATGGCTCGTGGAATTATTAACTCTTATTTTCTAATAGTAATTAATAATTCCACGAGCCAAAGAAAACGAAACATGCAAGTTGTTCGAATTTTTTTTCCTTGTTTCCCTGTTTTGGGTGTAGAGTTGCAAAAAAACCCCGCAGATCTGGGATGGGTGTAAACCAGGGAATTTTGGGGGATATAGGAAATTTTGCAGGAGTTTTTAAGGTAAACAGAATCATTCATTTTTCCATTTAAAATTTTTATTTTTCAGAATTTCAGCACTGTTCTGAAAAGTTGATAGATTTATCATTATGAATTTACTAAACTTATGATTTGGCGATTAAAGTTTGTTAGCTGTTATATCCACTATTCAGGCATACTCTACATTAATTTTTTAGAGAGTTGCATTGCATATTTTACATTAATTTCTTTTACTTTGGTTTATTTTCTTTTTGTTTATATTGGCTGATTCGTAGAATAGGGGTGATGTTTACATTCGTGTCAGACAAAATGAATCTGTCACGCTTTATTTATCGACGATTGAAATATCAAATTATTTATGATATTTTCTCTTACTTAATATTTCTGCAATTTAAACACGTATTTCTTTAGTTTTCATGTAAACCGAAGCTATTTTTCTACATTTATGTTGTTTACATTGAAAAAAATTAAGTTATTAAAAATAATAATTTAAAACATTCAGGGACGTAGCTACAGATATTTATTAAGGGGGTGGGGGTTCAAAAATTTCCCAACTTGAAACAAACTACTCTAATTTCCAACTCAATGATATGTGCAATGTATGTATGATAATGATAATTATATGTAAAAAAAATCTTTTACCAAAGAAAAATGCTGAAACTAAAAACATAAAAAATCTAACTATTATCTAACTTAAGGCCGTTTAATAAAAGTTTAAATACACCTCTATCACTTAGATAATTCAAATCAAAACTACATTACTTTCTATATTCCTATCTTGGAATAATTCGGCATGAAAATAAAGATGAAAAATTTGGAAAATGAATAGTTAAGGAAGCTCGGGCTCATTCTTTCTGAAACTGAAAATTTTGTTTATTCATGCTTAGAAAGAAAAAAAAAACTTTTGTTTCTTTTTTCTTAAAATTAGTTATTCCATTTCAACTTATTTTAATGCTATTTGAGATCAAAATGAAGAGGAAAGAGACATCATGTTTTTATTTTCTAGTTATTAGAATAGGATGCTATTTTAAAAGAAAATTTGTGACATTTGCAGATTTATGTCTGGCATTGACGGCAACGACTAAGAACCTTGTGTAAGGAAAGGGTAGCTGACGTCACTGTTGGTCAGTAAGAAAACCTGTTCATTCATTATGACTCCATATGAACTCCGGGAATTTGGTTCCTTAACAGATCTATGATATGATTGATCTACGTCGCCAAGTTGATTTCTGCAATGATCGCTATGATAAAAATATAGTGGTAGATTGGTTGATGGAAGTGTTTGTTTGTAAACATGCCTTTTCCTTATAACCGCTCTGGCGACGACATATTGCTATCGCGCCAAGGAGACCAGGAAGTTTCGTTTGTGATAGTAGGATATTTTTTAATTGGAACGTTTATTTTATTTTTCGAGATCTAATGTGAAATAACCATTTTATTTTTATTTTTAGCCAACTAGCATTAGTTTAAGGTTTGTGAATTCTTTGTCTTCAATTGTGTACGAATCATAATCGCTCTTGATATAAAAATAATGTTATTTTGAAATTGTTGAGTAAGGAACAAAGTTTTGGAGAAAATAAACGATATGGATTAGAGTCAACTATTGATGGACAGGAGTAGAGAAATTAAGGTCTGGTGGATGTATGATATTTTCATAGAACAGAGAAAAAAAATGACAGATTGAGTCTGGGTGCTTTCTTTTTGTATTAATTTTGATTATTTAACTTGTTTACAGTTACAGCTCTCAGAAAATAAAACAACAAAAAATTCATATTTATTTAACTGGGTTTTTTTTAAAGAAAAAAAAGTCTCAAAAATCTAGAATTTCCCATCTCTAAGCTCAAATTTCCCAAGTTCACAAATATTGGAGGGAGAGAGTCCCCCCCCCCCCATAACTCCCCATAGCGACGCCTCTGAAAATATTTCATGGCTCAAACTTTCCGAAAACTCCAGGAATTTTTTTTAATTCCCCTCCCAAAAACTCTGTTTATTCCCTGGATTAAACCCGGTTTTTTCACCCTTTATAACTCTGTGTGACATTTTCGCGACGTGTGCCAAGGCTCTCTCCCTCATCTAGGGGACGTTGGTACTATAAAGTTCTGGGATGTAGGTTTGTCATGGATGAGATAAACGCGTGTGTCCGTAGGTCGCTGCGGGTTGGACTTCCACTGCTCTGTTGCACACTCTTTGTGGAGCTCCCGGTTGTAAAGCTGCGTTTTCATTGGTCGACTCAAGGTCTAACGAACCCAACTTTTGATCTAAACACAAGATTTTAGGTCGTTAGAACGTGATTTTGAAGGTTTGATCTCTGTTCGATCCTAAGCCAGGCTAACCCAAGCGCAGCCAATTAGAAAAAAGATTTTCGCTAAATATGTCGGGGGGGGGTTAATATGGTATTAAAAATAATATTTATATATTTACATCGTTGTTTTTATTTAGAATTACTCTATTTTTTGGTCAAACAAAATCTATTTTTTGTGATTGAAAAAAAATGCTAAGTTTTATTAAATTTTGTTGGGCATACCATCTTTTAGATTAAAATGGTATTAATCTAGTGTAATTTCGTATCCAGTGATTTCTGGAGTTCCATTACCTAAGATTTATTCTGTTGAGCTGAACCAGGTTTCAGACCAGATGCTATAATCATTAAGGTTAGCTGGGTGAAAGAGTTCCACCAGGTTCGTCCGGGATAGCTCAGATGGCAGAGCACTGGCGGCTTCAGCCAGGAGTTCGAATCCTGGTCCGGACATTTTTTCGCCCAGTTGGAAATTTACATCTCATACCATATTGTAACTTTCCTTGTGAGTATCTCGTCCTCGTATGTAATGAAAAATGAAAATAAAAATTGTTGTGACTTGTGTTTGTGTATCATAAGGATCATTCGAGGCGAAAAGCCATAGTTGCTATAGGCCCAAAGCAATCTCTACTATGGTGGACTTCAATGTTCAAGGACGCGTGTGTCTAAGCCGCGACCAACGACATACGAATGCAGTTCATGACTTTTAAAACGTTATACGGAGTGGATCATCTTTACACGGCGACTGACACAAAACGATGGGTGCGCCGCTTTGTACCAATCACTGTATGTCGTTGATAGCGGCCAGCCACCATTTGTGACGTCAGGATGAATGAATATACGATATAATGAATGAGCAAGCCCGGTATCTAGTGTTGCCCTGATCGTTGTCGCGTCTAAGCACACTTTGATAATCGTATGTCACCACTCTCATATAGAGGCACTACAGGCTGTTTTTTTTTTTTTTTTTAGAGATTGTCGATCGCTACGCGATTCGCTTTTGGACTGTATATTGATTTTAGTCGATCCTGGCTCGGTGAACTCTTTTAGACTGGAAGGCGGCTGCACAAACCTTCACCTCATCCAGTTGACAGCTAAAATTCCAGGATTAGTTAAAACTCGATTAGCTCATTAAAATGCAACTGGTCTGCAAAGTCATATCTTGGTGGTAAGCACATGCGAACCCGATGTTAGTGGTTGACTGGTAGGTTTATCATTGTGTTTTCTTGCTGACAGCCCTCCATGTTTTCATACCTTTAGGTGCATGAAAATCCAATGATAAATCTATTGATCAACCACTAAAATCGAGTTTGCAAGTATTTCCCACCGATATGACTAGACAGACCAGTTGCATTTTAATATGCAAATCGAGTTCTGTCTAATCTTGAAGTTTCAGTCAATCCTATGAGGTGATGACCGCTCCGCTGTCTATTTATTTTTACGAAAACAATTGGTTTGGTTTTATTGGTTTATTGAATACATATATCTGACCTGTGTGCTTGGCGTCAAGTGCCCGCTTATAAGTCATCGTCAATATACAGGGACGAGATAGCACAAGGAAATTTACAACGCAAGATAATTACATCCGGGAGCTCCACAAAGAGTGTGCAACGGAGCCAGCGGGATTCGAACCCGCACCTACCTACGCTCTCAAGCGATTAGCGGTGTGATGCCTTGACCACTCAGCCACGAAAACTATCAAGATATGAAAGGAGTAAAGAGACGACCACCTGCCCTTCAACAAGGGATGGAAAAGAAAATATCACTAGCGAGTACTGAGAGTTTCTTTTAAAGGGCATAGACACGCCTTGGTCGATATGAAATGAAAAGCAAAATTTGCAAGATCCTCTTTCTAATAAAACATTTAAATATGACCAGATCGCTCGGGAAGCAACTTTCATGATGAGAAGAGAACAAGTTCGTAAGGTGCCTCCGTATGGGAGTGGCGACATATGGGAAACAAAATTTGATTGGTTGAGATAATTTTGCACAAAACGAATCATCAAGCATCTGGGTGATCCTACCATTATAGGCAAGCTAATATTTGTTTGCTTGTGCCATTCGTCTAATGGAGCAGTTGCAATTGACGTCATACCGTAGCAACAAATTTTGCAACCAGGTGGGCATTTTGTTAGCCTACTATTTTTTGTTGATTTTGATTGGTTGTATACAAATTGGAGGATTATGGTCACGTTATAGCGACTAGAATACATAGTGTGGAAATCGGCTATCTCTGTAATACTTAAAAAAGCGCTAAAATATTGTATCCCTTAAATATGCAACGATGCTGCTGCAATATACAGATCGCAGCGACATCTGCGGGATATTTTCTACAACTGCAAGGTATTGCTATTCTATACAATGTAATAGTAGTAATACGAAAATCCCGCAGATGTCGCTGCGTTCGACACTTGGCATTTTAGCACTGTTTGGCGCGCCGCACACCAAGGAAACACGAGACATCTCACTTGACTCGTGCGACAAATTTACTGTTGTAACGTACCTGTTTCTTCACTGTGCCCACACACTAAAGACTCATGCGACGAAGTACCTATGTTGCACTTGTCTTATGCTTCGTTTCGCGCTTTCGTCTCGTGCTGCAGTTACGTTATATATTGCTACAATTTTCGTTTATTTGTTTCAAGATGGTGGGATTCAAGATTCCTTTTATTTTTTAGTAGAGTGAATAAAAATAAATCATCATCTTCGAATGAAATATCCATATTTACAATCGCTTCGTTTGCAGACGCCATGATTCTACTATTCTGTTCTGTCAAAGAATTAAAAGCAAGCTACGCGCATACGCCATGAATATGTCTGATGTCGCTTTGGTGTGTGGATGAAAAAAGTAGAAATGCAACTTTCCTCCTGTGGTGGCCCTCGATGTTTCATGATACATGCGACGTGCACCAGAGTCGCATGTCTCCTTGGTGTGTGGCGCGCCTTAGGATAGCATATTTCCACACAAGGTATTCTAGACGCTGTAGTCACGTGGTTGAACTTCATATATCGAACTTGTTCACGTCAGTATCGCCAGCTCTGAAAAGTGGATTTCCATACTTTGGACAAAGCTTCCAGTCTGTGCATGCGCCGTCTGCGTATATCGCTACTCTCTTATAAATGCATCCTGGTCTATATTTGTTCTCGTATACGCACCGCCACTGTCATATTTATAAATGAAGATTGTATTTATTGTCCACTGCGTTCTCAAACGTTTGAGATACTGGAAATTACAGTAACACAAACTTTGATATTGGAGTAGGCAATCTTAAATTAAAATAGTTGACGTGTTCCTGTAAACGAATTTATACACCATTTGATGACTACTCTGAGATCACAACCTTCTCAAATGTACTAAAACTGTAAAAAGTTATATTCAAATTCGTTCAGTGGTTGCTGAGAACGCTGTGAACATACATACAAAATGACTAGGATGGGCGAAAACAAATCTCTGAGTACCCTCACAAGCCTGTTATTATCGCCAAAATAGTGTTTGTTAACGTGTGCCGTTAGAAATGGTTGACTATGAACCCGATTCTAAAATTTGTTATTATTCATTTCTATATTGATGACGTCGTTGTTTAAAAAGCAACACTTTTCTCTATCGTAGTTTCTGACACTAACGATATTGAAACTGTACCGACAGCAAAGAAGTTGGAACTAGATAGAAGGATCTAACAAAAACATAGCTGTGAAAAAAGGGAGCCAAGTTCTGTAAAGACAATGGCAAGAAAAGAAGTGATATCTAAGTGGGTGCCAAGTTCAAATAAAATTCACTCAAACTTACCTACTGAAGTATTATAGCATTTTTTAAATTGTTTAGAAATAAAAATTATTGATAGCATATTAATAATAAATCTAGAACTTGGCAAGTTTTTACCTACAAGTCATTTATTTTTGTTAATGACATTATTATATCTAAACTTGTTATTTCATGTTTGAAAGCCTTCATTTGAGTGAGCTCCTTCCCCTTGAAGGATAGTGTGATAAAATATATCCCACCTAATTTTAACTGCAAAATGCAACATTGACACTAGAATTCAGGACTAAAAAGTTTAATTTTATTAAATACGTGAAAAACAGCTTTTACCCATTTTGAAATAAATTTGTTTTTAAATTCTGGTGTGATTGAATCATTTCAGCATGTCACGAATAAAAGCTCTTTGCCCCTGAAGGGTTAAAAAGGGGTGCAGTCTCTAGACCAAGAACCAAGAACAAGTGTAAAGGTAAATGTCTCTTTCTCAGGCCTTGCCTGAGGCCCTCAGGCTTTGCCATCTCAGGCCTCTTTCTCAGGCCTAGTCTGTTTGCATTCAGGTTTCCGAAGGGTGGGTGCTAGAATGATAACCAAAGACGAGCGGGAATATATTTGTGTATTTATTGGTTTATCAAATCTTTAACATGAGTCATTTGTTTATAATAATAACTAAATAAATTTTTTTAGAATGACATTGTTGTTAATCATCATCATTTTATTAAGACATGAAATTGATAGGCATAGCATTTATCAAAAACTTGCCAAGTTCTAGATTTATTATTAATATGCTATCAATAATTTTTATTTCTAAACAATTTAAAAAATGCTATAATACTTCAGTAGGTAAGTTTGAGTGAATTTTATTTGAACTTGGCACCCACTTAGATATCACTTCTTTTCTTGCCATTGTCTTTACAGAACTTGGCTCCCTTTTTTCACAGCTATGTTTTTGTTAGATATCATTACTTTTTGTAAAGTTACAATATATTTAGACACTTTACTTAATGTTTTTTAATGTGTCTACATGAGACTATTTTATTCACCAAGCAACATTCAATTTTAATTTAAATTTCCTACAACAAACTATTTGGCTGTCAATTTGCGGCAGAAATCTATATTTTAATACTGCTACACTGAATGCATGTTTTGAAACGAAATGTATTGATTCGAAATTTTTATTGTTTCTGAAACAACAATTCCTATTAAATTCCTATATTAAATTTTCCTATTAAATTTTCCAATTAAATATCCTATAGCTGGGCCTGCTTTTTTGTACTGGAAGTGAAAAATAAAGTTATGTGCTTATGCCACACTATGTATCATTCATCCATGGGTGCGGGCAAAGAGGCAGTGCAGAGGAAGGACATTGCCCCTCCCTGGATTTTTAAATTTAATTAACTAAATAAACTTTTCTCTGATGATTTTGAAAATAACAAGTGGGTAAGTGTGATCACAGATCGCACAGAGGGTTTTGTTTAATATTCTTTTCAAAACACTTTATCCTTTTGAAAAATCTGTTAGTTCCACATTTCGCAACCAGGGGGCACTCTATTCTAAACAAACCTCTATCCGAACGAAACTCCGTTTTACATACTATCCGTAGATATATTAGTCGAGTGGATTGAGCCCATAGTACCCGAGATAAGTAGGTGCACCTGGCGATAAAAAGTGGAACTAAAATATGTAAGACTATGGTGCATAATATGAAAGAATGGTCAAAGGGGTGTCAGCAAAAGTTGGAAAAGTGCTCCCCGGGTGAAAAGGGCGGACGTTAGAAAAATTGCTTAAAATACACAAGTTAGAGCCCGTAGGTGTAAATAATATAAGACTTTTTGAAAGTTTTATGATTTGTCGTGTGCTCTGACTTATTCAGCTATACGTATGCAAAAAGTCATGTCTCCAACTTAATTAGGGACTCCCTTAGGAAGAATTGCTTAAAATACATATGTGGTAGCCCAAAGGCTTAAGCGTAAGACTTTTTCAAGATTTTATGATTTGTCGCCTAGCCTTAGGTGTTCTGCTATAAGTATGCAAAATTTCAAATCTGCAATTTAATAAGGGGCTCAGTTAGAAAGAACTGCTTAAAATACGCATGTGGAAGCCCAAAGGGTTAAATGTACGACTTTTTCAAAATTTTTTGATTTTCCGTTTGATGTGAGGTGTTCAGCTATAAGTACGCAAAATTTCACGCCTCCAACCTAATTAGAGGCTCACTTAGAAAGAATTGTTTAAAATACACATGTGGGAGCGCAAAGGGTTAAATGTACAACTTTTTCAAAATTTTATGATTTGTCGTTTGATGTCAGGTGTTCAGCTACAATTTTGTGCAATTTCACGCCTCCAACCTAATTAGGGGCTCACTTAGAAAGGATTGTTTAAAATACACATGTGAGACCCCAAAGGGTTAAATTTACAACTTTTTCAAAATTTTATGATTTGTCATTTGATGTGAGGTGTTCAGCTGTAAATATGCAAAATTTCACGCCTCCAACATGTATAGTTTCTGAGAACGGGCTCTGTGACGGACAGAATATCTCAATTTGTTGATTTTCTGTAAGTAAGTAAACCCAGATAAACCCCCAGTAAGTAGATAGGTTTACAATGGAAGTCTATGGGAATTTGGTGAAATATCAGAGATATCGCCAAGGTGGCGTCACTTTTGGCGACTAATTTTGGTCGCCAAATTTGGCGACATATCGCCATGTTGGCGAGAAACTTGGCGGTATTTGGCGACAGAACAGCGTCCCCTCCTACGGCAAATTAAAATTTCGCCTAATAGACGCAATGGTAAAGTAAAAATGGGCACCCCCAGGTGGGTAATTAATCGATTTTCACAATTTTTTTATTTTTTTCCTTAGTTTTATAGTGTAAACGAACTTCGCACCAAATTTGAAGTCTGTAGCTGCAGTAGATATACGAGATCTTTTTGATGAGTGAGTCAGTCAGTCAGTCAGTCAGTGGTAAAATTATCGGATATCAGACATTTTCAAATGTCATTATCTCGGAAACTAATCATGCGTTATTTATAAAATTTTGGATTTTAGGTAATTAGGGTGGCCTTACTACACATTTCGTATAACAAGTACGTAGGTCTCATAGATTTTCAGTTGTAGAGCATTGAAATTAGATGAAAACAACTCGAAATGGTTCGTGTAAATAACACACGGCTATGTCAGGCGAACTTGGCTGACACACTGCCGTGTGTCTAGATAATAACAAGCCCGATTAGCTCTGAAGAAAGCTGAGGATTCTGGGATACGGTGGACCCTCAAGCTGCCTTGCAACCCTGCTGACATTGGCGATTGGCGATAACTTGGCATTTCCTTTATCTCTCGCTCTGATTCGTATTGCTATTGTATTATTCTGCCATTGTGTAGCACCTGCCAAATATTTTTGCTGTCAGCAAGATTTTTCTTTTTCTTTATTTTTATGACAATGGTTTGTTGTAAAATGTGTAAAAATCAAGATTGATGTTTTGCAGAAATTTGAGTAGCAGTTTTGAATATAATTTTTTTTAAATATTTAATTTCAACTAAATGAATAATTAAGGCATATATTTCAAAGCAAAGGATTCAAAGTATCTTTGAGATTTTTTACAGTTTCTTAAATTGTTATTTTTATAACAAAAGCGAAATGATCAAGAATTACCTCAGAAACTCAGTGACCAGGAATTACCATGGGTGACTCTACTTTATTAAGAACTACAATTAATTAAAATGTGGTGAACAGTGTGGTTTCAATTAATTCTCAAAGGTTTTGCGACAATTAAAATCACTAAATATGACAATAAAAAGGAATTAAAAGATGATAAAAAAATTGACCAGGAATTACCCCAGTGACCAAGATTTACCCCAGATACATGGGGCAATATTTGACCAACTTCTGTAAATTATTTAAAATAGTATAAAAAATTCCAAGACTATTTTTTAATAGCTAAAGTAGTTGGTAATTGAACCAAAAAGGAAGAAAAGAAAAATATTTAAAATCTGAGTTGTGACAAAGATCTTTGTAAAAATGTATCTTAACTAAAGCCAATGTTATTTTACAGAAATTTAACACGCCATTTCCAAAAGATTTTTTTTTTCAAAATAAATAAACAATAAACTCATAATTAAGTAATAAATTCCAATGAGGATAGTTCAGAGTACCTCTATGATTTTTTTCATTTTGGTGAAGCGTTCTTAAAACATAAAAAGGACTGTACCCAGGAATTACTCCGGGTGACCCTATATTAAAGTTTCTCTTTTCAAAGAAAAGTATCTTAATGTAATATAACTGTATAATTTTTAAATAAATGTGTAATATATATTAAAAATATCTTTAACTGCCTCTAAGATTTTGTAAAATGTAATATTCCTTAAGTTTTTCCTAAATTTTACTACTCTTCATGAATTAAAACTAAATACATTATGTACATACACTACAAGCTAGTACTAACTGCAGGGCTGCCACAGGCTTGCACCAGTATTTTTCTAATATAAATTTTGAAGTATACTTCTCTTGCAAATGTTGTCAAAGTGTGTGTTAATGATTTTTGTTTTGAGAAAGTGGTGCCAGTTAGAATTAAAAACTAGTCGCATGTGGCAGCCCTGTAGCTGTAGCATTATGATTTAATTAAAACCTAATTTAATTGCATATTTACTGAATACATTTTTTTCATAACTATGTAAACTCGGTAGCTGTTCTTATTTAAAAACAATGAAATCTAGTTGCATTTGTTATTTTGAATTGGATTTACAGATGCAAAAATGAAGAAAGCTCTTTATAAGGCAGCAATGAGTAATAATTTGAGATATCTAAAAATAATAAAAATCTATTTAATCACAAATCATTTATATTGAACATACTAGTTTCATGCTATTTTGTTTTTGAGTCTATGAAAGTATCAGAAAGTTTTAAACTGCATTAACATAAGCAAATAAATGCAGTCAGGAAAGTGATTCTGGACATCAAGGCTGCAGAACGGAATTGAGAGATAACCAATTTTTGGAACAGATGTGCTTGTGCAGCCTATATCAGGTTTAATAAAAATCGTCAAAAAAAAAAAAAAAAAGGTTAAACTAAGATTTTTTTTTTTTCAGAATTTCCCTTAAAAACAATTTTTAAAACAGAAATTTAACAGTAAAAATCATTAAATGCTTATGAAAACTACCTAACACAGGCATGAAAGAGTTGAAGAAATTTTAGACATTCTGTGAATTAAAAGACTAAATAAATCAATTCTCTGAATTGATTTTCAAAAATACTGGAAGCATGTAAGAGAGAGAGAGGGGGGGGGGGGAGATCTGGGAAATTTATTAACTGGATATTTGTCTATTTAAGTCCTTCTTTCTAAATTGCTGTGCCCCCACCCCTCCCCACAGTAAAAGGGGATGAGCTTATAAGCATCTGAAAGTCATCTAAATGGATTCATTTAAAAGCTCTTTCCAGAGTGAAGTTTTTTAGACTTTAAAAATGAAAGGATGTTTTCATAAGGTTAATGATACATATAGTTATATTTCATTTTAATGTATAAATAACTTTTAAAATGTGTCTAATTTCCTGTCCTAGTATAGATGGAAAAAAATTCTGCCTTTTTAAATATTTCCCAATTTCATGCCTACTATCAGAAGTTTTGAAAAAGAACGGAAACAATATCTTTTTTATGAAGCCACTTGTGAAGAATAAATTTCCTTCATCCCCCCCCCCCCTAAAAAAAATCAAGGGAGATATATGCAAATCTCGTAACAGAATATTCATTCAAATTAAAGTACTTATTACATCTTTGAAATTGTTTTTTTAGTTATTTCGAATAAATGTTATAGAAGCACAACTTAAGGTGACCTATTTATAACTTGGGTTCAATGTACAACTGAATATAATATTTAAAAATTTCGTAAATAAATTCGGTAAAATTTATTTAAACTGGGGGGGGGGGGGGGAGGAGACGTATCCGTTTATTTTTATAAGTTGCTGTATTTTGTATATAAGCTTCTTAATAATAAAGTTAAAAAATATATGTCAAATTTAAACTGATTCTCCGATTTAAAATAAATTAGATCTATTGGAAATATTTAGTATAAATATAAAAGCAGCCGATTAATATTATTTTTAAAAAGTCTTAATTCTCTATAGTTCATTTCAAGATACATAGCTGTTAAAATAGATTTGAAACGATAGTTATCAAACTTCGTTTCCACCACTACGTCAACTAATCTAAACAAACACAGTATCATGTTCTTTTCAACTCTGTGATGAAACGTTAAAAAGAACAAAATGTCGAGTGTAAGAAGAGCCAAATAAGCGATAAGCGCGCCAAACTATTGCCATTCTCTCAGGGAATTCTGGGAAATGGGGGACCCTCAGAGAAATCCGGTGGCATCGAGTCCTCTCCCTGCTTTTAATGGGAAAGGGGTTTGTTTCCCTTCCATGTATTCCTTCTTCCATGACCGACAGCGCTCAGAATGCAGTGGACTTCACCATGTGACGTCAGCCGCGGGTAAACAGAAGAAAGACACAAATAGGCGCGACGCACTGCTTCTCCTTTGTTCAATAGTCTTTTTCGGAGGGCATCTACCCGCAGAGGCGTGGCTATTGCCATTCGTGGACAAAGCCGTTCTGTTGCTATAAATAAAATTTAATTGGTTAAAAGGCATAAACTTGGTGGGTATGCCTTTATCTCGATTCTGATGTTTGTTGACGTCCTATTAAACAATTTCAAGAATGTGGGTTGTATAGCTTGGACAAAACATAAGTTCTACATCGGATAGGATAGTCCAATTTTACATGAATCTGACCAGGTTTCAGGTCGGATTTTGACTCTTCCGGGTTGACCCGGATAAAAATCCTTTTCAAAGAAAGTCCTGAATATTTTTCAGATGCAAACTATACTTTGAAGATTAATTTATACAATATCGAGGTTTGGAAACAAACCTCGAACTGAACGAAACCCCGGCTCGTGTTCTATAGGAACATACGACACGGGTCGCCGTTGCCTGTGGCCAGGGACGTAGCTACAGGGGGGGTGTGGGGGGGTGCGACACCCCCCCACTTCGGTAAACTCATATACATTCGGTAATTTCACTTTCGTTCAAAAACTGTATCATTTGGCTCTATTTTTTAAGAATTTTTAAAAACATATGACAAAACAGAAAACAATGTCAAAAAATATTTAAAATTATTAAATATTTTCTGATTAGAAACTAACCTTTCTCTTTGCATTATGTAATTTTTTTTTCGCTCGGAGTCGATTGCAATTTCACTTTTTAGCTATTCCATGTATGTAAGAAGGGGAGGGAGGAGGGGGGTATCCATGATACAGTATCCCTTAGAAGATTAAGTATACCTTCTTCCTATTTTTATGCAGTATCCTTGTAGAGAATATCTTCGCTTTATTCAAGAAAGGAATCTGGAGAAAAATCCTCTGAGGGTAAATGCGTACACTCTTTGACCAATGCAAATGAAATTAGAAGGTCAGACTTCTTGTTCGTTAAAATTCGTTTTGCTGGACTCTGAAAACTATGGGGGGCGGGGGGGGGATATTTCGCGGGTTTTTTTAGGGGACAGGATGTCGCCAGATCTTTACTGTTGTATTGTTTGTATTGTCTATTTTTCAAAGCCAAAAATAAGAGAAAACCGGGAATTTTTTCTTATCAAAGAAAATTAAAACGGTGTAATAAAATTACATCAGCTACTAAGGATGTACTGAACAGTGATTTTGACCGAATACCGAATATTCGGCTAGCCGAGCAATAACTATTCGGTCAAATACCAAATATTCGGCTGGTCGAATATTTTAAAATTTTATTAATTAAAAAAGTTTCATATTTCATGGCTTCTTCTGGGGAATTAAACCAAGTGAATATATATTTTTTTAATTCTAAAACAAACAACTCAGCAAAAATAACTTTTCTACCGAATATTTGGCCTACAGGCGAACCGTATACCGAATATTCGGCTAGCCGAATTAACTGTTTGGCCGAATGCCGAATATTCGGCCAGCCGAGTAGTAACTATTCGGCCAAATATCAAGTACTCGGCTGGTCGAATACTTTCATATTTCAAAGATTAGAGGCATTAAAATGTTAAATTTTAAAATAATTTACATAATATTTAAAGCAGAAACTTACATATTGATAAACAAGAACTTTTCACAAGTAAATGTTATACATGAAAAAAATCTGGTTTGGGGTATTTAAGAAGAGAATTTTAAAATTTTATTAATTAAAAAAGTTTGATATTTCATAGCTTCTTCTGATGAATTGTTATCCAAGTGAATATATTTTTTTTTAAATTCTAAAACAAACAACTCAGCAAAAATAACTTTTCTACTGTCTTTGATTTAGCAAGGAAGTTTTTAAATGCATCTTAGATCAGTGTTTCAAATGGGCGATTATTTTCAGAGATTGTAAACATACACATTGTTCCTAAAAAAATTGTAACAAACTTTCAACAGAGATAATGTGGTTAAGACAAAAAAGTTTTGAACAAGAAACAACACCTCACTCCATTTATTTCATCAAAATTACAATACATTCAGTCAAATATTCTGGGTGTGCAACTACAAGCCGAAACTGAATTTTCATTCACAACTTTATCAGTAAATG
Organism: Maratus speciosus; assembly: GCA_963932465.1. NCBI lineage: Eukaryota > Metazoa > Arthropoda > Arachnida > Araneae > Salticidae > Maratus > Maratus speciosus. The sequence continues at coordinate 397,873,885 of OZ010799.1, read as the reverse complement.
AAGATATTTTAGCAAGATTTGTTTCATATTAATTTAGTTTGTATTAAATGTGATGATATCATTGAGAATGACTGAATTTTGGCCAGTGACGCAGTATAAATACTATATATTGCATTCTGAATAAAGGAATGTCTACCTCATAGTTGTTTAAATATGAAAAGTGGCAATTTCCAGCACGTCTCATCATGATATTATATTTCACAGAAATCAAAGCAAGTTTGTTAAAATTGTATTCCGCTTCAACAGTCAGGCATATCAATATGCTTAATAAACGGTCAAGTGCGAGCATTACTCGCGTACAGAGGGTTCCGTAGAATAAATACATGAATTTGTAATTGTATTATTAAAAAAAAAAAAAAAGTTGCTAAAAGAATATTAAGACTTTTTAAAAAACTATATAACATAGGGTTGGGTATAACTGTATATATTAGAAAAGTGTAATCGGGTATACCATGAAAGTTCAAAGAGATATATGGAACAATATCAAATATAGCTATTCGTATAACTCTTTTTTTAATATTATCCTAATCTGTTTATGATGAACTTAATTCGGTACTGACAATAAAGGCAGTGCATAGTTAAACTTCCTTTGGCATTTCATGAAACTAAATTCAGCGTAGTAATAACCTTTATTTCTACAGTGTATCTAAAACAAAACCTTTGTTCAAAGTTTAAATTGGGCATTGTGCTAAGCGCGCTTCGAACTGAGGTCTCAAAGTTACAACGCCGCCTTGGTCAGTGCCGCGTTTTTCCAGATAGGTATTTAATTAACTTTTAAAGTCACTCGAGGCGTATTGAGAGATACAATCAATGCAAACTATCGCGAATCTCACAGTATTTATGCGATTCATTCTAATTAAATATTTCGAGGGCGATGCCCTTAAAAAACGGACACCTAATTTTAATCCCAAAACAGACAAATGGCACCAAGAATATTTAATTAAAATTTTTCTTTTATCATGTACGTAAAAATAAGCAAGTTCGCATTTTCTAATAAATTCGTTTATAAATTCTGGTGTCAGTTCATTATTTCATAAGTTTGTAAATAGAATTACTCTGTGCCGGAAAGGATTAAGTGGTCGCAGGACTCTTAAAGCTTCAAAATTTAAGAAATTTTAATTTTTTTAGATGTTAAACTCCTATCTTTTCTGAATATTTTGATATAATTGTTTCCTTGAAATTCCCATTAGAACAGAAGTTTTGCCTTTTAGAATTATACCCGCTCAATAGCTGAAGCGGCGTTTCCGAAACTTTAAAGTCATTATTTTCCAAATGGCGTTTTTGGGTATAACGCGCAGGATACCTCAAAAACTTCTGAATATTTTTTCATGAAATTTTCCAATCATATATTCCATGTTATTCTGTATAAACTGAATCTAAAATTTCCTTTTTATTGTTAAAAAAAATATTTTTTTTAGGTGATTTTACTGTTGAAATTTTCAAAATTTTGTACTAGCTAAATGCAGCATTGCATTAAAAATATAAAAATGCTTTAAATACAAATTTGTTCAGGGAGATTATTACAATCGGAAGTATAAGTAAGCACCAAAATTTTCATTCTAATTGCAATATTTATTTTGTAATCCTGCGCGTAAACTGTTATGCCAATTTTTTGTTCGACAAATGTCTAACAGTTTCGAGCCCCCTATAAATACTAATTCTGTATCTTGCAATTTTTTAAATACATGAAACGAAAGAACATACTTATATCTTTCATTCCAATTAAAATTGTGTTTTAAAATCATATACATTTTAAGACATTAAATGTTGAAAATGGTCTTTTTTTCATTCTTTCCACTTTTTAAAGTCCCGAGACCCCTTAAATTAGTATGTTTTTAACAATTTGACGTTTATTGCTTTTATACTGTTACTGGACATTACATTACACATATATATCATTAAAAGTCGTTAACTAGGCATAGACAGGGGTGCAGAAAATGTTTCTACTCCCAACATTTCCCCAATCCACACGAAAATTTCCCCAAAATTTTACGGTATGTTATAGGTAAGTGCTGTATTACCGTAGGTATAGAAAATTTATTTTTCAAATATTTCTCAACTTATGCGCGTGTATATATGGCAGGGGTGATTCTGAGTGAAAAAAAAATTCCTAAATTTCACAGCAAATTTTCTGAAAGTTTACAGCAGAGTGGTGGAAATCCACTCCCAATACTATGTATTTTTCATAGATCTTTTGACGCAATTCGCGTTTTTTCGTGATCTTTTGACGAAATTTGCGGTTATTTCTCCTTCCTCTTGACGAAATTCGCAGTTGTTTTGCCATCATTTGATGAAATTCGCGGTTGTTTTGCGATCGTTTGGCAAAATTTGTGGTTCTTTCGTGATCTTTTGACGAAATTTGCAGTTTTTTGCGACCTTTTAACGAAATTTGCGATTCTTTCGTGATCTTTTGACGACATTTGCAGATTTTTTGCGATCTTTTAACGAAATTTGCGGTTATTTCGCCTCTTTTGACGGACGAAATGCGTGGTTGTTTCGCAATCTTTTGACAAAATTTGCGTTTATTTCGCGATCTTTTGAGTAAATTTACGTTCATTTTGCGATCTTATGACGAAATTTGCGGTTTTTTCGCTTTTCTTTGACGAAATAGAAGGTTATTCGCCCTGTTTTGACGAAAATCGCGGTTATTTCGCCATGTTTGGACGAAAATCGCGGTTGTTTTGCGATCTTTTGACGAAATTCGAGGTTGTTTCGTGATCTTTTGACGAAATTTGCGATTGTTTCGCGAATGTTTCGTGATATTTTGACGAAATTTGCGATTGTTCCGCGATCTTTTGGCGAAATGTGCATTTATTTTGCTATCTTTTGACAAAATTTGCGTTCATTTCACGATCTTTTGACGAAACCTGCGGTTATTTCGCGATCTTTTCAAGAAACCTGCGGTTCTTTCGCAATCTTTTGACGAAATTTGCGGTTCTTTCGCGATCTTTTGACGAAATTTGCGGTTCTTTAGCGATCTTCTGACGAAATGTGCGGTTATTTTGCGATCTTGTGACGAAATTCACGTTTTCTCCGTAATTCTTCGCGAAAATTCGCGGTATTTTTATGTCCGTATTTTCAAATGACCATTTTTTTTTTTTTAACCGAATGTTTTAAACTTTCGGAAAATTCGGAACATAATCACCCCTGATATACGGTAGATATTATTCTGAGATCGATTTCGTGAAGGTCGCCATACGGATATTTTTATTTGTACTGAAATTGTTCTATCTCAGGGAATTATGGAATTCGTTGTTAAAATCGAAATCAATTGTGTATGTTTCTAAAAAATTTCCCCCGATCCTAGATCGCCGGATCGGACATATTCTGCACCCCTGGGCATAGAGTACGCCGCCCTGTCCTTGTGTATGTCCAAACTGACCGTACCTTTAAGGGTTAATATCTCATCTAATTACCGATGATTTTTTTCGAAAATCATTATCAACAATGCTTTTATTCTTCTGCAACGATAGGTATATTCAGCGAGGCTCAACAATTTTTCTGAATGCCCGTAAATCGAAATTTGTGTATAACAGAAAAATGCTAATTACTCAAAAACTATGTGACCTAGGGTAATCGCTATAATTTTCCGGCAAGGTTTATATTAACGTCTACTACCTCTAATTTTTTCATAATTTTAGTTTCCGTAGATTCGGAATTAGATGGGGGAACATATTTTTGCGCTAGATTTTCAACAATATATTTGAAAATATAATACCTAAAATTAAAAGGAATGTATTTTTGAGTTCAGCGTTACAAAAACTTTCACAGGATACCCCACATGATATACAAAGAAAAGATTTTTTTTTTTCAAGTAGCATAATTAGCCCCTCTACTTTTTTGCTAAATATATTTATGAATGTTTATTAATCTGAAAATATGTGGGTTAATGGTCTTTGTTACTTCCCCGAATTTGAACTTTCCATGTTCCATAGTTTACGATTAAAATGGCTGTGACAGACAGACAGATGGACAGACACAGGAGTGATCTTATAATGGTTCCGTTTTTACTTTTTAAGTACGGAACCCTAAAAATGAGACAGAAAATGTGTCAGAAAATTTTGCGTTGTTCAGTAGGAAGCTCGAGAACTGCTTTAAAAGAAAAATAAGATAGAGAACTATAAAATATTGGAATTTTTCCTTTGTAACCTAATATAAACCGACGATATATTTTAAGATCTGGATCTGTTTTTGTCACGGGGTAGTGGAGGGTATACGGAGATATACACCGTATACGCTCTGCTTCTCAAATAAAGCATTAGCGTATACTGCATCCATGAATGTTCATGACTTTAGCGTATACCCTTTGTTTTTTACGACTGCAACACTGGTTCTTGTCATTCAGTTCGAAAAGATATTTTTTATTTATGTTTTTGAACTTATTTTAAAATCACCAGTTGTATTGATATCTAAAGACAAGTGCATTAATCTTTCTTCTACTTGGCGTTTTGAGACATACATTTACTTTCTGCTGCAAAAACTGAAAGCAATTTTTTTCTTTGTTTTCTGAAATGAAAAGATCTCAAATTTAATTTAAGTAAATTTAAAAAAAATCCTTTGACTTGAATCAGGCTAATTCGTGTAACAGAATCAACGCTACAGCTCACAAAAAAATGCAAGCAAAGTAATTTTGCAGAAAATAAAATAATTTTCCACACTTTCTACCCTCTCCCATTCCATTGAAAAAAAATCTTTGTGTTTTTATTATTGCAAATTAAAATAACAATATTTAATTTTTTATACTAATGCTCAATTGCTCAACATGATATTTGACTATTTCAATTCTGATAACTTTCTATGTTACAAGTTCCAGCTTAAAAATTCAACAGAAAAAATATAGTACAAATAAAGTGAATCTTTGATTAGCCACATTTTGTGGTTTTTAAAAACTATTTAAAGCTGTTCTGAAATCGTAACTTGCATCTTTTTTTACACTTTCGTGAAGAAATTTTCATTTTTAAATGCACGAAATTTGCAGATCTTCTTTCTTATTCGTAAACGAATAGTGTTTCTCTTTTTTCCTATAAAGGTAACTGCGGTCTTTCAGAAAATGGTGCCAAAGTTGACGTCTGTAACAGATTTTTTTTAAACGTGACAATCGGCAAAAGATCATTATAAGGTAGCAATTGATTATAACTTAATATGTAATACATTTATCAGAAAATTTAAAAGTGCTATTTGATTTCAAAGCACTTTATGCCTCATGCCTGCTGATTACATGCTTCTGGATTTAAAAAAATGTCTACTTAAATGAGTCAGTAATAAATAATTTTGGCAAAATATAAATTAGGCCTGACCAGGCCGAATTAATGTTTCTGTACCGAGCCGGGAGTGGTTTCATTCTTCCAAGTCTTCACGGGCCAAAATTTTCAGTCCCGGTTTTCAACCAACCCGTATGAAAATCTTTGTCTCAGCGTGGCCTGGTAGCGAAATACAGTTAAATTAAAATGTAGTAATACGTGTGAAAAAGAACCTGCCTATGACGGAATCTTTTAAACTGAAAAATGTGTTGATCCATGCAAAATTAATATAATAATATGTGAGAAAAGAATATATAACACATTTACACCTATTAACAAGTTGGAAATTGCTCGTCAAACGTGGCAAATGAGGTGCGTTCGTACTATAACTAGCTTTATAATTATTTTTGCACCCCATATTGTACTGAATGCATATTTTTTTGCACTTCATAAGTGCATAGTCTGTAACATCATTAAAATGCTCTTCAATATTTTTTCCCCCATTCCCTGTAATGTAACAGAAAACTTTTGACCTTTCCTGTAATTAAACTATACTTCCGATTTTCATAAAATTTGAAATGGCTCGACAGAATTTTGCAATAATTATATATTTAAAATTTGAGACCAGTCGGAAGACTGTAACAGCATTAAAATGCTCTTGCAATATTTTTTCCCCATTGGCTGTAATGTAAAGAAAAACTTTTGACTGTCCCTGTAATTAAACTATACATCCGATTTTCATAAAATTCGAAATGGCTCGACAAAATTTTGCAGCAATCATATATTAGAAATTTCAGACCATTCGGTTGGGTAGTTTTTGCTCTGTTATATGCGGACGGACGGACTGAACGACGACTATAGGTGCTACGTATTTATATAATTACGAATGCACCTAAAAAGGGAACGTGTCTATAATGCATTTTTTAGCTCACAGGCTATCAAAGCCTGAGAGCTTATATGCTGGCCGGTTCTGTATCTACGTATGTACGTAACGCGATAACTCTTGATAGAAATATCAGATTTGCTTCACATTTTTTTCTAGGTTCCTTCTGATGAGGCGCTTCCCTGATTAGTTTTGGGGGTTCATTGGTTAAGGATAAAGGGGAAAAGGGGGCTAGTCCCCCCACTTAATTTATCATCCGTCGTTATGACGCAAGAGTGGGGAGGAACCGGAAACGGCCCCTCGCTATTCTCACTCGGGACGACGACTTCGTCCCATGTTCGAAGACTTCCAGAAGGAACCCTTCTGGTGTCACCTAAATGCAGTATTCCCCGGGAAAATTCTATCTTTCCCTAGATTGAAAGAAACTTTCATCTAGCATTGGCTTTCCCCGTGACGTCATGCAGCACACTGTTTTTGTTAACAGCCGCGCAATTCAACTTCCCTAACAATAATGTTTGTATTTTTCATCTTTTATATTCTGGACTTCCCTTTTCTTTACTGTTTATTTAAGGGTGTATTCAAAAAAATATTTTTCCACCCTCAACAGCTCGAAATTTTCTGAGACATTTTCAGACTCATTTTTAAAAGTAAAAACATGAAACTTGCTGGGGTGATTTTTGAAGACATGTTTAACATGCCGGGTGATTTCATTTTCAGCTCAATTAATTAGAATTTGATTTTTAAACAATTATTTTCTCAGTATGACCATTTTTTTCATTTCCAGATCGCCCGCTTCGGAAAATTCGGTTCAAAACGCCAACTTTGACAGCGTTTTTTACAGTATTTTCTGCATTTATCAAAAAATTAAGAAACACCGCACATCATATAGTTTCTAAATAAGAGAATTTCCCAGTTTGATGTGTTTGAGAGCAAAAATGAATTTTAAAATGAATCAGAAAATAAGCAGTTTGGATCGGAATACACCCTTAATGGGTGTTACCTGCTATTTCAAAATTTTATATTGTCATAGGGCATCTTCGGTACTTCCACCAGGGAGAGGTCAGGCTCTGCCTACCTTTTTCCCGCCGGCCTTTAGGTGTTTCCTCACGGCATCCCGGCCAATTATACTTTCCTCCCCCCATTTTGGTTCAGTCGACCGGCGGTGCTTAGGCATCCCGGTCACGAAATTCATACCCCAGTTTTATAGTTATTTTTGAAGTTGTTGTTTAAATATTTTTTTTTTTTTTTTTTTTAGCATTTAATTTTAATCTTAACTTGTCCCCATTTTCGATCTCTGTCAATGCCAACATGCAATTTGCACTAGCGGTGTTCTCTCAATGTCTAGTAACACAAAGCCTTTTTAAAAGCTGAACGGTTTGTGTGAAAGCCGGGAGACCCACGACACGTAATGCGCACTAGGCTTGACATCAAAATTAGTGAGCTATGTGCCCCCTTTTTTTTATAAGTTCTTAGAAAGGTTAGATAGGCTTGGCTACCTTATGCTATAACTTTCTGTGCTCGTTGGTACCCTACTGTCTTTGCATTTTCCCGTTTTTGCCGACGCCAGTTGGTGAAGTGACATCGAAGTATAGGGCAACCAAAAAATTCTTGGATGCCCTATGCGCCCCTTTTTCCTGGAGGTTATATTTAACCTCGTGCTTTCAACTCTGGAATGGCCCTCGGGACTCCACCAGAGCTTCCAAATTATACTTTTAGGCCGTGCATTGTTTCGAAATTCACTCTAGTTCGTACTCATATTTAGTTGGAGGTTACGCGCGGCGGCGTTGCACGCCGCGTTGGCACTCCTTAAGCACCGCGATGTCATGTCATGTCACTTAATTTAGATAAATGGGTTTTTCATGTAGAATTATTCAATTGCTCCAAATTTGGTATACCGGTTTATTATGTTAAGGAGCTGCCTTGATTAGATTTGGAGGTTCATTAGTTACATATAAAGGGAGGAACCCCTCCCCCCTTAATTTAGAGAAATGGGTTTTTTATGCAAAAATATTCGATTTGCTCCAAATTTCGTATACCGGTTAATTATGTTAAGCAGCTTCCCTGATTAGATTTGGAAGTTCATTACTTATCTATAAAGGGGGGATAACCCCCCCCCCCCCCCTTAATTTAGGTAAATGTGTTTTTCATGTAGAATTATTCGATTTGCCCCAAATTTGGTATACCGGTATATTATGTTAAGGAGCTGCTTTGATTAGATTTGGAGGTTCATTAGTTAAGTATAAAGGGAAGAGGAAGCTAGCCACCCCCCTCCCTTAATTTAGATAAATAGGTTTTTCATGCAGAATTATTCGATTTGCTCCAAATTTGGTATACCGGTTTATTATGCTAAGGAGCTTCCCTGATTAGATTTGGAGGCATATTAGTTAAGTATAAAGGGAGGAAAGGGGGCTAGACTGCCTCCCTCCTTAATTTAGATAGTTGGGTTTTTCCATGCAGAGTTATTCTATTTGCTCAAATTTCGTATACCGGTTTATTATATAAAGGAGCTGCCTTGATTAGATTTGGAGGTTTATTGGTTAAGTATAAAGGGGGAACAAGGGATTGTCCCCACCCCCCTTAATTTAGATAAATGGGTTTTTCATGCAGAATTATTCGATTTGCTTCAAATTTGATATACCATTTTATTCCGATATGGCTTCGTTGATTTGATTTGGAGGTTCATTGGTTAAGTATAAAAGGGGGAAAGGGGTGCAATTGCCCCTCCCCTTAATTTAGATAAATGGGTTTTCATGCAGAATTATCTAATTTAGTTTTTTTTTTCTAGGTTTATTCTGATAAGGAGGTTTTCTGATTAGATTTGAAGGTTCCTTGGTCCAGCATAAAGGGAGAAATAAGGGAGCTAATATCCTCTAAATTTAGTGAAATGGTTTTTTCATGCAGAATTATCTGATTTGCTTCAAATTTGGTATACCAGTTTATTATGTTAAGGAGCTTCCCTGATTAGATTTGGAGGTTCTTTGGTTATGTATAAAGGGGGAAGAATGGGCTAATCCCTTCATTTATTTTTCGAGGGGCATTATTCTTTGAAATAAGAGTATAATATACAATTTGTGTGAATAGCCTGTGAGCTCAACGCCATCAGTTTAACTGGGAAATTTTCTTTTTTTTTACTTTACTGTGCAATTCCGTCTTAGAAGATTTTACTGTATAGCATTTTTTAGATTTTTAATTCTCCAATACATGGAATATGGGTTAACAAAATTAATGATAATCAAAACATTTGCATATAACAAATAGAGATTTATTTAAAAAAAAATATGTATCGCAGCCTACGGCATTTCTATAAAAGTAAAGATTACAAAGAAAAAAAAAAGAAAGAAAGAAAAAAAGCTAAGATTAAGTATTTTTGATCAGAATTCCTCGTACAGACAAATTTTTAACCAAATCGACATAAAAATCAATGCTTTGTAAAAATTCACTCGGGCCGTCCCAGGCTTGGGTCGAGATTTTCATTTTTTTCCGGTCCAGGATGGTCTCAGACTGAACTTTTAGCTGCTATAACGCCGGGCCAGGCCAATAATTTTTTTCGACAGGCCTGGCCGAGTTCAGGCCTAATTTTTATAATGGGCCGAGCCGAGTCGAATTTTTTTCTATGGGTCGGCCTGGTCCGGGCCTGGAAATTTCTACTCGTACAGACTTCTAACTTAAAATTTCAAAAGAATGCAAATTTCAAACTTTGAGTTATAAATAAAAGAAAAAAAGAATTATTTTTTAAATATTTTCTATTGAATTTATTTTTATTGTAATAATAAATAATCAATCTAAATCTGGCTTTTTACACCTCACCCCAAATTACTGCTTTTACCTTTGCCCCCTCCCCCCTCACTAAAGTATCGAGCACGAAAAGCTTAAACCTTAAGTGATGAGGTGATTTTTTTTTTAATAACGTGGTGAGGTGGTGTGTATGCAACACCAAAATTTGATTTCTTGTCTTGTGCACTCCACAAAATGTAGCGAATTAAAATAAGAAAATCTGCTGTGAATTTTGCGTTATTTACTTGAATAAAAACAACTGAAAAAGTACTGTAAGTGTACATACATATACATATAAATACACGTATCTAAATACCACAAAAAAAATTCTTCATAATTGAAATTTCTCTTGGGTGGAAAAACCCTCACTTGATCAGTTAAGGGTTAAAGTCTTTAAAATTACTTTTTTCCTCTGCTTTATTCGTAATTCTGCAATACGATAAATAAATCAGCAGTTATCTACTTCACTCCCTCCATTCATAATTTCTACTACCCTCGCTCCCCCAGTTTGTAAAATTTTAAATGGTTGAAATTATTTAGTTTTTTGTTAAAATTTTTTGGTCCATTTATTTATATATTGCTGAATTAATAAATAAATGTCTAATCCCCCCCCCCCCCTCGTTCAAAAGAAAATAATCCAAAAAAATACAAAATACAAATAAATACAAAATTTTAAAAAATACAAAATTTACTATGAACATTCGGTAAATTCGATGTCCACACCCCCCCAAACGAAATGCTCTAGCTACGCCACTGCCTGTGGCACCAAATAGCAGGCGTGCTACGCACACTCCGTAAAATCTATTAGTTCACCTTCTACCGCCAGGGGGAGCAATATGTTTTATACGATCACTGAACACTGGTCCCCGCTACTTGCGGTGCCATATAGCAGGCGTGCGTGCACGCGCTAAAAAATCTGTTAGTTCCACATTCGACCTCCAGGAGGCGCACTCTTTTCTAAAGAAACCACTTACAGAGCGAAACGCCGGCACGTGCCTCCGCTGTCTGCGGCACCGTATAGCAGGGATGCTGCGCACGCACTGAAAAATCCTTTAGTTCCAAATTCCTTCGCCAGGTGGTTCAATATTTTTTATACTATCACTGAACACTGGTCCCCGCTACTTGCGACGCCGAGCCGTATAGCAGGCGTGCGTGGAACGCGCTACAAAATTGTTAGCTCCACATTCGACCACCAGGATGCGCACTCTATTCTTAGCAAAACTCTGTTATACAATCTATCCGTAGATATATTAGTCGAGCCGGGCCCATAGAACCCGAGATAGGAAAGTGCCTCTGGCGGTAAAAAGTGGAAATAAAACATGTAAGGCTATTGAAAACTAAGCTGAATGAACCGAGCCCCGTTGACATCGGGCCCATAGAACCCGAGATGGGAAAGCGCCCCTTGATGGTAAAAAGTGGAACTGAAATATTGAAGACTATCGAAAACCACATTGAATGAAGCAAACCTCGTTGCGATCGGGTCCATAGAAATCGATACAGGAAAGCACACCCTGGTGGAAAAAATGGAACTAAAATATGCAAGGTTATGTTTGCATAATATGAAAGAGTGGTCAAAGGGCCGCCCAATGATATATCACATGAAGGATGTTAGAAAAATTGAGAGTGCCTCCGGGAGCGCAAGTAGGGGAAGAGGGAACGAGAGGTGCATAATATGAAAGAGTTGGTCACAGGGCTTTCCAATGACATATTACATGAGGGGTGTCGGCAAAAGTTAGAAAAGTGCCTCCCCAGTCAGGCATTGTGTGGGGGGGGATGTTTGATAGTAGGTGCATAATATGAAAAAGTGGTCACATGGCTTTTAAAGGATATATCACATGAGGGGTGTTGGTAAAAGTTAGAAGAGTGGGGGAAGGGGGACAGGATGTGCAGAATATGAAACAATGGTCAAAGGGCTGTACATTACAATGATATATCACATGAATGATGTCGGAAAAATAGAGAAAATGCCACCGGGGGAGGGGGAAACGGGCGATACATAAAATGAAAGAGTGGTCACAGGCTTTCCAATGATATATCATATGAGGGTTGTCAGCGAAAGTCAGAAAAGTGCCCTCAAGGGGGACAAAGTGGGGGGAAAAGGACGGGATGTGCAGAATATGAAAGAGTTATCAAAGGGCTTACAATGATATATCACATGAAGGATGTCGGAAAAATTGAGAAAGAGCCCTGGGGGAGGGGAATTTGAAGGAGGTGAAAGGGAGGCTTATAATATGAAAGAGTGGTCAAAGGCCTTTGCAATGATATATCACATGAGGAGTACAGAAAATGTTTGAAAACTGCACCCCCTAGAGGTCTTATTATCTCACATCCGTAATACAAACACACTATTACATGAGGGGAAGGTAAACTTTCAACTATCAAAATTTCAAACATGACAATATTTAGCTTTCTAATATTATAATGTATTCTGGTTCCTCTCTCAAGATATTTTAATTAAAAGGACTACGATAGAGCATGAATTATTATTCGCCCTTCTTTCAGATATAGAAATTTCCAATACTCCAATATTTTGCTATCAACTGGTTTTTATTTTCTCTCTAATGTTAAAACTTAGACAACCACCAGTATCTTTTAATTGCATTCCACTCATTTCATTTAAAATACAATTTTTTAATTTTATTTCCTTTTAAATACATACCTTTCATTTAAAATAGTACAGGTTACATTCAAAATAGATATCTTTCACACATTGTGTGCGGGTACATTTTGCGGCAGAATTGTGCCGGGCGGGGGGGGGGGGGTATTGCGCGCAAATTTAGTTAACCCATACTAGTACGTGTCCCGTGCTCAAGTATCAATCGTCAGAAAATGTGCGTGTCCCGCACACAATGTGTTAAGGGGATTCTCAAGCATATATTTTCCTCGCTCAGCAACGGGAAGCTTTCTGATGTTTCAATCACATGCACTCATTTCATTTAAAATACAAATCTTTTATTTATTTTTTCTTTTAAATACCTGAATTTAATTTAAAACAGATATTCTTTACACATTTAAGATTATTTTTCCCGCTTAACAACGGAAAGCTTTCTGACTCATTTTTGAAAATAAAACATGATACTTGGAGATATGATTATCAAAGTAATTTGTAATCAAACAGGTTTTTCATTTTTCGATAAATGAATTACATCTTGACTTATAAGCAATTTGTTGTCTTAGGATGACAATTTTTTTCTTTCTTGCACTGCCACATCTGGAAATCTAATTAAATAAAAAAGAAAAGTGCCCAGTTAAACTGATGGCATTGAGCACACAGGCTATTTACACTAACTGTATATTATACTCTTATTTCAAAGAATAATGCCCCTCGAAAAATAAATTAAGGGGGCATTAGCCCCCTCCAGTTTCTCCTCTTTATGCTTAATCAATGAGCCTCCAAATGTCATCAGGGGAGCACCTTATCAAAATAAACTGGTAACCAAATTTAAAGCAAATCGGATATAAAAACCCATTTACCTAAATTAAGGGCATATTAGACCTCCGTCCCCCCCCCCCCTTTATATTTAACCAACGAACTTCCAAATGTAATCAGGGAAGTGACTTATCAGAATAACCCTGTTTACCAAATTTGAAGCAAATCAGATAGAGAAACTCATTTATCTAACTCTCATCTACTCATTTAGGGGGGGGGGGGTATTAGTCCCCCATTCCCCCCTTTAGACTTAAACAATGAACCTTCAAATCTAATCATGGAAGCGCCTTATCAGAATTAACCGGTATACCAAATTTGAAAAAAATCTGTTAATTCTGCATGAAAAACCCATTTATCCTAGTTAAGGGGGGGGGGGTGCCCAGCATCCCCCCCCCCCCTTTATACTTAACGAATGAAGCCCCAAAACTAATCAGGGAAGTGCCTTATCAGAATGAATCTAAAAATAAAATTTCAGCAAATCAGATATTTCTATCAAAAGTTATCGCATTACGTACGTACATACATACATACATAACATGCAGGAACATTAGCTCTCAGGTTTTGATAGCCTGTGAGCTAAAAAGCAAACTTTGATAGAATTTTCTTAGAAAAATTTTGTCCTAACTGAAAAATAAAAAAAACAATTTGATTATGCAGTTATCAATAACAGTATCTGCCAATTTGATGCATTTGTAAATAAAAATGAATTAAAAAATGTGCCAGAAGGTAGCCAGTTTGGATTTGAGAACAGCCTCAATCTATACTAAAAAAAGAAAGTTTCGTTCTGTGTGTGAGTGCGTCTGTTTCTGCTGACTAGCGAAATCTACCGCACATACAAAGCTGAAAATTTTTGTGAGGGTAGTCTAAGTCTTCTCCTGGTGCGCCTGATACAAAACAATTTTTAATTTCTAATAATTAGTTGAGTTATTAATTAAAAACCCCAATTACAAGAATGGCAAATTATTTATAATTCAATTAAAGCATAGATTTTTATCAAATCGCAGGATTCATTCTCGATCCGAGGAGACCATATGTCTAGCATTTGCGCAGCCAATGAGATGTGTTCTTGAAGCAGACCCCAATATTATTTCAAAAGAACACGTGACTAAAAAGAGTAATTTTCCAGCTCTATAGAATTTTTTTTAATGCCGCATTTATCAATTTGAAATTAATGCACATATGCACAAAATGTTACGCTGAATCAAGAAATCTATAAATAACTTTTTTATTTTATAAAGAAATCAATTTTCAGAAGAAAAAAATAAATGTCTTCACAATTTGTTTATAAAGAAATTTTTGTATTTGTTATATTTGCAGGAATGGGGAGGGGAGGCAGCTACTTTTGATTAAATATCTCAATTAGTCCACATGACAGATATTATTATGATCAAATCTTTTAAATTCTTATTTGATTCTGCAACCCCCCTTAAGTAATATGTCTACAGAAAGGTTGAATAACTTAGTTTCATTCGGATATATATTTTTGTTTAGAACAGAGTGCGTTATCTGAAGGTGGATATTGGAACTAGCAGACTTTGCAGACAAAGTACGTCTGCTATGCAGTGACACAGGAAGCGGGCACATGTGTCAGAGTTTTGTTCAGAACAGAATGCACCACCCTGGCAGTGGAAAGCAGAACTAACAGATTTCTCAGTGCATGCACAACAGGTATAAAATCATATGAATTTAAGGTTGATTTAAGAATATTATCACTTGCCCGAGCAATGCTGGACAGGTCAGCTAGTTTACAATAAAAACAAATGTTCTAAAGAGCTTGTTAAGCATGTATTTCAAACCAGGCTTGCGATTGATTGGTTGCTCATGATCCTTAGCTTCCCAACAGCTATTTCTAGTTTCGTATAGTGGACTCCATTTGTATATACTATAGTTTCCTGAAACACTGTGAGTTCAGAAGTATCTTACGTGTTTTACTAATTGCATATAGAAGGGAAGAAGAAGTTTTTTTTATTTTAATGTGGGAATATATAATAGAGTCTTTTGTTTTGCAGGACAGGAAAGGGTTAAAATTAAATGTTGGAAATATACAGTTGACTTCTTCAAATCCTTCTTCAAGCCTAAAATTTGCACATCATTGCAAATGTAAAAAGTGAAACTTTCAGTTCAGATGTAGGGCAAAAATTCAACATTTTTAACACTTTCCAATATAGTTGAAAAGTGTTTATGACTTTGATTTGTTTGTCTGTCCATGCTCTAAACCGTGTAAATATTTTTCGATTGACATGCAATTGATATACATTATTGAGCTTTGCCATGGCATTTTTGGTATTGAAAATGGAGTGTGTAGCATGCATAATTCATTTATAGGGGCATTCAAAAGTATTCCATTATGTTAAGGTCTATGGGGAAAAAATTATTTGCGGGGTATTTCAACAGTGTTACAGAATTTTAAACATAATGAAATTTATATACATTATTGAGTTGCACTGGTACTTATAGAATACATTATCTGTAGCACAGACAGTACACATACAGGGGAACTCAAAAGTATTCTGTTATATTATGGTCTACAAAGAAAAATCGTTTGTGGTGTATTTTAATGATGTTACTCCATTTACAAATAAATAAGATTGCTATGAATTTCTGAGATGCACTAAAACATGCTTTCTGTAGAATATGGGATGTAAAGCATTTATCATTCAATTACAGAGTCATACACAAGAGCCGGTTATATAATAATCTACCAGAAAAAATTGTTTAAAGCGTATTTTAATTATGTTGAATGCTTTCAAACTTGATGGAATTGATATACATTGCTGAGCTTTACTACAAGATGCTTGCAGTAGAATATGATGTGTATCACATTAATTGTTCATTTACACATAAAAGATTACGGATACAACTACAGTAGGTATCTGAAGTATTGTTTATTAGGGATGATTGTTGAAAGTGTGTTTTCTGTTATGGTATCTGCTTAAAGTTTAACTAAATTGTTGCACACTACATGGTGAATATAAATTCTATAGGCCATATACAAGGTTACACAAAATAATTCGTAAGCATTACTGAGAGAGTGTGTGAATTGTCTAAAGGTGTTTTTTTTAATTTGGGTTATGCATTTTCAAGCTCAGCTACATTTAGTTTACTCAGAGATATTTGTAGCATATAAATAAAATCATATACAGTGCTATGTAAAAAACTGGATAAATGGCTGCCTATTGACAGAATTTTTAGAAGTGTGATTTCAGTAGTTTTAAATGTGCTTTTCCCTCAATTAAATTTCAGCTTAATATGCAGGTTGTATAAAAGTCTTATATGCAGGGATGCACAAAAGAACAAGTATATTTCCATCTTTGCTTTGGTGGAAATTGCTAAAGGTGAATTTTCAAATGTGTTATGAATTTTCTACCTAAACTAAATTTTAGCATACTATGTAGAATATACAGAGCTGCACAAAAGAATTAGAGTACCATTCTGGCTATGTGCAGCAATTGTTGAAATCTGTTCTTCAAATGTGTTAATGCATTTTCTGAAAAGTTTACTTAGGTATCTTCTTTACCTTATTAAACAACAAAGTTTTTAAAAAGTATTCTGGAAGTGTTGGAAAATGTTTCATAATCTATGCTTGATGCAGCACAATTTTTCTTTCTTGTTTAAATTTTTATGTCATTTCATACACATTTTAAAATGTAATTCTGGTTAATATGACTGAATTCATGCTTTCTCATAAAGAAAGTATAAATTTATTTCTGAAAAAATTCAAAATAGCACTGATATCAGTTGTAATCATGATCTTTTTACCAAATAATGTATGCATTAATATATCTTTTATGGTTATAAAATTTGGCTAAATGTGAAATAAAACTTTGTTTTTTGACAATTTAGATGTAAATTATTAGTGTACCTTTATGAGGTGAGTTTCATTAACTAATGGAAGAAAAATTTATATCATCATTATTATGCATATTTAGTTTTTAACTCGATTTTTACTTTTAGTATTATAATAATTTTTTAAATATTCTGAGTTTTTGTTAATTTACTCTAATATTTAATTATTTTACTGTTTACTACAGTGTAAGCATTAATTATGATTTCAAAGACATTATTACATTCAAATTGCTATTTAAAAATGCAATTAAAGCAGTGACCAGAAATCTGCAAAATATGCACAACTTGTAGTTACAAGCTATGCCGATTTGAGGGAATCTACTGTATATCTAAATTTAAAAATACGATCGAAAATGTAGCTAATTTCGATGTTGCCTTAAGACATTCTACTCTGAATTAAAATGTTTGTTATTTAAATCTCTTTCTATTCTATGCTATGATACTGAAATGCACTATATAATTATAAAGATCAATCATGAAAGAGAAAGTTAATCGAAAAAATACTGATCTAGAAAGTTCATTATAAGATTCATAGATTTCTGCTTTTCAAATGTTTTAAAATAATTTGAGTGTGAATGAAAATTAATTTTTATAACCTACCAGATATTAAAAGTTCTTTTTCCTCTTGGATTTTATTCATTTTTTACTGAAAGAATGGATTGCAACCCTGATCTACTATACAAAAATTATTTGCAATTGTTTACTTCCATCTCTTAATCTCATCCCTTTTGAAACACTTTGCCTAAATCTAATACAGTAAAACCCGTTTTTCATTTATACGTTGTATCATTTGTACTTTTACATTTATGTACGTCATTTCAGTGCAGTCTTGATTCATCCCTGTGTATTTTAATGTTGTAATGTTCTGTTTATACATCATTTCTTTCATGCTGTAACTGATTTTCTCAAAATTTTTCCCCCAGCATCGTTCTTTTTTTTTTCTTTCTGCTAATGATATTTAGAGAAAGATGAAGAACAAACAACAAGTGTAACTGCTGCAGGTGTTATTTCAATTTTGCAGAACAGGGAGTGGGATAAAAAGAATGGACAATGGGTGGTCTGGTCACTTAGAACCTTTTTTGCTTTCCACAATATTAGTGAGAAAACTTTCCAGGAACTTAACTCCATAAATAATGCTGTACTTAAGTCTGAAAGAGAATCAGCATGTCAGACGATGATTAAAGATTATTTTAAATAAAATCTCTTTATACATACAATAAAAAAAGTGATGTAGGGGAGAGGGGGCAGATGTAAACATGGGGCACATGTGAACAGTACATATTTCACTCAGTTAATCTGAAATAAAAAAATACCAATATATGACAGTATTGGTACCATCTTTTGGCTGAATTTTCAGAACAATGAGCAATTTTGATTTCCAGTTGTTTGTAATTTGTTTGTTTTAGAAGATGTTAAGTAAAAAAGTCATCTAAAGTTATTGAAGTAAAAATTCATTCAAGACATTTTAAAAGTAGAATTTCAGTGTTGCATTCTTTAGTGGCATTAATTAGGTAAGTCTACAAAAAGTTTTGTTTCCTTATTTCAATTAAAAATATCTTTTTTCTTTAAGTTAGGCTTAAGTTGGTAGATGGGGCACTTATGAACAGTTCACAAGTGCCCCATTTTTCTATTTTAGATTATGAATGTATTTTTTCAGTCTGTGAATGCACTTTTTTTTTTAGTTTAAAATTTAATTACCCTTGTCAAACATTGATCTATAAATTCAATGTTTTTAGGATTACTTCACAGTTTTAATTTACTGGAAGTTAGATAACAATTAGAAGTGGTGGCTTTCTGTAAAAATCAATATATTTGTTATTCTTTAATGATTTCCAGTTTTAAATGTATTTATTTTTTCTTAGCCCATAATAAAGTACTTGTAAGATATTTTATTTTATGAAAGTTAAATTTAGTTGGCCAAAAAAAGGGATAAGTAGTACTGTGATAATCATCAATTTTTTATATCACAATTTTACCAATTTATAAAACCACGATGCACAATTTTGTTATACACATTGCATAACATTTAGAAAAAAGTAAAAACACAATAACAAAATTATTCAATAACTTATTTAAAAGTAACACAGTTTTGCTATGCTTGACTCAAAAAGAGTAGGTATATTAGTGTATAATTTTACGAATAATTTCTTGTATCTATGTTGAAACATTTATTGATTGATTCACACAACTAGAAAGAAGGCATCTAGTTAGTTTTTATTCACAAAAAAATATTTTTGTCTTATTTATGCATGTGTTCACATGTGCCCCAGGTCTGTTCACAACTCCCCCTCCACCGGGGCACACATGAACAAATTTAGACAATTCTTAGAATGATGATATCAGTTAGAAATTTTTGATAAATGCATCCAAAAGTTTTACCAAAGGAACAAACAAAGTGTAAACATTCATATAAATAAATTTTTGTTGCAATAACTCATAACAATTTTGAGAAATAGTCAAAAATGTAAAAATTGTTCACATGTGACCCCCTCTCCCCTACAAAACTTATAAGGATTGATAATACTCAATTTTATTTTTCTATTTCAGAAATGACTATTTAATGTTTTTTTTTTCAATGTTTTAACTTTTTTTCAATATATAGTGCATCTTGAACAACAAAAATAACAGCAAAATTAAATTTGTATGACTGCAGCATTATATTTGCACAGTCAAAGATTTTATACCTTTGGCGACTAGGGGAGATTTGGGACAGTTGATCCCTAGGGAGACTTGATCCCTAGGTCTAAAACCAAAGAAAAAATGCAATTAAGTCTCTGAAACTGGATACATTAATAAAGTGATCCCTTATCAACATATTTAGCAACATACTTTGATTCAGCCATTTTTATTTTTCTTGTAAAAGAGGAATCTCTGTTTTCTTACAATCAAACTTCTTTTTGAGTACGTAGTTTGTGTTTCATATTTTTTGCTAAATATAACTAAATTACTTAATTTTATTGATATAATATACTAACGTACCTTATTCCTTAAATGTTGTTATTTAAATTCAACACAATATCTTTTTTTTTGATTTAGCAACTTTTTCCCCCAAACATGCACATTAGGGACACTTGATCCCTGTTGTATGGGGAGACTTGATCCTGGGGATCAAGTCTCCCCAAACCAAAGTTAAGCTAAATTAATGTTAAATTTTATTAACCACCTACTTCTCATTGTGATATTTAGATATTATCTGTATTAGTTAGAATATGGTTGCTTGATTTTAGATGGTTGACAAAGACAGAAAGTTAATATGTGGCTGCATATGATGGTTAGCAAGCACATGGTGGATGAATGCATATGTGAGACATACGTCTAACTTTGCAAAATTTTTACAGCACTTCGTAAAGAATGCAAGATATTATAACCAAAACAGTAAAGTGTTAATCATAATGAATAATCATGATAACCATATAAGCATTGCATTGAGAGTTTGAATTATGACAAAGAAAATGGAATAATTTTGTTAACAATATCACCTCACACTTCTCACAAATTGCAGCCTCTGGATCATACTGCATATGGACCATTTAAAAGATATTTTAATGCAGCTGTTCAAGACTGGACGACTAAACATCCTGCTCAAAGAACAACAATTTATCAATTTGCTGAACTGATCGGAATTGCCTATCCTAAAGCCATGATGACAAATAACATAATAAATGGATTTAAAATCACTGGAATATCCCTTAAACAGGGATTTCTCAAGATGATTTTTTATCATATTTCGTCTCAAATCAACCATTAACTCCAACAAGCAGTAAAAATAATACAGTTAAACCAAACATAGTGACACCAGCAGACATACAAGCCTTCCCTAAAGTTTCATTATCAAAAATGGGAAAATCTAAAGAAATGAAAAAAGGGTCTTCAAAAATTTTGACAAGCACACCAACTAAAAGACAGAATGAAGAAAAATACAAGATCGTCAACTGAATAAAAAACAAAAGTCAGGAAAAACTCATTTCATCCCAAGAAAAAAGTAAAAATACTAAAAGTGAAACACCCAAATCTTCAGAAAGTTATAAAAGCAGTTAATAGTGTTTATGATTCAACCGACCCAGATCCACTTGATGACAATTCTAATGAAATCATTGAAGATCCAAAATATTTGTCGATTGGTGAAAATGACTTTGTCATTGTGTGAATTCTGGGAAAGAAGAAAATTAGTCATTTCGCAGGAAAAATTTAAAAGAAGATTTTATCATCTGAATATGAAATCAATTTTCTAAGAAAACGAGGACTTAATTTCAACCAATTTATGTATCCAGAAAAGGTTGACAATAGTGTTGTGGATAATGATGACATTGAGAAAAAACTACCCAAACCAACCATACTCGGTGGAATTCTTCAAACTGCAATAATCTTAACATTTACATTTGGTTTTTCAAGCTTTGAAAATGTTTTTGATCATTGTGTTTTTTTTTTCCCTTTTTACATCTTAGTCAACAATAAATTTGATTTCTACTAATTAATTTGAGTCATTTCAATGCATTTGTTTCGAGGATCAAGTCTCCCCCCAATTGGGGAGACTTGATCCTTTTTTTTATTTTTTGGAAAACTATTTTTATTTTAAAAATAATTTTTCAAAAATAAAAAAAATACTGTAACAAGAAAGACACATGAGCCTTTAAGAATAACTGGAAACATTTTTCAAATATTTTGTTTTTTCCAAAATAAAAATTAAAAACTGAAAAAGGGATCAAGTCTCCCCTACTATTTTGATTGTATGTCTTTCTCAGTTGTATGTCCTTTTAGAATGGTCCCCTGAAAGACGTATATTCGGTGCTTTACTGTATAATTTTATGTTATTTCACTTTATATTTTGCAACACTAATACAGTAAATGCTGTTTAAATGAACCATGTTCACGTCCAGCATAGCTGCTGTTTCTATAATCAAGAAAAAAAAAAAAAAAAAAAATCTATCTACCTGAATTTAAAATTCCTGAATCAGAAATTTTAATTAATAATAATAGCTAAAAAAAAAAAAAAAAAAAAAAAAAAAAAAAAAAAAAAAAAAAAATTCCAATAAATATTGTAAAAAAAAAATAACAACATATTGAATAATTCTATTATACATTTTCTGGTTCCATACACATTTTTTTCCTTAAGGAAAAAAAATCAAGTAAGTTTCACAGACTATGCATTACGATTTCATTTATTAAAAAGACTAATTCAATTAACTAGTGATTCAAATAAGCAGTGATTACTGGATTTATTATCAATAAACCCCTCTTTGAAGCCAAATTCTGGCTGTGCAGTATTGTTTTGATTTATATTCGTATTACAGTTACAAGGATTAATATTGATAATTTGTTCATAAATAAGAAAGTTTTTTTATTTACAAAGTATAATTTATTATAATATATTTTTACATATTTATTTTATGTGTTTTTGATTATGTATATAAAATGATATTTCTGTATTATGAAAAAAATAAATAATTTTAGAGAAGGTAGTATCAATTTACATTAAATACTTTTAATACCCATTATTTATACTTAGTGCGTTTATAAAAAAAAATTTGATTGAACTAAAAATAATACTTATTATTTATTATACACTTTGCATTTAAAAAATAACTTTTAATTGCACATTCTTATTTAATAATTATTCTATAGAGCATTATTCCCAATTTCATGGTTTGCAATCTTCATATTTTTAAATCAGAGTATATAAAAACCAAAAACATTTAAAAGAAAAACTTTATTTCTATGCTATTTTTCTCAAAAAAGAATATTATACATTATAATAATATAGCATTAAATCTAAAAAACTTTTCATCTATGACATTGTATTTAATAAAGTTTTAGCAAAATATAACTTGTTGCTAACTTTTATTCCATGGGCTACATTCGCTGATACATTCTATTTTAATCATAGATTTTATTTATTTATAAAATTATGTAATTTAACTATTTTAAGTGTGTTCAAGAATATTAGAACATAAATGTCGTTTAAGTTGTGCATTAGCACATTTATATTATGACCTTACATTCTATTGTTTATGAAAGATATACAATTAAAATACAAAATAAGTTCTTTAAGATAGACACAAAAAAAATATTACAGTAAACTCTCTGTAAGGCGGACTCTGTGTAAGACGGAAATCTGCCTAACTCAGAAAGATTTTCAAGTCCCAGCGGATCCATAGACATAGAGTAACATTTGTCTAAAGCGAAATATTGTCTACTACGGAAAAATTTCTCGGTCCCGATTGATTTCGCATTACACAGAGTTCACCAAAAGAAAGGATCCCCGAGTTTACTGTATATATATAATATATAATATATATATATATATATATATATATATATATATATATATAATATAATATAAATAATATATAATAATAATATATAATATAATAATATATAATATAAAATAAAATAAAATATATAAAATAAATAAAAAAATGTAAAAAAATATATACAAAATATATAAAATCATAACGCAATGAAAAAAATTCATATTTTCAAATAAATTAATTATTAAAGTGAAATTTTAAAATCAAAGTTTTACAAAAGATTTATAAATTTATACGTTCTAAGTGTTGATTCTAATTAGCTTTATAATTCATCACCTCATTCTCATTTACCATGCAGCATGACGCTAGACGATTTCACAAAATTGTAAATAATGTCATGTGATCAAACCATAAGTAACCCTAAAGACACCGCCAACAAGTAATGTTTTGGCGAAGATTTGGCGACAGACACTGTCTACCGGTTGCATTTTTATAGAGACGTAAGTTCTACTGTACAGTTCTTAGGTGTAGTGTGTTTAGTGTTTCTACTGCTCGTTTGGTCTTAATGCACTATTTGCTTAAAATTTAGTTTTTTTCCTTTTATAAAAATTTCGACGATTCGGAAGCAAAAAGATCTGTGGTAAGAAAGTTTTTAAAATAATTTAGTATTTCACTTCACGAGATTCATTATGCATTCTTGTAAAGATCAGTTCCTCCATGAATTATTCTATTTCAACTTTTATTACGATATAAAACGGTTTACTGACCGCTGATATTGAAGTCACTTCTGTCAATTAAGCTGTCAAAGGACCATCAGATTATTTTTATTGAAGTAAAATAAAACAGTGCATTAGGCCTAATAAATTTTTGCCGTTCGGGATTTTACTAAGGAATCCGCCTTGAAATTAAAAAAAAAAAACAGACAAGTAATTATTCTGAATTTGCTCCATTTGACAATCCAGGTGAACAGATTGTGGTTATTTTATATTAAATTAGGTGCAAATGTGCCAGGCGATGTTTCTTTTGCGCCATTTTGACGAGAAAAACAGTTTTCGGGTTTTTGTTAGGTCTAGCTTGCTAAAATAGCATATTAGTTTCATAATAATTCAACTTTTTATTCTATATAAAAACACAATTTTATTATAAAACACATACAATGCTTAATTTAATGTGACACACAATCTGCGCTATCGGGTTGCCATAATACAAAGCAAAACCTCGCCAAAATCGCCTAAGCATAAAATCGCCATATAGTCATCCTGCTGCGTTTGTTCCTTAAAGTAAACGCTGTGTGTTTTATAATAACCTGTCCAACATCGCCCGTAATAATAAACTTAAATGAACTGTAAATTTGTATGATTATATATCGTTAACTCGATTTTGTCCGAATTTATATTTTTATAGGAAAAAAAAATCTTAAAAAAAAAAAAACATTCCATTTAGTGGTAAAATTGCTTGTATCCACTGTTTCATTTGAATAAGTTTTTTTTTTTACAAAATTTTATTTAAAAAAAAAATTACAACCTGTAACTGTCCAAGTGCTTAGAAGTTTATATATAAAATGTGTGTTTGCTGACTGTGTGGAAAGTGAGTGAAACACGATGAAACATTCGGCTTTTTATTGTTTTCATTAAAATTTTCACGCATTTTATTTTGTAAAAAGTAGTTCTACCCATTTTAACATTTCAAAATTTTTGTAGGTGATGTATAAATCTTGTGTATTGAAATGTTCTAGAAAGATAAAATACAGGTGTTTAGTTACTTTTAGTGTAGAAAAAATATAGTCTTCGTGCGGTGCAAAGTGACCTTGTTTGCCGGTGTATTTGAAAGGGTTAAAAAGTTTTTTAACTGTTTGTACCACCATTTAGAAGGTTTCCACTTTAAAGGCATATTTTTTCTTTAACAACACCTATAAAATTGCACCCTGGAGCGGGCATTGCCATAAGAAAGAGAAACGACCCTTTAATTATTATTATTTTTTTTTTAATGTTAACTGCTATATTTTTACAAAGTCATTGCAGCATTTGAGACATTGCGATCCTATGGAATATGTCTTCCAATTTTATTAAGTGTACAGAGTGGTTTGGTCAATTAAGTTTAAATTAAAACTATGAAAAAGAACAACGAAAATCAAACAGTTGGTTCTTCACTATAGGGATATACCGAATAGTTAATTTGGTATTCGGTGATTCGACATGTAAACCGAATATTTGGCTTTGGCCAAATAATTGCAGATAAATATTTTCTTAGAAAAGGAAGAATTCTCTTTTACTTAGTAGTAGAGTAGGCTAAACGGTGAGTTTCAATATTATGTGCATGAGTTCAGAGTTCAGCTGCACTACAAAAAACAAGTAAAAGGCCACTTTTAATAAATAAATAAATAAAAAAAAATCTTCCTAAAATAGTCTACATAGGATAGGGGTGAAATCAAAACAACTGTCTACAATACAGAAAAAAATAGTAAGGAAAATGGACATCTTTCTTTTAATTTAAATTTATTTAATGTGTATTTTCTTTAATACACACATCAAATAAGTATATCAGAGTCCATCTCTATATATCTAAGGTGTATATTAAGTAAAATACACACATCAAATAAGTATACTCAGCGTTCGAAATCCTTGGTGGTCCGCTGGTCCGAGACCACTAAAAATTTAGTCGGACCACTAATTTAAAAAATTTAGTGGTCCGCAGGACCAGTAACTTTTTTCCCTCTCTGACAGGTAAACGTAAATTTGCCCGTCCCTGAGAGAACCGCAACCAAACACAAATCACAGAATTTTATTTTATTTAAATAAATAAAAAATTGCATTAAAACTTAGTCAGTTGAAATAAATAATTGGAAATAAAACACATAATTAATAATTTTATAGGGTTCTTTTCGGTTAGCCGGGCGTCAGTGTTATAGATACATATATATACACATAAATGTAACACACACACACACACATATATACATACATATGTGTATATATATGTACATACATGTGTATATTATATATATATGTGTGTGTGTGTGTATATATAACACTGCTCGCCCAGCTAACCGAAAAGTACCTTTTATAGTTTTCGTTTATCTACTGTTTATTTAATTTTTGGCAAATTATAATTTTACATTTTATTATGTCGAAAATTTTGGGTAACTGAAAGGAAGTTTGGTTTATGTTCTAGGAGGAGGAGTGGAGGGGTGTCACTCAAAGGTACTTCATAGAATTTTATGTAGTGCGCCAGTGACGATGTCTTTGGACCAGTAAACTCTGATGTTTACTGGTCCTTGGGACCAGTGACTTTTTTTTATCAATTCACCGCTGATACTCATATGCCTATCCTATTGCTTTTATAACTATTAAATTAAAATCGATCAAATTTGTTATCTTCATCACAACAGTGTTAAAATATTAATCAAAATATAAATATCTACAAATAATTTGTCAGAAAATAGTTAAATGTACAAACAGATATACCTTTTACATTTGAGAACATTGTTATTTGATATGTTTATGATTAGACAATCAGTAAAGCAGCTTAATGATAACATTGTTTCTTTTTATTTGAGTGAACTTTTGTTTTTCTGACAATCCTTATCTTTAATAATAGCCTGTATAGTTTAATATTTTCATAGGTTATTTTGGATATTGACTTGTGACAAAATAATAAAAAATAAGTGATAGGTAATGAATTTGTGTGTGGAAAGAAGTCATTAAAATTTTTTCTGTAGTAATTAGAATTAAGAATAAAAATGTAACTGAATTAAATTATTAAGAATTTAATTGTAATTAAAGTTTATTAAAAAAGCTAATACAGTAGACTCCCTTAAATTCACGATCCTAAAATCCACGTACATTTTCAGATGTAAACAATGAAATTTATCGTTAAGTTGCAAGAACAAAATTCAAGATGGCGCCAAAATCAGCAACTACCTCAATGTTTTTTTTTTTACTAAATTTTTTGTTAATCTTTCTCTTTTGGTTATTACAGCTGATTTATTACTAAATAAATTTACATTACTTTTGATTTTGATATAAATTAGCATATCTATATGATGACATATCGATCTTACGTTCGCTTTACCACTAGATGGCAGCATAGGACTTTTGGAATCGAATTGAACGATTTCATTGGTAATAATTTAATATTATTCTAAATTTTTATTTTACATAATTATTTTAATAATTACTTATGTTTAAACTAATAAATTATTTTAATATTGTACTTATTTTAATGTTTCACTTTATTGTAAGCATTCATTATAATTTCCCTTGCTTAACTACCAATCAAATTAATGTTTCAAAAATGTAAACAAATCAATGACCAGAAATCCGCAAAATTCTAAAATTCGCACAACCTCTGGTCCCAAGCTGTGCTGATTTGAGGGAGTCTACTGTATATCCAAAAATGTGTATTAAAAAAATTTTAAGTATTCGGTTGCCAAATACCGAATATTCGGTATACACTTCGACCGAAGCTTCGGTATTCAGCGAAACTGCTGCTTTGGTCAACCCCTACTTCACTACAATGCTCCTTCCTCCAGATGCGTTAATGGATTTCTAGCAGGGTTGCCGGCTTTTAGCCAGGCCAAAAAAAGCCGGAGGCTTTCTTTGGTTTTAACTAGGGATGCACCGAATAGTGATTTTGGCCGAATACCGAATATTCGGCTTATCGAATAATTTTATATTTCAAAGTTTAAAGGCATTAAAATGTTGAATTTTAAAACGGTTTTGCATAATATTTAAAACAGAAACTTTCATTTTAATAATCAAGAGCTTTTTTCAAGTAAACTTTATGCTGAAAAAAAATCTGCTTTCAGTTATTTAAGAAGATAATAGTTATAAAACTTTTTTAATTAATAAAATTTTAAATTTCATGGCTTCTTCTGTGAATTAAAACAAATGAATAAAATTTTCTTAAATTCTAAAACAAATATTTTAAAATCAAAGAGAAATTGTGAAAAAAATTGGAAGAAAAATTGTACAGGATCATGTATTATTTGTTTGTCAGGAAGAGACTAAAATAAATACATAATACAATCTATTCAAATTTTATATGGTGGCAACTCAGCAAGAATAACTGGCTACTCTCTTTGATTAAGCAAGGAAGTTTTTAAATACATCCTAGATCGGTGTCTGGAGTGAGTGATCATTTTCAGAAATTATAAATGTTGTTCTTAAAATCTTAGCAAGAAACAGATTATTTACTGGACGATGTTCAGGAACTTGCATTTGTACATAATTAAATCCTATGAAAATCCTCGTGATTGGTTAATTTTCTTAAATAATATCTAACAAACAGCAAAAAAAATGATGTAAAAACATTCTCTTTTATTTAAATATATGATTCTGTTTCTAATTACTACTCTGAATAGCTTTTTAAGTTGACTGTTAAACGTATAAGTGGTGTAAGGTTTTTAAAAATATATTAGTTTTTTTGAAGTATTCGGTTGGCCGAATATTTCGATATTCGGCCAAACCGAATATTCGGTATACCAAATAGTTTGATATTCGGCCAAACCGAATATTCAGTAACATGGCCGAATATTCAATGCATCCCTAGTTTTAACCATTTAAAAAAAGCCGGTTTTTATTTTTTAAAGTTGGTTTAGAGTTAATTTGTTTTAAATTCGGATCAATTTCTAATACACTTATAAATATTTTCTACTAAAAATATTAGATTTCTATTAAATTTTGTCAAATAAATAAGTCTTTATAATTTCTATGAAGGCAACTGTGAAGGCCTTATGTCTGAAAAAAAATATATATACACTGCCCAAAACAATTAAAGGATATTTGAAGTTTTATATAAAATAAAGATATAAACGAAATTGTTTTTGCCGAAAATAGAAGAAGATAATCACAAATGCAAATTTTTCTGGTTTTCAAACTGTGGAGTATGCAAGTTTTGAGTTTGACGTCAAAAACGTCGCTTCAGCGCTTTAGAATATTGACGACAAATACAAACGTCGCTTTAGAATATTGATTTTTTAACTAAGTATTAAGCTCCTTTTTTTCTTTTGTAAAATATTTTTTCTCGGAAAAAAATTAAATGGACAGCCTATTTTTGCCACCACTCTGGCAGAAACCTATTTTTGCCGGGACGGTTTTAACCAGGTTTTTTCCGCCTATGGCAAAAACTTACCAACCCTGATTTAACAGCATCGAAAACATTGGTGACAACCTTAGACAAGATAAAACGATGAAGAACAAATAACCCGTGCAATGGTCATGTTTTCTGAACACACGATTTAGTGGAATGAAGCATACGTCAATCGAATAGCGTTTTATGTTTTCGATAAACAGGTTGGATCTTGAGTTGTAATAAACTGCTTGACGATGACAATCTTTCATTGATTGTCCTGACTCGTAAATCGGTTGAAAACTGAAATTCTGAAAGTCTTTACAGATAAATGAGAAATGCTATTCAATTTCTTAGCACTGCTGTAATACCTGCAAATTTGAAGTTTACACTCAAACACACACACACACAAAACAACTTCAGGAATGAGACAGTAAGCTATCATTATTTCCTTAAAAAATAATCTAAACATATTTACTACATTTTGTTGATCTTCATAGATACTTGGAAGAGGAAATGGCTTAGAAAAACACATTCATGCAGAAGTTTTGGGTATTTAACAGGTACCGTGATGAAATGCGAGGCACTGAGAAACTCAACCGATTGTGGTTTATATTTACTACGACATGCAGAAAGTTTTTTGGACTCGATTAAAAAGGTAAATACAAACCTCAATGTTAGTTATTTTTTTTTTTTTTTAGAAATAGTCACATTCATTTTTCAAATTCATTTAAACTATTTATTTCACATGTTCTTTTGAATTGCATCTTGTTGATAACATTACACTCTCAGAAATAGAATTCTCACTTTTGACGATTTAGCAATCCTCAAGCTGTATTTCGTCGTTTTTGACGATCATTTCCTATCATCATCACGTGACTTTTAAGGAAAGGTAAACTCCCATATATTTGACGAAAGTTTTTCCTCAATCACGGTCAGACTCAATGCATTTTAAGGAAACTGTTGCTGTACCTCCTCAAATCCTGTGATTTTAGCAAGCAGATATTTGCTTGTTTGTATTAGCCCCGTAATACAGTATGGAACCATTTATCCGGAAACCAGTTAACCGGAAAACCAGTTATCCGGAATGATATTTCTGATAGACTGATTTCAGAATCTTTGCAGAAGAAGGTGTCATACATTGCCAGTTTGACATAGGCTTTGCTTGAAACAATTGTACAATTTGATGACAACATCTAGTATTTTTCGTCATCACATTTAGTTGTGCTTTAGATGTTTTAATTTTTATGCAGAGGAAACAGAAGAATTTTTGTACCTAAGGGATTCCCATAAATTGCCTTCTTTTAAACTGTGGCTAATTTTTTATCTTTCTTGCATTGATTTTTAATCCAACTAATCTAATAATTTAAAATGAGAAATAATGCCACAACCACGCATATTCCATAAAATTTATCAAATGGATGCTGCTTTAATGCACAACCAGTTAACCGGAAAAACC
The DNA here is from genome assembly GCA_963932465.1 of Maratus speciosus. Lineage (NCBI taxonomy): Eukaryota > Metazoa > Arthropoda > Arachnida > Araneae > Salticidae > Maratus > Maratus speciosus. The sequence goes on along the minus strand of OZ010799.1, from coordinate 397,842,936 downwards.
AGTTATCCGGAATACATCTTACCCCAAGCATTCCGGATAAATGGTTCTGTACTGTATTTGGTAGATTTTACCTTCAGATGCCAAATGGGATTATTATTTAAAAAAGTGATTTAGGAAATATACAAGTTTAAAGTTTAAAACTCCTTATGTTAAAATTCATTTTTAATCATGATTAACCCTTAACTACTGTGACAAAAATTGTCCCATAACTACTGTGAGTGGTCTCTCAGACCGCTAAATCAAAACATTAATAAAATTTCAACAAAGTGGTAAAAAATGGTTTGTTTATCAATACTTATTTACATAATTGATTTATAAATCATCTTTCAAATTTGAAGTTTATTTTTGAAGACTGTTATCCCGTTATTTGTGAATAGTAAGAGAAATAGATTTATTGTATCAAGGAAAATAAATATATGTAATTTGAAACTCATCTAATAATAGTTGAATAAAAATGAATTTTTTTGTAAAAAAATGTATGAATATCTAATAAAAGTATAGTTAAATAGTAAAAATTAGATTATATTTTCATAAAAAATATTGTTATATAAATAAAAAACGCACGTTAATTAAAGTTTGCATACATATCTACATAATTCTTTTAAATGAAGTTAAATACAAGAGAATTTATGTATCACCATAGAAACAAACTAAATAAAAGCAATGCCTTTTTTATTACACAGTACAAAATATTCAGTTGCAGTCAATGCCTAGCATTCTCAAACATTGAAGGCAAACTCTCAATTTCATTTGAAAACTGCTGAGTACAATAATAATCCAAGAAATGCTTTTATTTCAATATCATCTGTATCACTAATTTCGTGGCTCTTTGATCAGAATAACGCAATTTACATTCTTTAATTTTTACACTAGTCCATTAAACTATAATTTCTATGGCATTTATAACAAATAGTAAATTCCAAGTTTCTTCTTGTTCTGCTTTATGCCCAGTTTTTGCAAGACCTTTTAAACTCGGCAGCAGCACCACAATACAGTAGACTCCCTAAAATCCGCATATTTTTCGGATGTAAACAATGAAATTTACAGTTAAATTGCAGGAAAAAAATTCAAGATGGCGCCGAAATCAGCGACTACCGCAATGATTTTTTTACTAAATTTTTTGTTAATCATTCTCTTTTGGCTATTACAGCTAATTTATTACTAAATAAATTTACGTTACTTTTGATTTTGATATAAATTAGCATATCTATATCAAAAATTCCAGGGTTCAAAATGGAAAAATCCATTAACTGGAACGCTATTTTAAAATTATTGTTCGCGGATTTTTTTTTTTTTAAATTATAGACAAATTTATTTCTAAACATACAAAGCAGTATAAGAAAAGCATTCAAGACTCTAAATAACTATGAAAAAAGTTACAGAGAGCGCAATAAGCTATATATACTAATAATAGCATTAACACTGTTCTCCTTGTTAACACTAGATGGCAGCATAGGACTTTTGTAATCGAATTGAATCGATTTCATTCCTAATAATTTAATATTTTTCTAAATTTTTATTTTACATAATTATTTTAATAATGACTTACTTTTAACCTAATAAATTATTTTAATGTTTCTCTTTATTGTAAGCATTCATTATAATTTCCCTAGCTTAACTACCAATCAAATTGAATGTTTCAAAATTGTAAACAAATCAATGACCAGAAATCCGCAAAATTCTAAAATCCGCACAACCTCTGGTCCCAAGCTGTGCGGATTTGAGGGAGTCTGCTGTATTATGTTTTGATGTTCACACAACACGATGTGGTTCTTTTGTAGTCCATATAAAATTATTTTTTCCATAAAAATACTCTGAGTTACTTGAAATATTTTGCTCATCAGCCAGTGGTAATTCCGAACGGGAATCAAGATCACTTTCAATAAATTTATTTTCAGAATCGGATATTCTATGTCCGGCTAAATTTTCACAGGCCCCTCAATTTCAGTTTGTTTGAGGTACACTAGACGTTTTCTCGAGTGATTAGATTCCCTTTTTTCCATAATATGAAAAAAAGTATAAAATTATCCACAAAATAAAAATTTCCTTCTCGGACAAATACAGAACCACAAGTACTGTGAGCTGTCTGACAGACCGCTTTTGAAATGAAAAGAGTAAAAAAAAAAAAAAAAAAAAAAATAGCAAAAGCAGTTATCAGAATGAAAAGTGGAATGTGACCTTGGGGGGTCGTTTTAGGGAGGTTGAACTTTGAAGGGGGGGGGGGGTGCTCTGAGACCTATAGCGGCATGGCTGTCGTCTCAAATGAGGGAGGTAGAAGTAAGGGTGAGGATCATTATCTATTCTGAGGGGTGGAAATGAATGCGATAAAATCTGGACAGGTCTGTCAGATCGCTCACATTAGTTACTAGTTAACCTAAGTACAATGCGGGTAGTTTTAAAAGCTTAACTCCAAAGCTATTTGGTGGAAGAGCTGAAAGTTTGTATTTGCATACTTGAAACTAGTAGAAATTGTTTTCTTTTAAACAGTCATAAAATACCATTAATATTTTTTCAAAATCTCATTTGAGAAATATGTATACAGTAGACTCCCTTAAATCCGCGAACGCCTAAAATCCGCGTATTTTTTCAGATGTAAACAATGAAATTTACAGTTAAGTTGCAGGAACAGAATTCAAGATGGCGCCGAAATCGGCGACTAACGCAGTGTTTTTTTTACTACATTTTTTGTTAATCATTCTCTTTTGGCTATTACAGCTTGTTTATTACTAAATAAATTTACATTACTTTTGATTTTGATATAAATTAGCATATCTATATCAAAACTTCCAGGGTTCGAAATGGAAAAATCCACGAACCGGAACGCAATTTTAAAATTATTTTTCGCGGAATTTTCTTTTTAAATTATAGACAAATTGATTTCTAAACATACAAAGCAGTATAAGAGAAGCATTCAAGACTCTAAATAACAATGAAAAAAGTTACAGTGAGTGCAATAAGCTATATATACTGATAATAGCATTAACACTGTTCTCCTTGCTATCACTAGATGGCAGCATAGGACTTTTGGAATCGAATTTAATCGATTTCATTCCTAATAATTTAATATTTTTCAAAATTTTTATTACTTACTTTTAAACTAATAAATTATTTTATTATTTTACTTATTTGAATATTTCACTTTATTGTAAGCATTGATTATAATTTCCCTTGTTTAACTACCAATGAAATTAATGTTTCAATAATGTAAACAAATCAATGACCAGAAATCCGCAAAAGTCTAAAATCCGCACAACCTCTGGTCCCAAGCTGTGCGGATTTGAGGGAGTCTACTGTATTTTGAATTTTGTTTCAATGAATCCAACTTAGTTTAAAAAATATTCTCCATTATAAAATTAGGAATAACTTTGCCAAGGCATTGGATTCTGATTTTTACTATGATCTACAAGAATTCTTCATGCCAAGTACGGTCACAAAAGTGGACATCTCTAAAAGTGATAAACAGTCATCTGTCAAAGATCTTTTTCTAACTGAAAACTGTAAGTTTAAACTTTTTTATTTGTTGGCTAACATTTCAATTCTGTGTAATCATTTATCAATGAACAACAGTAATATAAATTTATACCATATTTTAAAAAATTAGGCTTGTATTTTGTTTTATGGTTTTGTTTATGTTAAACTATATGTATTGTACTCATATTTTATAGGGTATATGATTTTATGCTTCTTTCAATTAAATTAGACATTATAAAATTTGTCATAAAACACGTACAATATTTTAAATTTTGGGCTTTCCTTGTCTGTAATTTTTTTTTAAACATACAGTACAGTTCATTATTATGAAACTTGTTAACTTACCAAATATTCTTTTGGAACAGATGTCATATTCGCCCCATATTGGTGCGATTTTTTTCTGTCGCCAATATCATATAGACAACAGGTACTTAACTTGCGCCAAAGTGCTTGATGTGGTAACCCGGATTATGTTGTTTATGCTGTTGATGTTTTCGCCAAATTGGCAACCAAAAAAAATCGCGCCGATATGGGGCGAATATGACATCTGTACCATTCTTTTTTATATTGGAAAAACTTGAAAATACTGTGTTTTGTATAAGGCAACAAAAATCTTGTTTTCGTTGACATGAAGATGTGACTTTAGGTAACTAAAAGTAACTTTTTTTATTTTTTAAAAGTATAAGCTGCATTATATAAAAACTGAGAATAAAATTATAAAGCAATTACGAATTAGTAGTATATTAAAAAAATACCATTTTCATTACCAAAATAGCTTCCTACCAAACATTTGCAGTGGTCCTGCCATTCAGTGTAATTTTCACAACAAGAGAGGGGGGGGGGGATTCTATTTAATCTGCATTTTAGTGTTGGGAGAGGGATGTAATTCAGTTTTCTGACTTATTCCAATTTTTGTTATGGAGTGTTACAGTCATATGTCATATTAAAGAGGTTATAATTTTTATTGTGTTTAAAAAATAAAATTTTACCATTAATGAAAAGAACAATTGTCAGGCAATAATTAGTAAAAAATACTTTAAAAGAAAATAATAATACAGTAGAATACAGATTGTTAACCGCTCATTTTTCAAAAGCAAAAACATTTAAATTTTTGAGGGTGCTTATAATCAAGATTTTTTTAATTCACTAAAAAAAAAACTTTTATAAAAGTAGACTGCCTCAAATCCACACAGCTTGGGACCAGAGGCTGTGGGGATTTTATAATTTTGCAGATTTCCGATCATTGATTTGTTTACATTTTTGAAACATTAATTTGATTGGTAGTTAAGCAAGGGAAATTATAATGAATGCTTACAATAAAGTGAAACATTAAAGTAAGTAAAATATTAAAATAATTTATTAGTTTAAAAGGAAGCAATTATTAAAATAATTATGTAAAATAAAAATTTAGAAAAATATTAAATTATTACCGATGAAATCGATCCAATTCGCTTCCAAAAATCCTATGCTGCCATCTAGTGGTAAAGCAATCGTAAGATCGATACGTCATTACTCGTTTTTAGCACTACGAGACTATACTTAAATAAATAAAGATGAATAAAAGTAAACTATTGATGTAACTGTAGTTAAATATAATATGTATAAAGTAAACAAAAGACCAGTATTTCAAACTAGTGATGACATAAAAAATAGGGAAAGAATCAAGGAAAACAGTGTTAATGCTATTATCAGTATATATAGCTAATTGCGCTCCCTGTAACTTTTTTCATTGTTATTTAGAGTCTTGAATGCTTTTCTTATATGGCTTTGTATGTTTAGAAATAAATTTGTCTATAATTTTTTTTAAAAATTCCGCGAACAATAATTTTAAAATTGTGTTCTGGTTTCGTGGATTTTTATATTTCTAACCCTGGAATTTTTTATATAGATATGCTAATTTATATCAAAATCAAAAGTAATGTGAATTTATTTTGTAATAAACCAGCTGAAATAGCCAAAAGACAATGATTAACAAAAAATTTAGTAAAAAAAAAAGCATTGCGGTAGTCGCTGATTTCGGCGCCATCTTGAATTTTGTTCCTGCAACTTAACTGTAAATTTAATATATACCTTTCATTTAATATATACCTTATTTATTTATTTATTGATAATATGAAGGTAGAGATAAGTTAAATGCATATAATAGCTGCAAAAATTATCATTTTCGAAAGATATTAATGAAAAAATGAATTGCTGTATCTTTTAAATGAATATTTTCGTAGCTGTTACAACAAGCTTAAAATACCTTATTTTCAGATAAATATATATATATATATATACAGTAGACTCCCTCAGATCCTCACAGATTGGGACCAGAGGTTATGCGCATTTTAGAATTTTGTGGATTTCTGGTCATTGATTTGTTTACATTTTTGAAATATTAATTTGATTGGTAATTAAGCAAGGGAAATTATAATGAATGCTTACAGTAAAGTGAAACATTAAAATAAGTAAAATAATTTACTAGTTCAAACATAAGTAATTATTAAAATAATTATGTAAAATAAAAATTTAGAAAAAATATTAAATTATTACTGATGAAATCGATTCAATTCGATTCCAGACATCCTATGGTGCCACCTAGCGGTAAAGCGATCGTAAGATCGATACGTCATCATATAGATATGCTAATTTATATCAAAATCAAAAGTAAAGTAAATTTATTTAGTAATAAATCAGCTGTAATAACCAAAAGAGAATGATTAACAAAAAATTTAGTAAAAAAAAAAACATTGCGGTAGGCGTTGATTTCGGTGCCATCTTGAATTTTGTTCCAGCAACTTAACAGTAAATTTCATTGTTTACATCTGAAAAAATACGCAGATTTTAAGCGTTCGTGGATTTAAGGGAGTCTACTATATATATATTTAATGCTGTTCTTCATATTAGTTTATAATACACATATATTGTATTACAAAACTTTAATATGTGCAAATAGACGTCGTATTTGATTTTATATGGAGTTTTATAGTAAATCATAGTTAGAGGTGAAAATATAGTTATAAATGTAGTATATGCATGTTGTATTGGGTTGTTGCTAAAAATGCATCAACAACTGGCAACAGATAAATAAAGCAGAAAACTGTTCTTTTAATTGCTAGAAGGTGTAAAGCAAGAATTTTTAAAATAGTAAAAAATGTTTTATTAGACTGTTTACATGTTTTGGTATCCTCAAAGACATAAAAACAAATGAGAATATTCTGAAATTACACAATCTATGATGTGATGATTTCATACAACATCCTTCAATTTTTCTGGTACTCTCTCAGATTATGCAGATAATTTTATATTTTTACTTGAACATTTATTTTCCATATTCACAAACCATGCTGTAACTCAAGCCATAATTTTATAAGTCAAATGATGCTGCATCATTACATATTGAATTTCTATGTTTTACAATCCCTATGGTTTCTTTTTTAATGTATAGATTTGAGAGAAAATCTATCTTACATTCAGTGAATTTTATTTTGGTGGTTTCCATTTGATATAATCTTCTCAAGCCTTTGGTTTTACTGTTATACCTTATAACAGCGATATATTCACTGTTTTGATAAATAAATATCCTGCCAGTCATGCTAAGGTAATAATTTTTTGAACTGCCTGCTTTAATAAATGGTATTTGATATATTCCTGAATAATTCTCAAAATTAATTGGGTCAATTTTAGTGCAGATGATGTTCTTTAATTTTGGGAGTGGTTTGGCTGTTAACCAGATAAGTTTAAGCTTATATTTTAATTCCTCAAAAAAGCTTGCAAAATATTGAAGAGTAGAAAGTTTGTATTTCTGCAAATCAAACTTGTTTTCAAGTTTTTAATTAATGACAATATCCTCGATTAATTTAATAATATGTTGTACCTCAAAACCATTCTTAGAAGCAATCCTATGAATATTATCTAATTCATTATCCGAATTATTTTTATTACACAATAAAAAGATCTGTCTTATGAAAAATCTTTAGGATGAAATTTTTTGTAAGTAAAAATCCTATAATCCAGAATAAGAACCCAAGAAGATTAAAAATGCTTTTCTCTGACTTGTATTTTTATATTTAATAATTTTGGTTTTATTGTATTAAAGAGTATTTATATGTTTTTTCTGTATAATCAAGAAATACTGAAGTAATTAAAACAGACATTTACTACACCAACTTTAATGTTCCAAATCCTGTAGAGATTGGAATTTGGAAGAAGGTGAAACACTTTTACTGTGCTGAACCTCACATTTCATTCATCACTTATGAATGCTATCTACTCAGTAAATATTTTTCACATCATTAAGCTACCTATATTTTTAGTAACTATATTGTGGGGATTTTTTTAGATTGTCTGTGTACTCATTTTGCCCTGGATGTAGTAAGAATTTTGTTTATGTAAAATATATAAACAGACATGTGAGAATTTATTTCTTCAAGAGATTGAAATTCATCTGATTGAAAACAATTTTGTAATTTTTTTCAATTAATGAAAAAAAATTAAAATAATTATCAGTTAAGATAATACTAAATTATAAGAATATGTTGTTAATGTATACTCTTAAAAAGAAACCCTGTTTTTTCTTGGGCTTTTCATACCTGATACGGAAATCTTTTGTTTACCACTTCTTTTGTTTCTTGGTAACAATATACCCATAATTTATTAAGGAATCTATCTATATATTGATTGATAACCATTTATGTTTATTTTTCCATATAATCTAAGTTATTATCAGGGAAAATTGTACTTTTTTTTTTTTTTTTTTTTTTTTTTTTTTTTTTTTTGCTCTTGTTGTACATGGATGAGATAAGGGAAATGCTTCCAGAATTGTATTTAATTGGATGTTTACATTAAATTTTTGCAGAACTTTCTTATGTAACAGCAATCTATGTGGGTGACATTTTCAAGAATTCTTGAAATATGTCTGTCTTTCTAGTTTATAAATGAATGATTATGTGATAATGTTCGTATTTTACTCTATTTAAGAAACATGCAATTAATGAGGAAATTATTTCCTGCATATTTTATAGATGTTATTTGTAATGGAACTTGCCTCTTTTCTCCCTGACATTTCAGCCATTATTCAATGTTTAATGCACTTTATAAATAAAAAATATATGTTTATTGAGATATTTTAAAACTTGTTAATATTTTTAAAAGCTTAATCATTTTTTTGACACAATAAACTCAGAAATTAACGTTTCCAAGCTTAAGAAATAGACAGCAGAACTACCTAGTTTTTTATTTTTGCAGAGACAGATTAATGAAAATAAAATAAAATAAAATTATGCTGCGTGTCTTTTTAAAACTGTATCAAGAAAATTTAGAAAAAGATTTACTAAAACTATAACTTTATGTTAGAAACGTTTAATATCATTCTATCATAAAATACCAAGAAATAAACGTAATCTGACATAATTGTAAATTTTGAATAGCCTCAATCACTGACAAAGAAAATTTAAAATTAGTAATCGGGAAAATTATTCTTAAGCAAAAAAAAAAAAATAAATAAATAAACATATATAAGATACACAAAATGTAAAACATTGCTTACAGGTGTCAAGTATGATAAAATCCTTTAAAAAAACATTAAAGTCATTTAAAAATCATAATGTTTTCGACCGACACTTACTCAGTCATCCTCAGTGAAAAACGAAAGAGTTTTCCCTTAGGATGACCGAGTAAGTGTCGGTCGAAAACGTTATGATTTTTAAATGACTTTAATGTTTTTTTAAAGGATTTTATCATACTCGACACCTGTAAGCAATGTTTTTACATTTTGTGTATCTTATATATGTTTATTAAAAATCTAGGTGAATTCTGCACTAAATTTTCAACTTTCTATTAAAAAAAAAAAATTAAACAATCTAATGATTTTTGGATCTTGATATTGTGTAGATCACCATTAAATAATAATAATAAATAAAATAAAATAATAACACCAGTAGATTTCCTTAATTTACTATGGGATTTGTTATTTTAGGGCTTATTTTAAGCACTGCTGGGTAAGATGCATTCTATGGAATAAAGGTATAAAAAAGCATATTAAAAATGTCAGAAAGAATCATGAATGAGCAAAAGAATTTACTAATATAAAGTTATAATCGATTATCTTATTTTTATTTGTTATAATCGAAACTTACTTTTCATCGTCATCATTAATCGAATAGTTTGGCATCCCCTTTATGAAATGGCGCTATATAGTTGTCTCGTGTTTCGGCTCTGAAGATTTCCCTCTAAATACGGTATAGTTTTGTAGCTGTCGTTAGGAATATTCATTGTTTTTATTGTTAAAGGTATTGTATATAAATATTTCAGTATCCAATTTTTATTGTAATCATTTCTAACACTGATATAGCCTTAAAAATAATCTGTACTTAGGCCTAATTATTCGAAATCATGATACTGTCTGATCTAATTTTAATCTCTTTTAAATAGTTAAAAATTGTATTTTATAACTTTTAAGTAAAACCATATCTTGTTATCAACTTGTTTAGATCACGAACTCGCATATTACATTATATAAACATGTAATAAATTTTTTTTCACTGTGAGTCATTTCTGCTGACCTGGAGTGACATTTGCATTTTTTCACCATTGGAATTGGTATATTTAAAATCTTAAATATGACACTCCAGGGGATAAAAATCCCGAACCTAACGCATGAATTCGTCATTGATAGTTCACGTAAAATATGTTAAAGGGATTTCAGTGATTTATCAAATAATGGTGTCAAATTTTAGATTTGCTTAGGATGTTTTCTGATGTGTTTTTCTTGGCAATTTTACTGTTTCTGCAATCTTTGTCTTTTGAAATAAATAACATATATAGCTCTATTTTACTTTTACTTTTTTCCTTATTAACAAAAAATATTTTTTAAAACAGTCACAATATCTAATTTTATTGGAATCAAAACATTCATTTACTAAGATTATTAAAGTTTTTGATAATGGTTAAAAAAATTTTTTTAATTAAAATTTATTTATTTTTTAATCTGAAATGCAAAAGTGATATTTCAGTGCTTCGACATACCACATAACAATATTTTATGTATATATATATATATATTAATAAAGCTAATGCTTTTTTATGTTAAATTATTTTTATTAAATTAAGGAAATTAATTTGAACTGCATATCTTATGCAAACAAAGCAGCAAAATTTATAATATTTTATCTCAGTAAAAAAATAAAGGTACGGGACCAGGTAAATAGATCGTCAAAAATGATTGTCAAACCTTAATTTTATTTATCATTGTCAATTACTAGGCATGTTCAAAATGGTAATTTGATCTAGTATATTTTATAAATACATATAGCACTGTTAAAAATGATAAATAATATAACAGAAAGCTAAAATAATGATAAAAAACAGATTGTCAATTATCAAGCATGTTCAAAATGGTAATTTAATGTATATTTTATAAATACATATAGCACTGTTAACACGTTGAATGCCACATCAGTCACCGGTGACCGACACTGATCTTTCTGTTTAGGATGTGTCAGTCATCAGTGACCGACACTGATCTTTCCGTTTAGGCTGTGTCAGTCATCGGTGACTGACACTGATCTTTCCATTTAGACTGTGTCAGTCATCGGTGACTGACACTTATATATTCTGTAACAGTCTTATTTCGTGGCCTAAACGGAAAGATAGACAAAAAAGACTTGGCATTCAATGTGTTAAAAATGATAAATAATATTAAAGAAATCTAAAATAATAATAATAAAAAACAATAACTTAGTATACATTTATTAAATGTATTTAATAAATGTATACAGTTGACTCCGTCAAATCCGCACAGCTTGGGACCAGAGGTTGTGCGGATTTTAGAATTTTGTGGATTTCTGGTCATTGATTTGTTTACATTTCTGAAACATTAATTTGATTGTTAGTTAAGCAAGGGTAACTACAATGAATACTTACAATAAAGTGAAACATTAAAATAAGTAAAATATTAAAATAATTTATTAGTTTAAAAGTAAGTAATTATTAAAATAATTATGCAAAATAAAAATTTAGAAAAATATTAAATTATGATGGATGAAATCGATTCAATTCGTTTCCAAATGTCCAATGCTGCCATCTAGTGGTAAAGCGATTGTAAGATCGATACGTCATTTTTTGTGACAGATATGCTAATTTATATCAAATCAAAAGTAAAGTAAATTTATTTAGTAATAAATCAGCTGTAAAAGCCAAAAGAGAATGATTAACAAAAAATTTAGTAAAAAAAAACATTGCGGTAGTCGCTCATTTTGTCGCCATCTTGAATTTTGTTCTTGCAACTTAAGTGTAAATTTCATTGTTTATATCTGAAAAAATATTCAGATTTAAGGGAGTCTACTGTACTAAGTTATTGTTTTTTATGTATACATAATATCAAATTGACACCTTTTAGCAGTAAACAATATTTACGATGGTAGTTTTACTTGGTAGTATCTTTGGCCTATCTATGGCCACCAGAATGAACATAATATAAATACAGTAGACTCTCTGAAATCTGCACTACTTGGGACCAGGGGTTGTGCAGATTTTAGAATTTTGTGGATTTCTGGTCATTGATTTGTTTACATTTTTTAAACATAATTTAAATGGCTTTAGTGCAGTTGAAATTATAAAGAATGCTTACAATATAGTAGAATATTAAAATAAGTAAGTAAAGTAATAAACTAAAATCATAAAAATTAAGATGATTTTAAGAATCGTTAAATTATTATAAGTAAATGTGTAGCAAATAATTAATAATCTATAATTAAATATATATACCATAAAGCATAAAGATACATTTTTCATGAATTTGTCAATGAAACTTGCCTCATAAAGGCACCCTACTAAATCACATCAAAATCATATAATAAGGAAGTTTTATTTCAGATTTAGGGAAGAGTCCCATAACCTGTGCCAGAAGATTTGGCGATTTTTTTGGCGATAAATGTTTCGATCTGGTTTAAGTTTGTTCGTCGGATTTCGGATTGTTGGAATGGCTTTAGGGTTGCTTTTTTTCGGAAATGCCTTTTTAAAACCGGACAACTGGTTGACGTGAGATCTTGAAGTTTATTGGTTTACTAGTATCACGGGAACTGTTAGTCAGCAAATTTTGAATTCGGTTAGATAAGAATTTGCTCCGACGCCACACTGACACTCGCATTCGGATTACTCTCTGTGCTGGTCGATGTAAGTAAAGTCTCGTTAATTTTTCCAAGATTGCGGAAAAACATCATTTTTAAATCTTTATATTATTTATAAATCAATGATTTTACACCATTTTTAAAAAGAGAAAATGATGTAAAAACATGGATTTATAAATTACATAAAGATTTAAAAACGAAGTTTTTGCGCCACTTTGAAAATTTCTTCCGATGCAATTGCTCGGATTTTAGCAGCATTCTAAGTAAATCTAAACATGTGCTTTTTCAGATGAATAGTTGGTATCCTGTTTCAGACCCTAAATGGGATCATTTTATAAACATTAAATTCTTACTGTTTTTTTTTTGTGTGTAAGCATTGTTAAATTATTTTTATAAATTTTTTCTATGTTTCTATGTTCCATCTTTTCTATTATTTCTTTAAATTATTTTTATACATTTTTTCTATTTTTATACATCTTTTTTATACTTTTTTTTCTTTTTGGTAGTTGTGAGCGGGATTTTACCTGCATTAAAAATAATAGTTTTTGAAATATTGTTGAAATTTATAAAAAGTTTCTGGCCAGTTTTTTTCTCTTTTTTTATTGTCGAAAATGTTTTAAGAACGGGGGGTTCAGGGAGGCAGAGCCCCCCTGACAATAACAAGTATTAATCTCAAAAAGGACATTTATTTATAATGCTGCTAAAATTTGTGTAAATGTATCGGAAAAAAATTTCCAAGATGGCGCAAAAACTTCGTTTTTAAATCTTTGTGTAATTTATAAATCCATGTTTTTATATCATTTTCTATCTTTAAAAATGGTGCAAAATCATTGATTTATAATTAATATAAAGATTTAAAAATGATGTTTTTCTGCAATCTTGGAAAAATTTTTATGTCGCCAAAATGGCATTTTGGCGAGATTTTTTTTCGCCAAAAATCTTCCGGCACAGGATATGGAACTCATCCCCAGATTTAGCCAGACTTTCTAACCAAAATAGCTTGATTAATACAGGAATATATTTGGTAAAAAGATCGTGATTACCAAAGATACCATCAATATCTTAAATTTTTTCCAAAATAAATTTATATTTCTTTCATTACAGAGCATGAGTTCAGTCATATTAATGAAAATTATGTTTAAAATGCATACAGAATGTTATAAAAATAATAAAGTCTGTAATTTTCACTCTAAATCTGAACTGAAAGTTTCATTGTTTACATCTGTGATGATGTGTGGATTTTAGGTGTTTGTGAATTTGAGGGAGTCCACTGTATTAAGTAATGCAAATACACTATATCACTGAATACTTATAATGTACTACATTTGTATATATGCTATATCATATTTTATAGTTAGATGTATATAAAATTAAGCCAGTTGCTTTAATTTGACAACTATATAATATGAACTTACACTTAAAATGGAGAAATGAAAAAGAAAAAAAGGGGGGGGGGGCTGTAATTAATATATTTTGGTTCCCTTTTTGGTGCAGTGAATGTAACATGACTCATGTAATACATAAGTACAGTGATACTAGTAAACCAATAAACTTCAAGATCTCACGTCAACCAGTTGTCTGGTTTTAAAAAGGCATTTCCGAAAAAAAGCAGCCCTAAAGCCATTCCAACAATCCGAAATCCGACGAACAAACTTAAACCAGATTGAAACATTTATCGCCAAACAAAGCGCGCCAAAAAAATCGCCAAATCTTCTGGCACTGGTTATGGGACTCTTCCCAAGTACAGAAATAAATACAAATCAAATGAAGGGAAACAAAGTCGTTAAAAAATAAATTAGAAAAATAAGCTGATAATTAATATTTGATGTGTTTGCCTCCTTGCAAAACAAGCAATTATTGCAGAATTTCCCTTCTGCGTTATTCTTTTAATGTTCCATGCTGGTATCTCACTGCAATTAAAATAAGTGCAGAAATAAGAATGAAATCATTGTTTTCTTATTCTCAACATCAGTAGGTGGGGTTTGTTAGGTCGTAGTTCATTGGCCTTTGAGTGTACAGGAAGCAGCAGATGGGGATGATTGCAAAATCTTGGCTGAAATGGTAAGAATGGGAATCAAAAGCAGTGGTTTTTCAGAGATTGCAGAATTTGAAGTGACAAGAAAAGTGGCGATCGACAGATTATTTTTTAGTCATTCTGTTGCTGGTGGTGAATATAATTTTGCCCTCTATTAAAAATTTCAATTGTGTATAGCTTAAAATGTGATCTGAAACTAACCCAGCAGAATTTGTACTTATCACAAGACCAACATTTGTACTTTCAAATGTTTACAAAAGTTGCCGCAATTGTTCAAGTCAGCATAGAAGACGGGAAAAAAAAATAGTGTGACTGAAGTATAGCAATGGCACTATTTATTACTTTTTAAATAGTTTTTGATGAATAATTGCCACTTTTTTCATATTGTTTATCATTCTTTATTTTTTCAGATACCTGAGCAGTTGCTTGCTTATATTTTTTTTTCATCAGCAAGTCTTTCACCAAAAGTAAGTTTTTCCCTTTTTCTGGCTCAGTACCTAACAGTGGGTCTTGTACTATAGTGATTAATAATTTCTTCATCTATGATATGCTGAGTGGCTCCTGCTCTTTTAGCACAAGTTATCCAGCTTAGAATCCCCTCCCCCCCCCCCCTATCAACTAATCAAATGTCATCTTGTGATTTTATTTTTATTTCTTGCTGAATCTTGATTGAATATTTCATTGTTAACATTTCAAATGATGTCCAGATTTTTGAGATTTAACTGTATTACCACTATCTTTTTTCAGTATTTTTCTTTCAGAAATTGTATGTTATAATGAATAAACTTCATCAAAAAAGATATAATTTCTTGCACAATAACTTAAATCTATAAAAAAATTCGATCCCAAGTTTCATTTTTGGTAATTTGTAGACCAAATATTTTCTTGAAATGTAAATTAAATTATTTGGTACTTGTTAGTTATCCTGTCGACTAATTTACTGTAGCCAAATTGTAAGATTAAATGCCAATAATAGTTGATTGTAAATGTCACATTCACTTGACAACACGCGTTTACGTCATCAAATGATTTTTATTTCGACATTTTATTTGTATTTTTATTAATGTTATACTAATTTATAATGTTATACTAATTTGTTTTTTCGTTACTTAAAATAAAAATTATGTCAATGTGTATAATTTGGCTAGTGGTTTGGTGATTTATATAATTTGGCGAAATTGGTCGACGGGATAACTAACAAGTACCAATTATTTAAATATCAAAGTTAAGGTGTTATTTTCCTTAAGAAAATGATTATATATTTGGCTTGAAATATAACTGAATTATCAGTTTTTTTCCATTGCCAAGTACAGGTGATAAAGTGCCGGATATTATTTCAATTGCCATCATTTACTAAGGAGCTGTAACATATATAACTTTATCAACATTTTGGTAATTTGGGACCCCTCCCCAATGTTGCCGCATCTGGCAGATTTTTTATTTAGATATATTGAATACATATGAGGAAATTTTGAATAGGTATTTTATTTTATTTATGGAATATCTGCCATCTTATAAAAAAAGAGTAACTATTAAAACTTACTGGTGAGAATTCAGAATGTCAAAATAAAAAATTCGCGAAATACGGCAACACCGGCTCTCCCCTCACGATATTGTATATTCATTCATTCATCACTTCCCCTGGTGATATGTGGCTAAATTTTTTTTTCACTTTATTTTCTTCTTATTCGTTTGCAGTGATAATGATTTGTTTATAATTTTAATACAGTAGACTCCCTTAAATCCGCAACCCTAAAATCCGCGTATTTTTTCAGATGTAAAAATGAAATCTACAGTTAAGTTGCAGGAACAAAATTCAAGATGGTGCTGAAATCAGCCAAAATTTAGAAAAAATGTTTTTTTTACTAAATTTTTTGTTAATCTTTCTCTTTTGGCTATTACAGCGGATTTATTACTAAATAAATTTACATTAGTTTTGATTTTTGACATAAATTAGCATATCTATATCAAAAATTCCAGGTTTCGAAATGGAAAAATCCACGAACCGAAACGCAATTTAAAAATTATTGTTAGCAGATTTTTTTTATAATTTTAATTATAGACAAATTTATTTCTAAACATACAAAGCAGTATAAGAAAAGCATTCAAGACTCTAAATAACAATGAAAAGAGTTACAGTGAGCATAATAAGCTATATATACTGATAATAGCATTAACACTATTCTCCTTGCCACCACTAGATGGCAGCATAGGACTTTGGGAATCGAATTGAATCGATTTCATTCATAATAATTTAATATTTTTTCTACACTTTTATTTTACATAATTATTTTAATAATTACTTACTTTTAAACTAATAAATTATGTTAATACTTTACTTATTTTAATGTTTCACTTTATTTTAAGCATTCATTGTACTTTCCCTTGCTTAACTACCAACCAAATTAATGTTTCAAAAATGTAAACAAATCAATGACCAGAAATTGCAAAATTCTAAAATCTGCACAACCTCTGGTCCCAAGCTGTGCGGATTTGAGGGAGTCTACTGTATTCACATACTTTACTGATTCAACTGTAGAAAAGACATCGATAAAATATCAATAATATAATATGAAATCACTTCATTTCAAATACCGCTTAAAATAGATTATTATTTAAAAATATTTAATAATAGCTTTTTGTTACGTAATGCAGTAATAGTGTCTTCTTGTACATTGGCCCCTACATGAGAAGGAGGCAGGTATAACATCTTATCAACAAAACAGGTAAACAACATTCTTTCTCTTTTCTTTACTAGTAAGCACAAGTGGGGTTGCCAGGTTCAGTGTCACAAAAAAGCAGGACAGGTAGACAGAAAAAGCAGGACTGTGGCTTCTAAATTCAAAGATTAAATATAGTAAATCCTGTTGAAACGGAACATGCCTTAAACATAATAGATTGTCTTTACAGAAGGTATATCAAACAGAATCTATCACTGAAAATTTGAAATTCCACTTTAGAACGCTTTACTGTATTAAGTAAATACAATAATTTTACAAAGTAAAATCTGTGAATGTAGTATTGCTAAAGACACAGAAACAAAATTTCCGTTTTTGAGAAGTTACTGATTGAGCAGTTATGATTTTACGACATTCTTTCCGTAGGAAATATGCAATTTCTGTTTAAAGCAGTTTTCTATTACAGACAGGTTCCATTTTTACATGTTTTGTTAAACAAAGTGCAGTAAAAATTTTGAAAAATAGATATTAAAAAGGACGGAAAAGTAATTCATTTTGGATAGATTTTCATAGAAGGTAGCTTTGTACATTATTTTTTACAAATGGAATCATAAAATTCTGTTAAAGACATGTTCTGTTTTCCCAGGTTTTACTGCATTAAGTTTCATTTGATGTAGACTAACGAATAGATCGTGGTATTAAGTGGTACTAAAAGAAATTAAAAAGAATTTGTCCATTATGAAAAATGAGAACTTTTGTCATCCGAAGCAGTGGTTCAGTATGTTGGCTGTTTGATTCCCTGCAAATTGGGACATCTTGCATAAACTAGGACAGCTGACAACCAGAGCCGTCCTTAGGTGTGTGCGACCGCACAGGGCCTTGCACTCAAAAAAAAAAAAAAAAAAAAAATTAATACAAAACCCTGTAGCAGAAAGTTCAATACGGGCGTCGCACATTTAATTTTCCCTTTTGCAGATTCTTTTTCATCGAACCTTTATTTTGCTTCCTATTATGTTCAGCTCTTTATTACTTAATACAAAAAGTTAAGATTATTATTAATAAAAATTTATAAAATGCCTAAAAACGCTAGAGGTAAGTGATTGTTCAATTAATTAAAAGGTTTCAATCGTAAAAATATTTTACCTGCAGATTATTTTTTGTCCCTGAAGTATCTGTCGCAGACACTTGAAGAATTTTCTGCTACTGGGATACAAAATAAGTAAATATTCATTATTCATTTTGTTGTGAATTATTTTCTAATAAAATCTAGAAGCATGCATATTTATAAAATGTAAAACGTTTTATCAATAAAATGTTCATTTCAAGTCGTGGACGTTAGTGAAGAGAGCAGATTATTTATAGCTTATAGTCAATCTATAAGCATCATTATACCATAGCTTAGGAAGCACCAGGAGCATAACGAATATGGAAAAACGCACAAAATGAATGCTAATTCTTAATATTTTGGTGCTGATGATGTTTTTGACAAATTGCTCAATATTATTTTAATGAATATTTGTAATTTAACGACTCAGATTTGATTTTCCTCTTATGTAATCAAGTTTTGCTTTTTTATTGTATGAGTATTGATCTTTTCCTGTCTGCATTCATACATATGTCCCATAACATAAACGTGACAGAAAGGCCAGGTAGTTCAAACACTGTTCCCCAGATCTCCATGACTAAACTGAAGATTTAAAGTTTCTAAAAAATATGAAAGGTTAAAGATTTAACTGTTATTAAGAAAAAGAAAATTTGAGGAAATATTGATTGTGACTCAGATTTTTTAAAATTTTTTTAAGCTCTCTTATTAAATAAAAAATACTAACCTGTTAAATATTTGCTAATTAAATAAAAATCTTTAAAAAGGTTATAATTAAAGAAATAACAGTTTATACCTGAAAAGTTTAATCTCTATCGCATTTTTTAGAGCCATAATATAAAGTTACTGATTGATTCACTAAGATTAATCTTTTCACTATGAATTTATTTGTTATTAGAAATTGTTGCAACTGGGGACTATTTAAAATTATATATATTTGTAGCACTGGCCGAAATTTTCAGACAAAGATCCAGACTCGCCCATAGAAAGCTATCCTGACCCAGTGTAAAAAATAAAAACTCAGTCATTGCCTGAGCTGAGAAAAGATCATTAAAATCAGGGCCCACCCGACTCTATTCTTACAAAATTTTTGTATATGTGTTAGCCAAAATTATACTACAGTTAAAATTCTTTAAAATGATTTTGCATACATATCCAATAGAAATGGGCAACATCGTTCCTTTTAAGGAATCGTTCTAGTCGACATTGTTCACGGAAATGAATGAGTTCTTTGGACTCATTCCTGTCAGAATCACTCTGAAAAAAGGAACGAATCCGAGAAGAAAAGGGCCCCACCAGTGGCCAAGAGGTTTTGCTCTTGAAGCTGGTAGACACTGGAATAGAAACCAATGAAAACGCTATCAGTCATCATGAGGATGAAGTAGGAAATAGGAGATGGGAGCAACTGCGAGATGGGTTATTACTTATTTTTCTGCCCTAAAATACAGCTATTGTCTCAGAAAATTCAAAAAGTGGGAACTTTGAAGGAGGCAGTTCATCTGAATCAGAATTCGAACCAGGGCCTTCAAAAGTGGACACTGCCAAATGCATATCTCTTTCTCACCAATGGTGGATGTAAGGGGGGGCAAAGGGGCGATCGCCCCCCCCCCCTTGAGCTAATAAAAGTTTGCAAAACCTCACAATATGAATCCTCACGGGAAATGACTTGGGGCGAAGTGTGAGTCCAGCGCGGCCCGCCTGGAGCCGTGCCATTTTAAATCCACAGGGCTCGGGTTGGGTCAGGTCTTCTCTCTTTTAGAGCTGGGCCGGTTTATTTCTTCTTTTTCTCCCAGGTCTAGCCTGGTCTGGACTTCATTCTTCCTAGAGATCACTGGCCAAACTTTCCAGATCGGGGCTTGGCCCACGATAAAAGCTAAACGTCCGGTCCGTGTCAGACCCATCCCATATAAAAAGCATTATTGGCCCGACCGCGACCTGTGCACTCTTCTAAATCTGCACCCCCCCTCTAAGTCCACGTTGGCCTAGCATTTTATTTGTTATTCGTAAAAATTATATTGATGTTGTACATTTGTTTAGCGAAATCTTTAGGAATTTAATTTGGTTTAATAAATTACAGAGATGCAAATAAAATCATAATATGAAATGCAATTTTTCACCTTGATTCAACATTAAATATATAATGTGAACTTTAAAACTTCAGTCTTACTTAAAAGGCGACTAAGGTAATGAACATATTACAAGTTTAAAATATTTTATTTAAAACTTCTTAGTACTTTCAAGCTAACTAAGCTCATCATCATAGAATATTTTAAATTATTTTAAAGTATTCTCTGATGATGAGCTTGGTTAACTTGAAAGTACTAAGAAGTTTTAAATAAAATATTTTAAACTTGTAACATTTTCATTACTTTAGTCGCCTTTTAAGTAAGACTGTGAATTTTTAAAGTTCACATTATATATTTTACAGAGATGCATTTAAAAAAATCTTTTCCTTGTAGAACTTTAAAATTATAACATTTTTTTGTATTCAGGAATTACGACCATAATCTGGAAATAAAATGTGAGCATAAGTAAGTGTGCTTTATGAATAATTTTAATTGTAGGATGCAGGCCCAGCTCAAATCGATTTTTTATGTTTTACACCGGGATGGGTCAATAATTTGTTTGTGTTGGTTGCACCTGGGGTTGGAACTGGAAATTTTATCCCGGATAAACCTCTAACCAACATACCGAAGTCACCTCTATTTTTTTTACCCCCGATATACTATTTCTTTCAGAATTAAGGTGTCGTTTCCAAAAAATACCGTTCCGTTATAGAAGCCAGCCTTAAAATAAAACAGGTGTATCATTGTACTGTTAAATACGGATAATCTGTATTGCACTTTTTTAAAACTTCTAAGCATGGCACATTGTCAATTTTTATACCGTCATATAGGGGGGGGGGGAAGTACTTTTAAATGCAATTTGTTTGAAAACTGCATCTCAATTTATTTTTGAGATATTAATTTTTTTGTAGTTTTTAGTGCCATTTTTTAAAATTTTGGCAACAGAGGTACTCCATTTCCGTAAAAAGTAAAGGAAAAATGGTAGATTATTACATCTTTTGGTTGTCATTTTACAATAACAACTGAAAAAAATTGTAATTAAAATACGTGCTGTGTTGAAAAAATATAAATTTAGGATTTCTGATAAACCATCCAGCTATTTTAAACTATATTTAATTTTATGCGTCCATATTAATGTTACAAACAGATGAATCACCAGATCCTTTTTTTGTCGAGTTTCTTGAATGACGACATTGCTTTTTTGCTGAATTTGTGTATTATTCTGCGATAGTGACATTCTATGCATACTTTTCTGTAGATATGTTGTTTAAGGATGTGTTCAAATCCAAACTGCTTATTTTCTGATCAGTTTTTAAATTAATTTTTGTTCTGAAACGCATCCAATTGGCAGATTCTCTTATTCAGAAATTATATAATGTGTCGATTTTTTGATAAAGGCAGAATACATTGCAAGAAATACTGTCAAAATTGGCGTTTTGAACCGAATTTTCAGAAGCGAGAGAGCTGGGAAGGAAAAAAATGGTCATACTGAGAAAATAATTGTTTATAAATTAAGTTCTAATTAATTGAGCGAAAAATGAAAACACATGATCTTTTATACATCTCTTCAAAAATCACACCAGGAAGTTTCATGTTTTTACTTTTAAAAATGAATCTGAAAGTCTGTCAGAAAACTTTGAACTGTTGAGGGTGGAAAAATATTTTTTTCGAGTACACCCTTAAGACTCGATCGTAAATATGGAATTCTTCAGTGTATGCGAATAACGTCATCTATTATATATATAAAATCCAAACGAAATTTCGTTCCGAACTTCTAGATTTCGAGTTCTACTGCATGGATTTTTACAGAACTTATACCGTTAGATAGGTATCGTTTCAGGGAAGGTTTTAAGCAATAACACATCATTCTACCTAGATTAGTTGTAGAATTATGACGGACAGTTCTATTATTTTGCACAATAAGGTTACCATTTTATTTCTTGGCGAAATTCATAGTTGATAAAAAAAATTGAAATGGTTGTACAACTCGGAAAAAAATTGTGACTAATTTTATTTAAAAGAAAAAAAAAGAAAAAGAAGAGAAAAAGAAAAGCAGTTTTGACGAATGGTATTATTATACAACGGAAATATCGAATTTAAACATGAAAGGGAATGTTCGTAATGCTTAAAAATTTATTTATTATGAAAGATTGCAGTTTATAACTATATTTAGCAATTTATCTCTTGCGTCAGGTTACGAAAAATGCATCAGAAAATTTGATAAGGTGATATCTGTGACAATTTTATTTATTTTTTTAATTTACTATTTTTTTTTTTTATTTAACTCATCCATCATGTGACTTGCAGAAAAAACTACCAGATGTAATTATAAAAATAACGGTACTTATGAGTTACATATTGCTTTTTTACGATTTCATTTTACCGCCAAACAATTTAATTTTAAGCCAAAAATGCATAAGCGTGGCATCGGTTTGAGCGACCTTCACAATATTGGTTATTTTTCAAGTAGATGAGTGCATTTTTGAAAAAATCTAATTCTACTTATTTATATATATATAATTCAAATGGAAATTTCATTCCGGCTGCTTAGAACATGAGTTCTGCTGAACTTAAACTGTTAGATCGGTAATTTTTCAGAAAAGGTTTTAGAACATAATACGCCGTTATAAGTTGCTTGGTATTTAATTATGGTTTAAAGTTCTTTTAATGAGATGAACCTGATAATGAAAATTTGCCTTTTTAAAAGATTCTGCCGAATGTATTTCGATGGAGCTTGGATTGTTAATTAGATAATTTTCCAGGGAAGGTTTCAGTATACAACATGTCCTTCTACGTTGATCAGCCATACAGTTTTGGAGAAAATTCTGTAATCTGTTGAACTCAATTATCGCAATAGACTTTTTAAAAAGTTATAATAAACGGTTTTTGATAGAATTTGCATTGTTAGTTTGGCAATTTTTCAGAGATAGTTTTAGCATATAATATATTGTTCGACACTGTTTAGTCATAGAGCAATGGGGTAAATTCTGTAATTTTCCAATATAGGCCCTATGCGAGGTGGAATAGGCTTCGCGAAAAAAGGAAAGTTTTCATGCAAGTTTTCTGCTCAATAATTATATAATTTATTTACTATAAAGAAGACATTTATCTCTTTTTTATATAAAAACAGAAGTAAATTGTATGTAAATAACAAAAATATTAACATTCATATATAAAAAGTTTATATATAGGAATACGTATTTTAAAAAGTTTAAAGTTCATTTTATTTCTTTTTATAGCTGTTCATATCATCTTGCCCCAAATCTCACTTTCTGAAGACCGAATTTCGCAAAGCTTTTTAACATATAACAGTACCCACTGATCTTAAAATAAGGAAAATTGGAAAGTAAATGTAGTTTGTAAATTATGCATTAATTAAGGAGATAAATTACGTAATCGAGAGCACAGACAATTGGCGTATGTTAACGGGCATGAGTTGGCATACAATTAATTTAGGAAAAGGTTTAAATTCCTTGTGTGTTTTTAAAGCGGGCCTATTCTATAACCGAGTTTACACAGAATTGGCGTAATTTGAAAGAAAGTTTTTGAAGTGAAAACTTCTTTAGGCGCTTTGAGCTTTTTTTGAGATGGAGAAAACCACTGATTTGGAGACACTGTTACGTAACCGACATGCTAGCATTTTGGCACATACACACTAGTGCGCCAAGTGATGAATGACAGGAACTTTTCCCCCTTCAGCTCAATCCGCAAAAGAAGAACGGAGCTAAAACTCACTTTTTCTCCCGGCATTCACACAGGAACACACACACACACATTATCAGTTTTCGAAAAGTTCTTTAGGCACGTTGAGCTTTTTTTGAGATGGAGAAAAACCACTGATTTGGAGACACGGTTACGTAACCGGCATGCTAGAATTTTGGCACATAGACACTAGCACGCCAAGTGTAATATAATTGTGGTATTGTATTCATTAATAAAAATACTTTTGGATACTATTGAATTGCAGTATGGATTTCAATATTTGGATAGTATTGAATTGTAATGGTTGCCGTTTATATTTCACTGGATAAATCTTTAAATGCAATACGAGAATTTTTGTACGAAAATTTGTTTATTTATATGTACATGTATAATTTAATAATATAATTTAATATAATAATATATATTACAAATTATTAATGTTTATTTATATGTAATTTATAGTTAAATTATATTACGATGAAAATTGTAATATAATTTTAGTAGTAATAGTTTATAATAATGAATAAAAAAACACTACATTTAAAAGTATTTCCTGCACAATAAAACATTTCCTGACGATTAAAAAAACACACACGTAATTGAAGTTTTCACTTCTGTTGGCACTCCCGGAGTGCCGCTGTTTTTTTTTTTTTTTTTTTAAGACCATTTTTTACTTTTACTATATACTACCACCAAACCAAAATGTACGCTATTGCACCATTTATTTTAATCCTAAACGTGCAAAGATCTTTTTATACTTTTCCAGTATAGGGATCTTGGCGAAATAGAGAAAATAGCCTTGGCGGAGCAGAAAATTTGGAAACATATTTTCTGGCAACCTATTCACTGTTTCATTTCATATACACAAGCATTTTTTTTTTCTATGTTTATACAATTTATTTAACATTTTAACTATTTATTTAATTTTATATAGAGACAGGAATAATTTGTATATAAAAAACATTAATAATATACATATATAAAGAAACAAAAAATTTCATCAAGTTTGTTTTCTTAACTATTTATATCAATTGGCAACAAATCTCATTTTCTGATGCCCGAATTGTGGCAAGCTGCTTAAAAAAAAGCCAAGGCGCCTATAGTGGAAAGTACCAAATTTAATTTCAAACTGTGCCAAACATTCTGGCTTGCTATTTATTGAACGCCAATTTCTTTTGGCTTAAATCATTATTTAATCGTAACGCTGCAAAATATTTTAATTTACTATTTTTTGAAATTAAGTATTTTTATTATTAAGTAAAGTTAGTTTATAACTTCAATTTTAGCTGATTAAAAAATGAAAATGTTTACTTCAGAGATACTAAGAGTTTACTGAGAGGTACTTAGAATTTCATGTGCATAGTTTAAATTACGATTTTGAAAAAAAAAATTATTTTATAATATCGGAACCCACAGCAAATTGGCTCATTTTACCGAGAATGTTTTGGTACAAAATGAAATACATTTGTTTTAGACATAATCGTAAATCTCAATACTCGCCGAATAAAAAGTCTTTAAAATTATTCAGCAGAGACAACGAGAAATAACTTGCAGTTTCAAAAATTTTGAGAATCAATGTTCTTATCTATCTATTTACTTCTGCTTCTATATACAAGAGTAAAATGGGAAATTCCTCCCGGCTGCATATAACTTGAGCTCACCTGAATGGATTTTGATGAGAATCGAAATGATAGTTAGATAATTTTTCAGGGAAGATTTTAGCATATAACATACCTTTATATGTTGATTATACATATAATTATGTTTTAAAGTTATATAATCAGACGAACCGATTACGAAAAATTAACCTTTTTAAAAGATTCAGCTGAATTGATTTCGATTGAATTTTCACTGTTAGTTAGATAATTTTTCAGAAAATAATATATATTAAAAAGGATATAATATATACGCTTCTGCATTGTTTAATAATAGAGATGTGGTGGAAAGTTCTATAATCAGTTGAACCCGATTATAAAAGTTTAGCATTTTTAAAAAGTTCTACAGAACGGATTTTGATAGGAATTCCATTGTTTGTTAGAAACCTATTCAGATATGGTTTTAAAATTTTGCATATTGTTCTACATTGCTTTGTCATAAATTAATGGCGGAAAATTCCATAATCATGTGAAACTGATTATGAAAGATTAGACATTTCAAAAAGTTCTAGATGGCGAATATTGATAATACTTGCTTTGTTGATTAGACAATGTTTGGGGAAGTTTTAGTTGATTGTGTATCATTCTCCTTTGCTTAGCTATAGATTTATGGAGGAAAGTTCTATAATCAGATGGACCCCAATATGAAAGATCAGCCTTTAAAAAAAGTTTTACTGGATGTATTTTGTCAGTTTAATTGTTTGCATTATTAGTTAAATAATTCTTCAAGGTTTGTTTTATTATATAGCATATTGCACTATCATTCTTTACCAAATCCTACTGTGATTGATCAACTAAAATGGTTAAGACTGGTTAAGCTGAAAATTTGTCTGCACATTAGAAAATATATAAGCACAATGGCATTCATTTCGTTTTCAGCAGTGCGAAAGGACATTCCAGGTAAGGTTCCATATTTCTTTAAATCACAATGTCAAATTAACTGATACATTTAGTTTGATTTAAGGTTCGTTTGGATAAACAGACCAGCGTAGCGGGCATAGCCTGCTAGTTATATATAAAATAAAAGCGTGTGTTTTATGTCTCCAAACTGAATTATGGTTTGTACTGTCTATATTTATATATATATTTTTTTCTTTTCATCGGGGGCAACACTAAATTCTGTAAAAACAGAATTCCGGTTTTCAAGTTTTAAATGTTTATTTCAGCCATCATCCATAGCTACTGAATATATCGACTGTTGTAAAAGAGACTGACTGATTTTAAACTTACTTGCAAATTGTGGCAGCTATTAAAAAAATCTTGCGGGAGGGTTACGTAAGAGGCAGGAGTTTTTTTTTACTGCGATTCTTGATTTTAGTTTAGAATAGCAACTATATATGGCACTGCACGCAATAGGCGATAAATCGGGACCCAAATTTCATCCTCTATCTTCTCTCTGGAGACGGAGAACCACTCCATTTATTTAACCTCCTTCTTTCGCATTGATACTGAGAGAAGAGGGAGGCCAGAAATCGGACCACGATTTATTGACTATTGCTCACAGCGCCATCTATCACTGCTATTGTAAAGTAAAATCAAGAATCGCAGTAAAAAATTTTCTGACATCTTACCATAACACACCTGCAAGATTTTTTTCAATAGCAGTCACCATTTGCATGTTACTGAATTTTAAAATCTGCCTGTCCATTTTAGTACAACCAGTATGTTTCTTTAATAAGTTTCAAATCATTCTTTACTGAATTACAACTAATCTTAGATATAAAGAGACAGGCAGCCTTATACCAAATTAGTATTTTTTACATAATTGTGAAATTGGCGAGGCATCAAAGCTCCAAATTGTCTCCTAAATAATTATGTGGGCGTGTGCGTTATGGAACCTTTACTGTATATAATTTTTATCTTCAAAAATATTTAGATTTTCTTTTAAAAAATCGGGTCAACCTGAATTCTTCTCACAAGAGTGATAACCGAATCCGAAATTACCCAAACCCAAAATACTGTGTCTCAATCTGCCCCAAACCCAACTCACTAGGCGCAGCAAAAAAGTAGAAGTCAACCCAACCAGCAGCAAAGTATAATAGTCAACCTGACCCGCAGCAAAATGTAGAAGTCAACCAGATTCAAATGCGACCCACAGCAGAAAAGTATAAGTTAACCCGACCAGCAGAAAAAATGGAAGTTAACCGGACCCAAACCTGACTCGCAGCAAAAAATTAGAAGTCAACCCGACCAGCAGCAAAAAGTATAAGTCAACTGGACCCAAACGCGACCCACAGCAAAAAATTATAAGTTAATTCGCCCAGCAGCAAAAAATAGAAGTCAACCGGACCCAAACCTGACCCGCAGCAAAACAGTAAAAGTAACACGACCTGTAGTGTAAAAAAGAACCCCGACCCGACCTGACCCGAAATGAGCATCAGATTGGAACCACCGAATATCTAAAGTCGCCCCCCCCCCCCCCCCCCCCCCCCCTTGAGGACTCTCCAGATCCGCCCTTGTTCCTCAAACAGCATTCGCCGGATTTAGAACTGTGATATCTTGTAGGTAAATTGCGTTGAGAGCTTCATCTGTGCTTCAGGATGCAAGAATTGTGACAACCAGGAATAAGGATCACGTCATCGATAAAGACTTGGTCAGGACACAGAAAAGAAACTTGAAAAGAAGATACAGGAAAAGGAATATCGTGGAAGATGAAAAATTACAACCATCTTTTTTGATTGTAGAAATAATAACACAATCTTCATAGAAAAAAAGGGGACAAGCGGCACCGTCGAGAGAAATACGAAGCATATATCACTAATGGCATGCAAAAATGTATGTGTCCATTTCTACAAGAATATTCCTGTTTCATGGACATGAGAAATGCAGAAGGCTGAAAATTTGAGTGCTCTATTAATCTAGCTCCATTTCAGTTGGTAAAGGTCTTAGGTCAAGTGGTTCTATGAACTAGTTTAGACAGTTGATGTCGCTGTCAGAGTGGAAGCTCATTCGTATGAAGAATGCATATCAAATGTTGCAGTTCTCTTCTTGATTTTTTCTAAAGCAGACTTTATTCTGGCTTAGAAAATTATATAATGATTTTGCTATTTCTCCGGAATGTCCAGAAGGAGGTGTCAAGTGACCCAAATATTCCAAACCTTGTTCAGACAACACGGTGAGGTGACATTTGTTTCATTTTTCTGTCAACGATGCTGCTAGTCCCCTTTTTTCTCTATGAAGATCGTTTTATTTTTTCTACTATCAAAAAGGATGCTTGTAACTTTTCTTCCTCCAAGATCTTCCTCCTCCTGTATCTTCTTTCCAAGTTTCTTTTTCTGCCTTCTAACTCAAGTCTTTATCGATGACAATATCCTTATTCTCCGTTGTCACAATTTCTGCAATCTTAGCTCACTTATATTCGAAAAACTATAAAAGTCACCTAATTCAAAATGCACATTACTATTAAATAATACATAATCAGAGCTTATTTAAACATTTCGTTCATTAAGCATGATATTTCAAGTAAATTGAGCTAAAATAACTTAAATTTAACATTTTTTAAATTTTTACTTAAAAAGTTTAAAAATTAGAATTTTAGCAAAACTTCAAGTCATTTGTGGCAAATAAAGGAATTGTCCGAAATATCTAAAATTTTTGGTGTGAATTTAGTGCCATCAGTGGCAATTTTTCCACACTACCCATCATCGAAAATGGAAAAAAAAGTTTTTTTCGGGCCACCCTGCTAGACAATGACTGCTGTTTTCTCTTCACAGAATCCATTTTTTCTTCAACACATGATGGATGCTTCCTTGTAAGATATCATATTAAATTGTTTATTAATCTCGAACAGAATTATTAGAATGAGCTGTACAGAAAAATACTGCTTTTTACAATTGTGGTTTGTTTTCTATGAAACTTAATGTCTATCATAATTAATAATTTTTTAATATGATTTTATTAGTAATTTTTATAATTCAAAAAATATTGTTGAAATTAAGACAATGCCTAGAATATCTTTTCATCTATTAATTTTAATAGCATAAAAAAATCAATTGGGTGTTTTTTGGAAAGTTAACAAATAAAATATGTCACATAAATTAACATTAGTATTCTCAAACATTTCACTTATATAATTTTACGAAGATTTACAAAAAAATATACAATTGGTGATTTTTTTATGGGCTACCTTGTTAAATGAAACTAAAAATGGTGTCAAAAGTTCGTATTACAATTAGAAAATTCAAAGTCGCTACAAATTTTAATGTGTAGAGGAACTCTTTTTCAAAATTTTTATTCAAATTCGAAAAGTATATATAATAACCAGGCAAACAGTGCCTTTTGCACCTGTTTGCAACTATTTTACGATTAAAAAGTATGTACGTTCCTTCTCTCTTTTTTTAACAATTGTTACTGTTTCATTTAATTTACCAAAAAAAAATTGAGAAAGAAAAGAAATGCCGCTCTAGCAAGAATGAATTCCTGGCGCGACCCAAATCTGCAGTAAAAAGAATAGCCTGAGCCAGTCCAGTTATTATGAAAGGAAATTGGCTCGAGTTTGTATGGATTGTCGGAAGTAGTGTTGCCAATTTAGGGATTTTTTTATTCAAAATATCTACCAGAATTTCAAAATAATTACATTCACTTTATTTAACCACCGAATGTCTATCATTAAATAAATCAAAAAATATTACTTGAAATTTCTGGTAAATGAGTCAATGACTTTATTTAATCACGTAATGTCTGTCATTAAATAAAGCAAAAATTCGAACTTTCTAGTACAGTAGACTCTCTTAAATCCGCGACCCTAAAATCCGCGTATTTTTTCAGATGTAAACAATGAAATTTACAGTTAAGTTGCCGGAACAAAATTCAAGATGGTGCCGAAATCAGCGACTACCGCAATGTTTTTTTTACTAAATTTTTTGTTAATCATTCTCTTTTGGTTATTACAGCTGATTTAATACTAAATAAATTTACATTACTTTTGATTTTGATTTTGATCGATCTCACGATCGCTTTACCAGTAGATGGCAGCACAGGACTTTTGGAATCGAATCGAATTGAATCGATTTCATCGGTAATAATTTAATATTTTTCTATATTTTTATTCTGCATAATTCTTTTAATAATTACTTATGTTTAAACTAATAAATTATTTTAATATTTTACTTATTTTAATGTTTTAGTTTATTGTAAGCATTCATTATAATTTCCCTTGCTGAATTACCAATCAAATTAATGTTTCAAAAATGTAAACAAATCAATGACCAGAAATCCGCAAAATTCTAAAATCTGCACAACCTCTGGTCCCAAGCTGTGCGGATTTGAGGGGGTCTACTGTATATGAATAAAAAAACTAGCCAAATTTGCAACATTGGTGCGAATGGCAGAGTATTAATTAGTTTGGAATTGAAGGGCCTCGCGAAAGTTTCTGCACCTGGCCTTGCTTTCGCTAAGGACGGCTCTGCTGACAACACTAACAACAAGTACCATTTCAAACATGTTTCGTACCTGGTTGCTCCGACAGGGAATTATATATGCATAATATGGCAGAAGAATTGGAATGTCAAACGTTGAGGTGTTCCATGTATGGAATGAAATGATTTTATAATCATTTAATGGTTTTCATAAAACAGATAACAGGCTAAAAATTTATAACAGGCTATTTTTGTGTAAAGAAAATATTACAACTAATTAAATAAAAAAATTCTAAAGGTAAAAATTTTGGTTGGATCGAAAATGATAATCGTAAAAAGACACCTCCTCCCTTCTGCCCTTAGAAATATCTCATGCTATCAAGGGTCAGACCCCCCCCCCCCCCCACCTTGTGCATATATGTAACATTATCAAGTTATATAAGCACAGCTACAGAACACAAATGTTATTTGTACGTTATGTATTCTTGTTTACATATTTTATCATGATTATTTCTTACCTATTTTAATCTTTTAACGAATTCGGTACTTTTCTGTTATATGGACACCATGTCAAAATGTATGCTAATGCGCCAGTTATTTCAACCCTGATCGTGAAAAGGATTTTTATTGTGAATTATCATTTCTTATTGATTTTATATTGCTAAAAGATATTTGTAATTTTATGCCAGCAGTTTAATATGAGTTTTATTTATTACTTTATTGTATAACAGTTATTGGTTCACTTATTTTAAGTATACATGTGCAATTTAAATTTAATAAAATAGTTCATAAAAGTCTGTAATTTTCAAATGTTATATTTTTAAAATGCTCACTATCTACTACAGGGCTCTCAAATGAAAAATGAAATGAATAGTTTGACGAATTTAAAAAAATGTGAATATTACGTCATATTGGATTTATAATGCACGTCAGCAGGTGAATATATAATGTCATATGAGTTTGAGAAAATGTGTTGAAACATGATGCAGGGCTCCCAAATGGTCCAGCCAACTGAATACGAATATTTTTTTAGAAAAAATTTCTTTTTAGATTTTTCTTACAAACCGCCCTGAAATCACCTTTGAAAGTTAATTCTAGCGCAAACCTACCATAAAATTTTCTGTTAAAATTTATTGGTATGCAGTTGGCGGACCATTTGGGAGCCCTGTACTACTATCGACAATGCTTTTTCTTTCTTTCTTTTTTTTTCAAATGTTTTAATTCATGTGATTTTCATTTTGCACCAACTATTACACTTGTTGACAAAGGTGTTCTTATAATGGAAAAGTACCACAAATTCTGCCTTTTTTATTTGAATAGTGAACTTTATTAAGTTTATAAAAAAGTTGGTATGATATTTTATATGACAACTACTATTTTTTTTTATAATCTTTTTAAAAGTTTTTACTGTAACTGTACTAATAAATATTATATCGTATTAAAATATTATTTATTTTACAATTGTAGATATCTTTTGATTTATTACATTCCTTCTATAAAACTACTTGTTTTCTTATTTTTATATACAGGTTTTTTAATATAAGTCTAGAAAAAGCCACGATCAGGTCACAATAAATTCATTTACAGTAGTGACAGCATTAATTACTTTTTTTAGAATAGAGAAATACCATTTGGGAGATGGGATAGGAGGAAATTAATGTTTCTCAGTTTGGGAGTTTCAATTCTTCTGTTATTTTAAAAACTTTTTTATCAGAAATTGGTCAGATAATGTATAAATTTGCTTTTTGCTGAAAATAGTCATTAGTAAACAACTGTAATCCTGCTGTCCCAACAATTTATTTTTTCATATTTTACTCTTATGACCACTCTTTTTAAAAAATGCCTTTATAGACTTAAAATGCAATATTTTTTTTTTTTTTTTTTAACTAACATAATATCTTACAAAGTACTTATCTTAAACATTTGTCATCTCCATTGGTAACCGAAATTTTGTTTCATTGATAGAAGTCTTCGAAAATTTGTACTAGCCAAAAATATAGAGTGGAACAGCTGAAACAAGATTCTTCATTTGCATTTGTCACTGAGACTACTGGGTGCTCAAAATACAGAAGGTAGGTTTAATTATCATTATTCTTTGTTTGGTCTTTTTCTGTTTTATCTCATTATTTTTATTTTAAGAGGGACTTTATACATTTACTTCTGATTTACTGTACATTATTCTGGGACTTGACAATGCTTTACAAGTAACTGAAATAAAGCTAATGGAACTGCAAATTATTTGCAATATTTCTCCATGTGAATAAATGAATAAATTATGCATCTGAGTAACTTTAGGAAATGTTAAAATATATAAATAAAGTCCTCTTCTTAATTAGTCTATAACAAAAGAAGACATAAGTTTCCATGTAATTTTTAAACCTAAACACTTTTTTACTTTATTAGATAAGTTTGGTGTGCATTAATGTTGATTCTTTTGTATTAGTTGCATGGGAGAAGTTGGTTGCCAAATAAATAAATGAAGATTTCAGGTCATATTATATGCATCAACTAAACCTAAATATCCATTTGTTTTGCATTTATATTTATTCACTTGCATGTATTATGAATTCTGTTATACAGTCTGTTACAAAATTATAAGACCACTCAGAATTTCACTGTTTATCAACAGAGAAAATATTAGTTTGAATTTAAAAGTAGTTACATTAAAACCTGTGTGTTGACCACTTGCGGTACCACACTTCAGTGGTCAACTTAGAGAGGTGGTCAACTTAAAAAGGGTGATGATCATTTTTTTCTTTTTTTTTACGTAATATTCATACCATATCATTTTTCCCCAAAAATATTTTATTTATTTACAGGGCCGTAATATAATATTGTATTACCATGCATATTTCTAACACTGTATAAAAGAAAAGATTAACTACAAGAGTGAATTAATAGTTGTGCATCAATTTTAAAATCAATTAGTAATACTACTAATTTAGGAAAAAAACGGTCAATCAATATACAGCCAATTAGTGATTCTTCAAACTATACTTGTTATTACACATAATTTATTAAAAAAATATTTAAAAAATGTTTTGTTCACATGTTAAGATGCATACACTTTCTAAAATTTTAAAATTAAGTTTGTCATTTACATTACCTATTTGTGCAAGAAAAACTGTTATTGTAGTTTGAAGCTGGTTTTTGGACTTTGCATCAGCCCAATGTTCTGTACTACAACACAGTCCTAGAGTAATTCATCATTATCACAAATAATTTTCTTAACTGTGTTGTTACAATTGCCACAAACTATTGCAATTGGTGGAAATATTTCTGCTTACCAACTAGCACCTGGGGTCATTGAAAGAAGGGAAGGAATAATAAGAGAATGGGGAATAGGAGAAAGAAATCTAGAATCAAAGAATGGTGGGGGGGGGGGGGGTTGAAAAGCCAAATCCACAAGAGCAACAATGTAAGAATAGATAAGCCTTGAATTATTTACCTACATCTATCACTACTAAAAGCGTTTCCCAGGTTAGTAACTATTTCACCCTTTTAAAAATTCTAGTTAAAAAGAAAAAAAAATAGAAAAATTTCATGGATTGATAGCTTTTTTTTTTTTTTTTTTTTTTTTTTTTCCAATTCATGATTTGTTAACTATTTTGATGGTCAAGTTATAAAGGGTTTTGATGGGCATTTTATAATAGTTCTAGTCAAATTTGAATAATTTCGGTGGTTAAGATAAAGATAGACAGGTGGTCAAGTTACAAAGGGTTTATCTTATAGTTTTGTATGGGATAAATTCGGTTCCTGACAACAGAGGTCAACATAGACAGGTGTTCAATTTTACAAGTTTTACTGTATATGAAAAGAAAATACTCTATAGTGTTTATTTAACTCAGGGGGAAAAGTTTGAGTAATTTTCTGTTTCATGCCAAATGATTTTATGCAAACCCGCTGTTTCATAAATATAAGACCACTCTTATATTATTAAGAAAGCAGATGATTTTATTTTGAACTCAGAGTTTAAATGTAACCTAAACAATCTGTAAATTTTAAAAAGAAGAATAAAATGCAGAAATTCTTAATTGTATCTGATTCTTTGAATTTATTAGTAAAATGCCTCGTCGGAGTGGGCTGTCTTAAATAGAAATGAGAAGAGTATGGTTCTTCAAAGGAAAAGTAAAGTCTGAATGTGAAATAAGTAAGATTCTTAATCTTTCTAAAACTGTGATTCATAATGTTTTTAAGTAAAAAATTAATGTATGGAATGCATAAACGATCTGGTCATAAAAAGAAGTTATCAGATCGTGATAATAGGGGAATTGTCAAACTGGCAACAAAAAAGAAGTTACCAGATCATGATAATAGGCGAATTGTCAAACTGGCAACAAAAAAATATCAGTCGACTCGTAATATAGTACAACAGATAACTAAAAAAGTATCACATGCAACCGTGTGGCGAAGTTTGAAATCTAATGTTGATGGTATTCGACTCAAATTAAAAAGTAAATAACTACTACTGAATTGTCACAAAAAAGCTCTTCTTAAGTGGGCAAAGAATGTCATGTCCTGGAACTCTGCATGGAGAAATATATCGTTTTCAGATGAGAAAAAATTCAATCTTGATGGTCCTGATGTGAATAGTTACCACTGGCATTATTTAAGGCAAAGATCTCTGGAGTTCTTCAGTAGGCAGATGGGAAGCAGTTCAGTTATGGTGTGGGGCACATTTTCATATGCAGGAAAATGCGATCTCCAAAGAGTTGAAAGGAAAATGAACTCAAACAGTTACCAATGGATGCTATTTCGAAGTCTGAATCCTTCAGGCCAGTTTTAGGAGGTGAAAAATGGAAGTTTCAACAGGATAATGCTCCCAGTCAGGGACGTAAATCCTGGGGGGGGGATACAGGGGGTGCAACACCCCCCTACGAAAAAATCAGTCGGAAATATTACGGATTTTATTTTTGTGATTAAAACTATACAGAAAAACTTTGACTTGTCAAATATTGTGAACTCGAAAACCTCGATATGAACAAACAAAATATTTGTATACATATTCCAGCAATGTTAATATTATTTGTAACCTTGATATTTTGATCGAAAACTTAGATATTCGGAACTTTTTTCTGTTCCCTTTGAGTTCGAGATATCGAGATCCAGCTGTATTTATTTATAGTCAGAAAGTTTTTAGTTTAGTCTGGAAATTTTAAGACATACTGATTGAAGTGAAGAAACTTCTAATTTTTTTAAAAAATCTAACTTTAAATTTAGTTAGAAACGTGTATCACGGAATTTAGGTGATATCCGATGAAAATTCAAAACTGAATTGCAAATATTTAGTATTTTATCCTATCAAAATCTGGATATTTTCCACTCTACACGAATTTTACCTTTAATCGAAAATAATTATGGTTTTATTTTTTCTACTAATTTTGTATTTTATTTTTATTTTATTTAAAAAAGATGTTAATTTTTCTTTTTTTTTTACTTTTTTACGTAATTTTAGATTGATTTTTTAAAAATGTGTTTCGAGAAATTTATATGATACCGGATGAAATTGAAAACACCCAAATACTTTGATTTTTTATCTCGAAATAATCTGGATATTTTACAATCTATACGAGTTAACTTCTATCAGAAATAATACTTTCGTTTTCTTTTCCTTTCTCAATTGTATTCGATTTTTTTTATATATTATTATTATTACTGAATTTTGTTTGGTTGGAAAAAACAGGGGTGACAACAAATTTTTACCCTGTTTTAAAGTATGTCGTTAGAAAGAATTAAGAATTCCCGTATTTTTTGCACATTTTTGTCTTTAAAATATTCCCCAAGCAAACAGATTTCAATTTTACTTAGAAAGAAACAATTTTAACCGATTACTTACGAAATTATTAAATTTTATAGATGAAATTCACAGGATAATTATGACTTTGCGTGTCGTATTGAATAGCCAAATAATTTTTAAGTGCTGATGTCGATACTTTTCGAATTATTAATAAATTTATCTAAAAATTAGGGGAGAAAGTCTATGATTAATATGTATAGGAAAATGTATTGAAATCAAAAACTGCTTTGTTACATAGCGATATATCTTGTTACTAAACGTACAAAATTTGATTAATTTTTATTGAAGTACTAAGAAATGGATATAAGTTTTGTTCATTCGAAAATTTTCAATCTTTTAAATTTTGACTTTTTTATGTTGTAGACGTACATCGTACACTGGTAACAGGATTCCTTATGCTTAATTCAGAATTTGAAATTCTATCCGGAGTGGAGTCTATGGGAATAAATATGCCATACACAGAAAAAATAAAATGCATTAAGCCTTTTATTGGTAAAAAAACGGGCATCGAATCCCCAGCTCTTCAATCATCCAGTTTCATCAAATTTTGTATGTTTAGAAACAAGACATAGGGGAGACCGGGGGAATGCCGCCAACCCGGGTTATGCCGCCACCCCACCTAGTTTAAAAACTAAGGACAGTTTGAGATAGTGAATGTACCTGCACTATAGCGGCCAACAATATAAACAGTGCCTAACGTGAGAGTGACTTTGCTGTACGTAGTTCGTTTGTTCTAGTGAAAAATGTAGTTTTCATCAAGTTGCTTATTATTTTGGAGCTTTAAATGAGTAGAGGTAAACCCCTTTTATTGTAATATTAGGTACTTTAGATAATATTACCCGTAATCTACATGCATTCGCCGGCATTTTGATGCAATGTGTTGAACAAGTTCGGTTCTTCTTTCGGCTTTGCTTGGGGATTTCCCCCATATTGTCCTCTCGGGGTAATGCCGCCGCCATGCAAATTGGGTGAGAAATGGCCTCATTTTAATGTAGTGGAGCCGATTCAGCAGAGTGACTTTTGCAATATGAAGTAAATTGTAAGCTTAACCATTATTCCGCTCAATTACATTGCTTTCTAACTATTTTTAGTAGGTTGTGTGTTTCCTAGTATCCATTTGATGCATGTACTAGTTCATTAAGGAGTCGCGGCATTACCCCGGTACAGTGGCGGAATTACCCCAGTGTCCTGGGTAATACCGCCACAGTGCACAGGTTTAAAAAATATTTTTTTATGTATGCATACTTTACGGTTATGATTACAGTTAAATTTATACAAATACTAATCAGTAATCACTAATCACCCACTCGTGGACAGCCAACCTTTCGGTATAGGAGCTGATTAGTCCACGAGGGGGAAACACATATCTACTACCCCGCGGAGACTCCAGTACTCGCGAACAAGCCCGGAAGCTCCAGCAGGCTGGAAGACCCTGCTTAATGAAAATTACATGATTATTACAGGTAATTCACAATGGGTTGCACTATTGAGCAAACCCGAGAAATTTTACAGTTATAGTTGATGGTGAATAGTTAAAAATATGTTATAAAATAAAATTAATATAGGTACTTTATATAGTAGGATAATATGACAGAGCTTGATTAAAATGATAAAACAATCAAAATGATTATTAAACAATATGAGAAAATGTAATGAAATAAAGTAAAATATTTAAACTAAGTGACTTCAAGTAAAAAGTTCATCGTACAGATGAGCGTTAAAAGTCTTTTTTTATAAATGAAAAATGTTTGTTTAAAATATTATAGTTGGCTCTTAACTTGGCATAATTTGTTGGATCAAATAGGGTCTTTTAAGGTTGAAACGTCATGATTCAGCTTTAGAATTTTTACTATTAAAAAATAAGCATTTTTTCGAGCA
Source organism: Maratus speciosus (assembly GCA_963932465.1). Lineage (NCBI taxonomy): Eukaryota > Metazoa > Arthropoda > Arachnida > Araneae > Salticidae > Maratus > Maratus speciosus. The sequence continues at coordinate 397,804,085 of OZ010799.1, read as the reverse complement.
ATTCCCTTAAGGTGTCGCCATTCCCCCAGTCCCCTTTATCGCTATCAAACAAAGCAGTTTGGAGTTCCAAACCGCAATTTTCTACACATATTAATCATAGTACTTCACCACTAATTTTTAGACATACATTAATAATTCAAAAGGAAACAACATCAGCGCTTTAAAACCTATTTGACAATCTCGATACGCTCAGTCATAATTATCTTGAGACTTTCACCTATCATCTATAAAGTTTAATTCGTAAGATATTTACGATATCCTTTCTTCGTTTTTATCACATATGCTAAACTTTTGGACATGAGTGTGTATATATATATATATATATATTAATTAGTCGGCATTTTGTTGGCAATGGTACTCGGAAATATTTCTTCTTGGAGTCGGAAATTTGAGTCTACACCCCCCTACGCGACCAAGGTGGTTTACGCCCCTGCTCCCAGTCATTCATCGAAAACAACAAAAGAGTGGCTTAAAAGAGAAAAGATTGATATTTTACCTTGGCCAAATCGAAGCCCTGAACTAAACCTCATAGAAAATTTGTGGGGGTTTTGTCTCGCCAAGTGTATGAAAATAACAAACAATATCATTCAACATATGAATTAGAAATGGCCAACATGTAGAAAAGAGACAATGTTCCCGAGTCGTTCCTTAAAAAGTTAATTAACTTTATGCCAAGTCGTGTGTTTGAAGTTATTTAGAGAAATGGTGGAGCAACATCTTACTAAATATGTGGAAACTGTCTTTCCCACAAGGAGATCAGTTCTTTTTGACACTTTTTTGCTATATTGATGTTTTATTATTTCCGAATTAATTCCGTTTGTGTAAGTTGCTACATTTTACTAAAAACTTGATGTACTAACATAGAATATCATTTATTTTGATTGAAATATATCTTTAACAGCAAATATCAAATATGTTGTGATCTTTATACTTTTGTAACTGACTGTAGTTCATTAATTGTACTGTTGCTTGAAAAATTTCCCACATAATAGGGAAAGAGATTTGCCCGGGAGGGTACAATGGTACATGCCTGATTCACTGACTTTGCTCAGCGCCTGATTATCATAACGGCAAATGAGACAACTGCTTGGGGCCTCCAACTTTAAAACTGGTCCCCAAACCCAAAATTCATTTTCTTAATTACTAGATATTGTGGCTAAAAGCATGTTATAGGGCGTCCTAACCGATTATTTGCCCCACAAACCAGGGCCCATGTAGAGTTAGTCAGACCCTGATTCCTCCGTTCTGAGTTTATGGCGGAACATCCTTCATAATTCTGAACTTACAGCTGTCAGATACGTCGAGCACACAATGTAACTTTAAATATCCTACTTTCTTTTACATATGCATTGAAAGTACTCATTTTAAAGAAAAACAAATGAATCAAGTTACTTGAGAAATGTTTGGTTTGTTTCATGTCTATGTATTAAATATTCCATCTACAGTTAGCTGCTTAATAAAATAACTATTGACATCTGAATCGTATCGTCTTCATACTATGGTCATTTTAATAACGATTATTTACATATTTTTAGTTACTAGGTATATATGCCTATTTTTGTTTTTCATTTTCGGCAAAATTTCTTACACTAAAGTCTAGACTATTTCAGAATAAGATGAGTTCATATCCAGAAGGATTTTCTTGAAAAATCTTTTCAAAGTTAACTGTTTTTAATTTTAAAACACAATCCTTCAAGCACCCAATGGTTCCTTTTCTTTTTTCTTTTTTTTGCTATTTTGTTAAATCAAACAAGGGTTAGTTACGACCAGTGTCAGGTTCTGCTGGCTGGAATCAGAGGAGTCTAGAATAATGCGCTTAAATAGGTGGTAGTGGTTCACTACAGACATATCAAAGTCGAAATTACTTAGCATTTTGCGAGGGAAGCATATTTGAATCTGGGTTGTTCCTGGGAATCGGGTTCATACTTCTGTTTCTCTTCTCAGGATGACGAAGACAGTTACAATTTCCTCAGATAAAGAACAGAAGCCGCTGTCTGCATGCAAAAATTCAGCTCCCTTGACTTACTTTTTAAAGAGAAAAGAATCCCTTCTTAAGATTGCTCAACCTAACTATTGAAAGTTTAAAAACAAAAAGATTGGGGGCAAAGCAGATTCTAAAATCATCTTTATTGGTGCTCTTGTGTGTGTGTCCTTTCTGCTGATTGGTGCCTCTCCGACTAGGCATTCTGTGTGATGGCAAACTTTGCACGCCTCTTGGGACAGTCCTACCACTATTGCAGAGTATCCATTATGCATGTTTTATTCTGTATCATTTTTTTAAATTATCTGAAGCTTTTTACTTGCACTTTTTTATCAAAATTCGGGTAAACTCTACCCCGTTCTGTGAAAGTAAAATTTAACCCAAACTTGAAATATTGAATGTCAATCTTACCTGCAGCAAAAAAGTACAAGTCAATTCACCCCAAACCGATGAAAATATAGCTCTTGCCTGAATTGTGATTCAGATCGGAATCAGGAGAAATCAGGTTTCCCATCTTTGTTACAGGACTCTTCTATACCAGACTTTTTACAATATGTCCAAGGCAGTGAATGATTATGTGCAATTTAAAGAAATAGGAGCAGGAAATTAAAATGCACTTAAAAACGTATAAGAAAATTATGGTTTGTACATTGTGTATATTTTAAGTGTGTATTTTTCACAAACTCCTCGTGCAAAAATATCAATGAAATTTGCAGATGAGGCAGGTTTTTAATGTTTGTTTAGCGTTACAAAGAGAAAAAGAAATGCTGAGTGAAAATAAATATACAACTATATAAGTAAAGTGCTATGTGAATATATCTGCAGATAAAAAGACTTATAATGTGTTTTCCAGCTGTACACAAAGGAGATCACTAAATAAGGTTGTCACTAAATAAAAATTATTTAAAACGTATATGTAAAAATTTCAGCAATAATGAAATATGTAGATGATGCAGTATATTAATATTTTCCCAGCTTCATGAGATATTAATAGGTACTAGTTTAGTAAAACTTAAAAATTAAGTCCCAGCCTTATTCCTACCATCGGAGCAGATAGGTTGCTAATGGAAATAATTATAAAAAAAAATCCTGTACTGATGAAATATGCAGATGAGTTATCTACCTTATATATATAAAATCCTAATGAAATGCCTGAAATGAAACGAATTTATGAAACGACTGAGTAAACAACTGATTATGTTTAACGGTAACTTCTCCTCAAATATGGAATATTTTGTGGTATAATTAACACCAAAAAACCGTATTGATCTGCAGATTTCAAAACTGGTATTAGAGTTTTTAAATTCGAATTAGGTTTTGAAATATTAATTTTTTTCTAATTTTAAATACTTTTCTATTTTAATTAAATTTCCAACTACTTTTCAGCAGTGAAATTATGCTTGAAATTACTGAATATTAAAGATGTAAATTATCATGTTGCTAACAAGGCGTAAACCAACTTAGTGAAAAATGTCCAAGCCGGGAATCGAACCCAGGCCCCTGGAATAGATCTCCAGTGCTCTACCACTAAACCACAAGGACGATGCCCAGCTTGACATCTCTCACTTATATAAGTCGGTAAGGCTGCACCGCAGCACTAGATGGAAAAGTTTTCATGAGCACACAATCTAGAGCGGCGTAACATGGGACGCAAAGTAACTCAGCATCGGTGAATATACAATTTTAATTAAATTTTTATAATTGAATGAAATTTAATGAAATTATATGAAAAAAATATAATTATATGAAATAAAATTATATGAAATTTAATTAAAATTGTATATTCACCGATGATGGGTTACTTTGCGTCTCATGTTATGCCGCTAGATTGTGTGCTCATGAAGACTTTTCCATTTAGTGCTGCGGTGCAGCCTTACCGACTTATATAAGTGAGAGATGCCAAGCTGGGCATCGTCCTTGTGGCTTAGTGGTAGAGCACTGGAGATCTATTCCAGGGGCCCGGGTTCGATTCCCGGCTTGGACATTTTTCACTAAGTTGGTTTACGCCTTGTTAGCAACGCGATAATTCACGTCTTTAATATTCATTAAATACTTTTCTCTAATGATGGCATCTCAAATTTCAATCACAATAGATATATTTTTTTTCATATTTTAGAAAAGGTTTTTATTTTAAACTAATTTGACGACCAGTTTGGCCTCCCTTAAATGTATGCTAAGAAATGCATCATGTTACTTTTATTCATAATTCAATTTGTATTTCATTATCATTTTATTTAGTACAAAACTTTCATTTAAAACTGAAACATTTAAAACAAATGGCTTTCACTTCTTTCTTTTTTTTAAACGAAACGAAAAGAAAAAAATCAGGCACAGATGTCATATACGCAACAGAGTACCTAATTGGCGCCAAAATGGCGTTATTTTGCCTTAAATGGTAACCCAGCTATTGTTGCTTATTTATTAATAAATGTTTATTTGAATTTTCTTTTTATTTACAAAAAATGTTATAAAATGTTTTGTTCTATAGTTATTAATTAAACTTTTTATTTATTTATTGTTATTTCATTTAAAAAATAACAGAAAATAATTTAAATATACATATGTAACTGGTATTCGAAAACTAGGTTTTCGCCAAATTGTCAAAAAAAAAAAAATCACGCCAAACCCAGTCCTTATAAAACAAAGCAACAAATCAGGACATTTAATTTCTACTTCAAAGCAATGTTTTAATGGTACTACTTCTCCCGTCGACCAATTTCGCCAAATTATACAAATTGACATAATTTTTTATTTTAAATAACAAAAGAACAATTAATAACATTAATAAAAATACAAATAAAACGTCAAAATAAAAATCACTTGATGGCGTAAACGCGTGTAACTTCCTTAAAGTCAAGTGAATGTGACATTTACGATCAACCATTATTAGCATTTAATCATATAGTTTGGTGACAGATTTTTGGTCGATGGGATAACCAAGTAGCACCGTTTTAATTTACCACTCAAAATTAAAAAAAATGCTAACTGCCGAGTTAAAAAAAAAAGCTATTGGCGAGATTTGCACCCGGCTAACATAAAAGTACCACAAATTCTTTCCGATTATGGTAACTTTTATGTAGTTTTATTCGAAAAAATAATTTTGATTCTTTAATCAAAATGGAAACATTTCTTATGAAAAGCGAAGGGATCAGCCCATTGTTTATGGCAGTTACATGACTTGGACTATTATAATATAAATAAATAATGGTGATGGAATAATATTTGGCGACTTGTCACACCTGTGGCTGGCTAAAATTAAAGTATCAAAATGGCTGCCTGGAATATAAAAAGTGAAGGGATCTGCCCGGAACTGTTGATGATAGTCATATGACTTAGGCTATTATTATAAAGATTTTTTTCAATTCTAAAAGCAGCACAAAGAATAATATTTCCTAATGATTAAAAATTTATTTACACGTGACTATTAAAAACAGAATATTAACTGAGTACTTGTTAAAAGCAGGAAAATATTGAAAATTGTATTTACACGTGAATATTAAAAGAGAAAGGAAACTTTAAAATAATAAATACATTAATATGTGTTTAACGCTTTCAGGGGCAAGGTACTTCTATTCGTAAAAATCTTGAAATCAATGAATGGCACCAGAATTTACAAACAAATTTCGAAATACAAAAATGCTTTTTTAATACTTACTTAATAAAAAGAAAATTTTCATCCCAATATTCTGGTGCCAATGTGGCATTTAAGAATTAAAATTAAGTGGTCCAAAAAGGAACCACCGCCCTTGAAGTGGTTAAAGCAGCAAATTTGAGTAATTGTAGTAAATTGTATTATGTCAATCGGTTTATAATGCTGTTAAAAAATACTGGGAGGCAAAGACTGTTTATTAATTCATTTTATTTTAGCTTATTTTCAAATGTTTAACTGAGCTTCTTTAACCAAACACGAAAACAACCATTGGATGTCTTAACAGCAACTGATTCTGCCTTAAATTTTTTCAATCAAAGGGAATTGAATGGAAGCCCGTTTACAGGGAGATCACTAAAGGTTTTTTCAGTATACTTCAATCTTCTCTAATCTTTTTAAAACCAATCAGATTAGCGTGCTTTTAGATTCTGCAGTATATGAACGGGGGTTGGCGAGCGTAGCTTGCAGGGGACAGAGCCCCCTAGTATATGCTTTATTATTTTTTTTATTATTCAACTCATCTTCTGTATGTGACACTGAAAAACATTAAAAATCTTCTCATTTCCAGATTTCATTAATACAATAGTTTTCTTTCATGTTTTTTATCTTTATTTCTATTAACAACCTTTCTTTCTTATGTAATGCTGGAAAAATATTAAAAATCTGCTTAACCTAACTCTCAGTCAATTAAATGAAATCTTTCATTTAGACAGTTTCTTATACATTTTTTTATAAGCATTTGAAGCTCCTTCTCCTATTTTTATATTAAAACTGCATAATCATTCAATACCTTGTGTGTACTGCAATAAGCCTGGAACAGAGTCCTTAATAAGGTTGTATAAAGTGATTTTACTCAATACTGACCCAACCTGCAGTTCAAATCATGTCGAGTTGGTGCTAAATTTTGTTTCGGATCGGGTTGACTTTCATTTTTTCATGTTCAGGTCGGCTTTAGTCAGTTTTGTCTCTTGTCGATCGGGTTGAGGTTTACCCAATTTTTCAAAAGAAAGTCCAGAATATCCTTTCTTGTGAAAATTTTACACACGGCAAAACCTTCAGAATTTTCCTTTATTCCTGAATAGCAGACATCCCCAAATAGCTAACTGATTCAATTGTAGAATTCTGCTTGGGTGAAGTTGTATTTCACCCAAAATCAAAAAATCCATTTGAAATCAACCAGTACCCAAAGAGAGACCAGCAAAATATACTTTCTCGCTATGCAACCCAATACACTTCAATCGAAACTGCGTCGCAAAATGAAGTGAAATTAATAGTTTAAATATTAAGTAAACCTTTTTATAAAATGTTTACTAAATTAGTAGCAATATATTAATGCTTCAGGAGATCCACTTAATGTTAGTTTAAAATTGAAAAATGTATTTTTTAATAATTAAAAAGTATCTGCATCTGCTAAGATATATTAATAAATTTAAAACATTAATTATAGCAAACATTTAAAAAAAGTTAATATAATAATCTCAATTCAATTTAAATATAGTTCTGCTTATTTTCATTAATTTGTTTCTGGAATTCCCAAACAGGTCATTTTCTAATTAGGCTAAAACTATATATAGTGATCATTGCAATGAACCTGAAGAAAATCAGGGTGATTGAGAAACAAGTTGTCATTTTTTAATTAGCCTGATGCTAACTAGGCTCTTTGCAATAAGCCTAAAAATATCAGGCTAATTCAGAAAAAAACGGCCTATTCCAATTACCATCTCTAGGCCAGTGCTTTCCAACATGGAACGTACACACACCCCACCAGGGGGGGGGGGATTTTACCTTTTAGATGGACAATTCTAAAATATTTCCTAAACAATTTTCTGTCAATTTGTTTGGAAAGGTAATGTTCTACACTATAAATAAAATTAGTACACTCAAAGTTTAAAAATTAAATTTAAAAAATATATTGGTTTATTTAAAAAAAAAGTTTCTTATCAAATGTTTAAAATGGAACCTAAACCAGAATAATTAGATTAGAGGAACAATGTTTAAACGTGTTTTGATATTCTATTTTTTCCTTTCTAAAAATCTGTATAATTTTTCTGGATGTTAATGTATTTTTTAATAATTAGTTTGCTGGCTATTGGACAAAAGATGCAGGTTTGAATCCAGGCTTAAACATGGATGTCTTCAGTAAATTCGAATCCACTTTAAACAGAGGGACCGTTCTGTTTAGCACTGATGTTCAAATTGTTTTACGATATTTCTCCAAACAAACTAACCTATTAATTATAAAACGAAATCTCATAAAATCAATTGATTTCTTCTGAATTTGTTTTGTACATCTGTTTTTTTTGGTACATTTAGACATTTAAATAACCATTAAACATTTTTGGCATTTAAAAGTGTAAACACAACACACGACACAAGTATGTTTCTTGTTAAACTGTTTTTAAATTATTAACCAATGATATGATTATTAAAATTTTGTTGGAAAAAATACTTTTTTGGCCATATTGTTGAAAAACGAATGGAGTCATTGCATACTTATCTCATGACTAATGGTGTTCAAATTAGACAGTTTTAGGAAAATATCTACAATGTTACTCTTTCATTTTATTTATGACAACTGTAAAATATAGTTAAAAGAAATTGGTATTATTTAATCTTTCTTATTCCTGTCCTTGAATTATTTTATTCAATATCTACATGCTTACGATAATGTACAAGGCGCGTCATAAGTTTGTGCAAACTTAAAAAATTCATAATAAAAGAAATAATGCTCCGAAGAAATTTCGGTTTGCGGGAATATTATCAGAGTGCTGTTGGATTCTTTTCCTTGTATAAAAAATGATTTGACACAACATGCACAACATGACCACCACCATTAGGTATTAGGCAAGTGAGATTCTTCAATATACTTATTACAGCAAGCATGTCAGCATTGATGCCACTGACAAATGGCATCTTTCAGTTCCACTAAAGTGGATGTTGGGCCCTGGTACGCACGATACCTTAAGTATCCCCACAACCCAAAATCCGCCTGAGTCCAGTTTGGAGATCGTAAGGGCCAGTCGAACTTACAACCTTATCACTCAGTCTTCTGTGAAAGTGTCCAACAGAACCATCATAACTTCATATGCGAAGTAAGACGGAGCACCATCCTGCATGAAGGTGATGACAAGTAACACATGTTTTTCTTGCAATGAAGGCATAAGTCATGCAAAAGTGTAACATACTGTTCTGCACTCACTGTGCATGTTTTTCAGTCGGATTCAGAAATCTCTTCAAAAAAGAAAGGTCCTAGAATGAAAGACTTGGTGAAAACACAATAAACAGTCACACGAGGAGAATGCAATGACGCCCCCTTTTGGTTACTTTTGGAATCATTTTCTATACATGGGAAAAATCCAATGTTCCTCTGTTTATATTCGCGCAAACTGAAATTTTTTCTGAGCGTTACTTCTTTTATTGTGAATTTTTCAAGTTTGCATGAACTTATGATGTACCCTGTATAGTCAGTGCAAAAAATAAAATGATATACCCCATACATTTTAATCATAGTATTGTGTCAGAGAGAAATGAAACTAGAAATTCAACTGGTAATTTTTTTCTTTGCAATTTATGTAAGAATAAAAATACACAATCTTAGGGGGTTGCTTCATACTGAAATCGTACGTAATTCTGATGTTTTCGATACAAAAATTTAATTTTGACATCATTTTTGGCTTTTTCAATAAATTTTACCCTAGTCTACCAAACGAGAAACAAAATAGTTTCTGAAGGAGAAATGTATTCAAAAATCCTATATGTTATCTTTGAGTGCTTATATTCAAAATTTCAAAGTTTTATACAATTTTAGTATTAAGAAAACATCTTAAGCTTATTTTTGTAACATAACTTTTAAATAAAAATAAAATTCCTGATCGAATGGCTATTTTTGATTTTCTCTGTAATATATATCAATTGTTCATAAATTTAAGAATGGAAATAATGTTTTTCCTTATGTTTCTTGCATCTAAATTGCTTTACTGACATTGACACCGGACACACCGTTTTCTCCCTCCTTTTTTATAAAGTAAAATATGCATAAATGGAATCAATAAATACTACATAGAAATAACCCATTTTATTACATAAAATTTCTGGTTCACAATATGTTTATTCGAATTTAAAACCATGGAAAGTTATCACTATGTATTGTTTATACTATTTACTCAAAGATAAATATCTGTTTTCTTTAGATTTCAGTGTTTCATGTTCTCTTTTTAAATGATATTTTACTTATTATTCTAGGTCACATTCCTTTGGTGTGCTTTCCAATAATTCAGCAATATTTTAATCAAGCTTCTAAGCAGTCATCGAGGTTTCTGGTACTCCAGCTAATTCTTCAAGAAGCACAATTGCTGCAATTGCTATCAATGATAACCCAGATAAGTATCGTTCCCTATCTTACCATCCTACTTGTGTTGTTGACTTTCAAAAATACCTAATTCGACCTTCACCTCCAAAGTGAATTTAACATTTTTTGAAACATTTGTGTTTATCAGTACTGATTTATCTTATTAGGAGACAACTATTAACAACTTATTAGGAGACAACTATCTGCTTGTTTATGACTCATCCAAGATCATTTGACTTTAAAGACTGGTTGATTGCAGTGATATATAAATATTAGATTAGTGTCAATTCACTTGGCGATTACTAAAAATAAAAGAAAAAAATATTTTAAATTTCTCTCAGTGGACTATTCAAAAAAAAAAAATTCTTTGTGATATTTTAAGTTATGAATATTTTCTGTTCTCTTTCATAAGTCAATTTAAGCTTTTGTGGCACATTAAGTACTCTTTTTAAATTAATTATGAATTTCATTCTGAAGCTCTCGCTTGAGCATTTGACACTTGTTAAAATTGTTATTTCTTTGTGGAACCAAAATGATGTTAGGACTTTAATATCAAAGCTCAGATCAGATGAGCTGTATACAAGAAGTGAAAAATGGAAGACAATTGAAGAAAGAATAATAGAGAAAGTAACACAGCTTTCATTACCACATCTCTTAAAAGAGAAGGTGTTAGGTTTAGTTAAGCCTATTGGCTTAGAAATAAAAGAATGGGTGGAATTCCTTTGCAAAGGCTTCTGTCTTCATGTAAATCTACCAGCTGAATTTTGTTGGACTCCACAAGGTACAGTTGATAGAAAGAGAACAGCAGAAGTGTTAATTAAAGATGAGAGTTTGGATATGTCTACACGCTACAAAGTAGCATGTATTTACTGCAAGGAGGATGATATTATCCTATTTTGGAACAGTATGAGTGAAGATCTTCAAGAATCTGTTTCGAACAACTGTCCAATATTTAGTTTTTGGTCACGAATTATGAGAAGAAGAGGAAGCCATATTTCTTACATAGATGAATTTCAAACTTTTGCACGTCGGGGTAATAAGGTAGCTGCTGAGTACTTCCTACGAAAACTAACTCCAACGGAAAGAAAGGAGTCCTTGGTAGAGACTGCAAAATACGTATTAGAGTTTAATACTTTATGTTTTTTGATATCAGAAATGGATGAAGAGCAACAAATGGAGTTTTTTAGACATAGACCATACTGGGTGTTGAAATCTTTTCTACAATGGCCTTGGCAGAGCTTCTTTATTAAAATAGCGGGTTGCATGGTGGATTTTCTTTCAAAAAATTATTATGAAGCTATATTGAGAACCATTATTGATAAAGTTACAGACGGTTATAAGGACTGTAATTATCAAATGCTTTTCAGACAATTTTGGCTGAAAAGCCCTAATGCTCTAAAAAGTTTAATTGCAAATGAAATTCATGCAAGTTGGCTACTACCGTCTTTGTTTCATATTAAGGATAAAGAAAACATCAGATTAATCCTTAAGGATACCAGTCGTACAGCAAAAGAGAAACTTATTTACAGTGATAACATGAATTCCTTTTGTGAATCTTCCATTCGTGAAAATGAATGGGATTTTCTTGAGTTCTGTATCCGAGAATGCTTTCCATCAAAAAATGAAATGTTGAAATTTAAGGAAGAATATGAAAAGCGTATGTCACCATACTATAAAAAGTATTTTGCAACAAAAAAATCCAAATGGGCTAAGCTGTTCTGTTTCCCTGATGACTCCATTTGTAAGTGCGATAAGAGAAGTTTAGAAGAAGGTGAAAGCAGCTCATCTAAGCAATTTCGTAGCCTACAATAACACCTGAAATATCATAGTTTTTTATACATTGTCCTAAATTTCAAACAATTTAAAATATCACTGCTAACTGAAAACAAGAAAAAGAATTCATTTGCTTTCAGAAATAAATATTTACTTTTCATTGAGAATTTTTTTAAGTAAAAATATTAGCAGCATCTGTCTAATATATAAAAATGAAAATTTATCTGTCTGTCTGTAATTTATACAAAGCCACAGTTTGGAAGCCGGAATAGTGAAATGCTACGTAAATGTGTATTAAAACGTGGTCGAGACAACTAAAGTAATCCGGAATCAAAATAATTTATAGTTAATTTTTAATTAATAAAAATACACCCAATTAACAGCAATTTCCTATCAAAATTTTAAAATGTTCATTAAAGCAGTTGCCAACAATTAAAAATCCACAATAAAATTCTTTTACAACAATTGCTTTCCTATTGCAAAATTTCCACGTGAAAAATGAAAATGAAATAAGTAGTTTGGCTAATTAAAAAAAGGGAATATTACGTCATATTGGAAATATAATGAACGTCAGCAAATAAATATATAATGTCATATGTGTTTGAAAAACATGTTGAAACATGATCAAAACCTGATTATGGAAATATTGGCATATTTTAACATTTTGAGGTTCTCTGAATTTGTTTTCGCCATTTTAATCTATGTGTGTGTATGCATATATATTAAAGTCTCCAGAAATGTTTAGGTTCCTAGAGCTCAATCTTAGTTAAGAACTGAAATAAGGATTTCAGGTTATTTAAAAATAAAATTCATAGAATTTTTATACTTGCTATTTGTCTTTAATCATGAAAAAATTATTTAAATAACAAAATACTCGGAAACAACTTTTAATAAAGAGGTTTTAATCTCAGTCCAGAACATAGATTATAATTACTAAGTAAGTAGGTAATCAGTCGTCCAGATTAAATAAAAAAAGAGTGAAAATTATGTAAATTACCATACAATTGATGATTTTTTAAACAAACATTCTTAAAATTCCGGCAATGCCAGGTACTTTAGCTAGTCTGAAATATTACTAGGTAGTCAGTAAATGTTTTTGCTCATGTCCAATTTTAATAAAGCATTTTACTTTTTTTTTATAGATTTTACAGTTTTTGTGATAATAGAAAATTCTAATTGCAAAAATAAAACATAACATTTTTTAATTTGTTCCATGGAGGAAAATGGTTTACTCTTATTAAAAATTTTTAAATAATTACAAACTGTGTACCTTTTTTCACTTTTCATTAAATAAATATAGCAGTTAATACCGCACACACATAGATGTAATGTCATATGTGGAAAACCATTTACTTAATTTGCAATTTTTATAAAATTTAAATAGTTACATAACTTTTTTTCAAATGTTCAAAATTGATCAATATTTTAGTTTAAAAAAATCAAAACCATATGGAAGAAAAAAATTTGTTTTCTGCAAATTCTACAAAGTCACTTACCAAAGGATGTGATTTATCTGATTATAAATTGTTTTGCTTTCTCATAGTATTGCACATTAAAACTTAGATATTTAAATTTACCTATTTAATATATTATCAAACACAAGGTCTCTGTTACAACTACCTATCTTCATCTAGTTAATATATTCAAAGGAATAAATTTTAAAAATAATAAAATGGCTATTTAGTATGTCTGAAAAGTTTGTGGAAATGATGGCTTGAATTTTTTTTCACTCCTATGACTTGTTTAAAGAAACGTTTGATAAAAGTGCTCAAAACACAAACAACAATAACTGAAATAACAGATTTATTGCACATGTGAGCTTCCACTGACGATTATTTTTCATAATTTTGTGTACCAGTCTTTGAAAAGAATAATTTTCGTGGTATGTGTCATTAGGCAGATTAGCTTGTTTTGAAGAAATATTAGTGGAAATATTAAGGAAATTGGTTGCCATTGGCTCAAATGGAATAATTGTTTCAAATAACATTAATATTAACCCTTTCAAACTGACGAATCCAAGAGTGAGTAGAGTTTGGTGAAAAATTTTGTTTGCTGCTGAAAACGACTTTGATCATTGGATAAGACTCTAATGTCAAGATCTGTATAAAGGAAGAAAAAGAAAGATTACTTTTTCGTTGAAGATATTTTAGTCTCAACTTTGTCTTCAGTGGAAAAATTCATGTACTGCTTAACAATATGTTGCACTCATTGAGAGAGGAGTTTGATATGCATGAAGTTGCGAGATAGTGAAAGGTTGAGCTAATGTCCTAAAACTTCACATTTTATATTGAAAAGATGACAAAAAAGAACTATCCCCACAAGATTTTTGCAAATGGACATAGAGATGTTTAAAATATATAACATAAACGTGCCTCCATTAAGAATGAACTTAAAAAAACAACTAAAAAACTCATTATCTATACATTTAAAAATTGAAACTAAAGACTTATTTTGCATTTAATTTATTTTCATGCTAAAGTTTTCTTTCTGAAAGATGTGTTTGATAAAATGTTGTAATTTCAATTAACTTCAATATTCATATTTGCTTTTTAATCTAAATACATAATGATTCAGTTTTAAAAGTATCCTACTAAAAAAATATTATATGAAAAAAACGGTGGGATTTGTTGTTTTTTTAAGAACTGACAGATATAGAAGTTTAGCTGAAATTTATATGTGAAATAGTGCTAACAAATTTAGTAATGCTAATTTTGAGGAGCTTAAAGAAAATAAGCCTAGATTAATTTTTTATTCTTATTATTATATTGTTAATCATAACTTATTATGAAAAGGGCTGTAGAGAAATTCTTTAGTATCAATTTTTATTCTACTTGTGAAATATTTGAGAAATTCTTTTGATAAACAAAATCAGATGAATAAATACTTTTTCAAAAAAATTTGTTATGACATGTACTCCAGATGCAGTCATTTTCAATCCATGTTTTTGTAATAAAATTTAGACCTGTTGTTGCTAGCACATTATACTGCATAGTCTTATCACTCATAGTTCAACTTCAATGAACTTTTGTAAACTGAGATTGAATAAAAATTTGTTTCTTTGTAGTTTGAGTTAATTTTTATTTGGAGTATAATTCAATTATTTAGTATTAGAAAACAATTCCTTTTTTCCCCCGTAACTTTAAGTTACAGGACATCGAATTCGGTTCATGCAATTTTTTTCAATGCAGGTTGTGTGGATACAGAGATTTGAACACATATTCATTTAACATAAAATATAAAGATGATATTTGTGATAGCAGACTATTTTTCCATAATTATATTAGAATATGGATTATTTTTATTCCATGTAGGGTTTGGAGTTTCCTTTTTTTGTAAAATTTCATTCATGTATCTGATTGATTTCAAACATAATTTTCGTTTCCAGCTGGTTAAGAACTACTTATTTTTAATGTGCAATTCTGATTTGTGTTGGGGTGATTCCAATTGTTTCAGGTTTAGGCTAACCTGGTGATATTTCCAAAGAAAGTCTAAAATATTACTTCGGCGAAAAACTATATATTTGAATATGAAACAGTTTAAATGTTTTAGTTTTTCTTCATAAAAGAAAAAAATTTGATTTACAATAAGATAGTAGAATCTTTTCATAATTGTATAAAATTATGGATAAATTTTCTTTCATTGTGGGTTGACGTAAAGCAGAATTTTCAGGTTCCAGCCTGTTTATACTCTCCCAGTGCATGATTTTATTTCCCAATAGAAAACCGCAGGATACATTGGTTATAGTAAAAAGTACATAAGCAAATAAAACAATTTCATATAATATGTATTTTTAAAAATTGAAGTAATCACATGCGAAAATGGAAATGTCCTTTCCCATCTATCAAACATACTTGAAATACAGATCCATGAACTTTTTTTCTAAAAACAAAATTTTAACTGATTACGTCCTAGTCTTGCCCATGTCAGTTATAAACTCAATCCGAACCCAAAAATTCTATTTGAAGTCGATACAAAATAGAATAAAACCCTACCATATTTCAATACAATTATGTAAAGACTAGCCGCCTATGGCGACCAGTTTGGTCTCCCTTAAATGTAATGCTAAGCATTCGATCATGTTACTTTCATTCATAATTTAATTTACTTGTTCAATTCTTCGCCAAATTGAAGATTCTGATGGAGAAATAAAGAACTCTGTATATTTATGTAAATAAAACTGTGGATAAATTGCCAAACATTGTTCCCGTCGCATTTTCCTTATTCCATCAATTTCATTTAAAGTATAATCCTTTCACTCATCTTATTTAAAATACATAACTTTAATTTAAAACTGAAACATTTAAAATTCATGACTTTTACTTATTTCTAAAAAAATAAAATGACATTTATTTTCAACATCAAAGTTTTGTTTCAATTTACCAAGCAAAAAATGCTAACTTGTGAGTTAAAAAATGCTATTGTCGAGATTTTCACCCGGATAACATAAAAGCACCAGAAAATCTTTGAGATCATGGCAACTTTTATGTAATTTTATTCGAAAAAAAAATTTTTTGATTGAAAATGGCCGCCTTGCATATGAAAAGCGTAATTGTTTACGAGACTTCCTTAAATGCCTAAAATCCACACATTATTGCAGTCTTAAACAAAGAAACTTTCAGTTAAAATGTAGGGGGAAAATTCAAGACTTTTTTATTTTTATATCATTTTGTACACATTTTAATATGTAATTCTGGTTAATATGACTGAATTCATACTTTATCAAGAATTAAGTGTAAATTTACTTCTGGAAAAATACAAGATTCTGCTGATTTCAGTGCTGATCACGATCATTTTACTAATTGCATTTATGTATTAATCTTTTTTGGCTATTAAGTCTGGCTAAGCACGAAAACTTCATTTTTTTAAAGATTTCTACGTAAATTATTAGTGTAGTTTTATGAAGCGAGTTTCATTGAATAACTGAAGAAAAAAGTGTATCATTATTATTATGTATATTTAAACATGCATTATCAATTATTTACTTGATCTCTACATTTAATATTATAATCCTTTATTAAATTTTCTTAATTTTATTATTTTGCTTAATTATTTTTAATATTTTACTATATTCTAGGTATTTATTATAATTTCAAAAGCATTATTACAATTGAACTACTGTTAAAAAGTGTAAACAAAGCAGTGACCAGAAATCCACAAAATTCTAAAATCCGCACAACCTCTGTTCCCAAGCTATGCGAATTTGAAGGAGTCTACTGTATGTAGTTTTATTTTATCTGGCAAAAATATTCTAGACTTTTTTTTAAATTGGGCCATCCGTAAAATCAAGTTATCTGACCTGATGCAGAATTACTGCCCTCTGGTGGGACACATTGTATACTTTTCTATTTCCACCTCATTTCTCAAACATCTGAACATTCTGATAAATGAAAAAAAGATGTTTAATGTATTTCAGTTAAAGACAGTTCATTAATATTCATAAAGATTGATAAAATTACTGAGAAACTTAAAATTTATATATGAATTTTTTTAAATATTAAGTGCAAGTTTCGAAATTGCACATTTGAGTGATAAGTATCGTGTTACTAGTTTTTAATAAATTCAATAAAATTTGCAAGAAAAAGAAATTGTTCTATTTGAATGTTCTTAAAAGGTTCTAAAAATTAAACTAAATGTATAGTTTTACGACCAATTAAGGATCAGGGTCTACAGTTTTCAGGCCTCTTTTCTTAACCATGGACCCTGAGGTGCTATGTAGCTGATGTCCCAGTCAGGTGGTCGTCCTAACGTAGGAGCCACAATGTTTAATTCCCAAGCAAACTTTGTTCTCATTTTATCAAACAAAAAGGATGAAAGGCTCAGTGAATCTTGTTCAGTCCAGATTCAAACTTAAAGATTCTAGTGACATTTAAATTAATTGAAAACTAAGTTCACTCGTCAGCTTTCCTATATTTATGAAAAAATCTTAAATGTGTGTTTTTGCTATCAATAGCAGTATGCTACATTAAAAAAAAATATTTTGATGAGTTTAAAATACTATTAAGAAGACAATAAATCTTATTCAAATTAATTGCCTTTTTCAAAATAATTTTCATAGACAGATAATGATTGAAAATGTTGTACCTTTGTTTTAGAACTCTAACTGTGAAAACTAAATTTTGAGAGATGAGTATAATAATGTTATAATAATGAGTAATGATCGACCACTTAACCAATATTAATTGTTACCACTGTTGAAATTAATAAATACACATTGATAATGAATATAAGCATTTCTTTATTTTGGACACATCGCTCACTCGCACAGTAAAGTGCCAGAATACCAAAATATCCAGTTTGTGTATTGTTCCAATAGGTCTGATTTTTTTGCATCATGCAACAGGAAAGTGACATAAGTGTAGCTATCCGAAAAAAAAAACTAGATTATGCTGTCACTTTGCCATGACAGACTGGAAGCAAAGAATGGAGAAAGGGGATAAATCTCAATCTTCGTTATCTCTTCTACACTGGTGGAAATTGATTTATGAAAACACGGTTTTTTAACAAAAACTTCTATAATATTCATGAAAAATGAATGAAATTTCATGGGATATACATAGTATGTATAACAAATGAGTTGCAAAAATAAAATTTAATACATAATATTAAACATAAAGTCAAAAAATAGATTTTCGTAATGTGCAAACATGGAAATTGATTTATGAAATATCACATTCCATTGGTTATTCCAAAGTAATGTGACAAAAATTTGCATAAAACAAAGTAACGTGACATACAGTGTAGACATAAAAAACGTTATATTAGCTATCTATAGATAGCAATACATTTCAGTCATACTTTTCACGATGGATAAACGAAAGATATTGTCTGATGAAGAAAGATCTAAAATCTATGCAGATCTAGAATGTAGAAAGTCTGTTCCGGGAACTAGTAAATTAATTAAAAGATCAGTTGATGTGATATACAGGGTGATTCATAAATATCGAAACAATAGGCTATCTTCTTAAATATTGCCCCTAGGCACATACTTCCAATTGAAAAGTTTCATAAAAAAAAGGTGCAAAATTTGATGAGATAAGTTTAAACTCCATGGGGGGTCTATATGAGAAAATACAAAAATTAAATTTTTATACGAGCCCCGTAGAGAAATTCCCAATTAGGAAATTTTTCCTTATCTATTCCTGAATTAAACACAAAAAAATTCATCTCGATATCTTTAAAATTCGCAGAGATAACCAAAATTCGTGACTTACACCATTTATCCATGCCTCTGAGCGACAAGTTTTTGACTCATTTCAAATGCAAGATAGGGATCAGCCACAAATTGTTCATTGTTAAATGTCGATATAAGACAGTACCTCTCCTTTGGACATAAAATAGGCAGCGTATAGATTTTACGTTAAACTTGTTTTCAAAGTATGCTGGTGGTCTGTACAAGAGGTCCGCACGGATAAAAATATCTAGGTCCGGTCCCGAACCGACCCATAGGAAAAAAAGTTCGACCCTGCCTGGAAAAAAGTTCAAATCGTAGCCTGGCCCGACCTGACTGAATTTCTACATAGTTTTTTACATCGATATGGTTAAAAGTTGTTTCGTATGGAGGAGTTCTGACCAAAAATACTTATTATATCTTTTCTTTTTTCATGTCTTCCCTATATCTATAAAATCCTAATGAAACCAATTTATGAAACGAATATATAAAACAACTGAAATGTATCGATACTTTGAATCGACTGATTAAACAATTGATTTTGTTTCACGGCGATTTCCCCTAAAATATGGAATACTTTGCGATGAAATTAACAC
Organism: Maratus speciosus; assembly: GCA_963932465.1. NCBI lineage: Eukaryota > Metazoa > Arthropoda > Arachnida > Araneae > Salticidae > Maratus > Maratus speciosus. The sequence goes on along the minus strand of OZ010799.1, from coordinate 397,784,570 downwards.
CAAAAATCCGTGTTTATCCACAGATCTCAAAACTGGTATTAGAATTTTTAAATTAGAATTAGTTTTCGAAATGTTCTTTTTTTCTATTTTTAAATACATTTTTTCTAATGATGGCAACTCAAATTTTAATCATAACAGATATTTTTTTTTCATAATTCAGAAAAGGTTACCTTAAATGTATGCTAAGAAATGTATAATGCTATTTTTATTCATAATTCAATTTACTTGAACAATCTTTCGCCAAATCAAAAGATTCTGATAGAGAAATCAATTCTGACGGTATTTTTATGTTAGCGAGGCGCAGGTGATAATTCGCCAAACATTTTCCTGTCGCATTTCTTCATATTTCATTCATTTTATTTAAAATATAATCCTTTCATTATTTTTATTTAAAATATACAACTTTCATTTAAAATTGATGGCTTTCACTCCTTTCTTTTTTTAAAAAACATAACGAAAAGAAAAAAATTAGGCACAGATGTTATCTACGCACCAGGGTACCTGATTGACGCCAAAATGGCATTATAGTGATTGACATGGTAACCCAGCTATTGTTGTTTATTTTATAATAAATGGTCATTTACTTTTATTTCTTTTTTAAATTTATATAAATTATTTTTTTCTATAGTTATTAATTATTTTTTTGCTATTTCCTTTTGAAAATAATAGAAAATAATTTAAAAATACGGTACAATGTAGTAGTTATTCCGTCAACCAATTTTGCAAATTATATAAATCGCCAAACCACTCACCAAATTGTACAGATTGACAAAATTTTTATTTTAAATAACGAAAGAACAAATAAATTAGTATAACATTAATAAATATAAAAATAAAACGTCAAAATAAAAATCACTTGATGACGTAAACACGTGTAACTTGCTGAAAGTCAAGTGAATGTGACATTTACGATCAACCATTATTGGCATTTAATCTTATAGTTCGCGATAGATTTTTGGTCGACGGGATAACTAAGTAGTACGAAATATAGATATGTAACTGGTATTCGAAAACGAGGTTTTCGCCAAATTTTCGTAAAAAAAGAATAAAAAAAGGTCATGTCAAACATGCGATGCGTATATGACATCTGGCGAAATATTAAATTATGTAACAGACCATGACATTTAATTTCAACTTCAAATCAATGTTTTAATTTACCACTTGAACAATAAAAAAATGTTAACTGGCGAGTTGAAAAAAAAAGGCGAGATTTGCACCCGGCTTTTTTTTCTTTCCGCACAGAGGTCATATACGGCCCCATATTGGCGCGATTTTTATCTGACGCCAATGTCATATACGTAACGGGTACTTAACTGGCGCCAAAGTATCGTTATTTTGCTTGATATGGTAAGCCGGATGTTGTTGTTTATGCTGTTGATGCGTTCCCCAAATTGGCGTTGGAAAAAAATCGCGCCAATATTGACATTATGACATTAGTGCCAAACCTTCATATGAAAGGCGAAGGGATCAGATCGTATTTGTTTATGGCATTTGATGACTTGAACTATTATAATATAGATAAAATGATGGGGATAGACTAATATTTGGCGACTTATCACCTGTGCCTTGATAACATTAAAGTATCAAAATGGCAACTAGAGTATAAAAAGCAAAGTGTTCCGCCCGGATCTGTTGATGATAGTCACATGATTTAGGCTATTGTTATAGAGAGTGTTTTAAAATATCGGTTGACAAAGACTCTGAATACTTAATTCATTTTATTTTAGCTTCTTTTCAACTGTTTAACTGATCCTCTTTAATCAAAAACGAAAACAACCATTGGATGTCTTACCAAGCAACTGATTCGCCCTTACATTTTTGCAATCAAAGGGAATTGAAGGGAAACCCGTTTACAAGGAGATCTGCACAGCTTTTTTCAGTATAATTTAATCTTCTCTAATATTTTTAAAACCCATCAGATTAGTATGTTTTTAGATTTTTAGATTCCCCGGTGTCTGAATGGGGGTTGGCGAGCGTAGCTTGCAGTGGGCAGAGCCCCCTAGTTTAGCTATATTTTAATAAGCGTAGAAATCTACTATTTAAAAAGAATAAATAATAGCAATTTAAAAATGTATGCATTTTTTGCAAAAATTTTTGAACCAGGCCTAATTTAACTGATCTTTCAATGGATCTGGCTAAGCTGAGACAATGATTTTCATACGGGCTGGGTCAAAACTAGGACTGAAAATTTTGGGCCGTGAAGACTAGGAATGAAACCAGTCCCGGCTCTGTACAGAAAAAATAAGTTAGGCCCGTCCCGGTCCGAGCCTTCAGAAAAAAGTATGGCCCGGCCCCGGACCGGCCCGAGCCTTTAGAAATAAAGTACGGCCCGGGCCCGGCCCGAGTGCCGTGAATGAAAATCGGCCCGAGCCCGGCCCATGCAGATCTCTACTTGATTCACCGAATATCAAAATAAGAGGATGCGAAGTATGTAAACACTCGTGTTAGAGTAAAATCATATTGAAATTAAACTCAGCAATGATTGTTTGAAAAATATAAAAAACACCAAAGTACACACGATGAACGGAAAGGCTTCGAACATCATCACAAGTTGGATAGAGGTGCGACATCCTTCTTTTTTTTTTCTTTACAAAAGTGTAAGAAAATATAAAATCTATTAGAAGAACGTGAAATCAGTCTTTTTTCAATTCGAAAAATTTTCTCTTCATTTTGGAGAATGCAGAATAAGCGTCTGAGTCATATTCGGAGCGAAGGAGCAAAGATGAGTAAATATCTGAATGGTTGAGGCGGTCGAGATAAGCCTAGTATCGGCAGAGGCGATCGGTAAAGTTTTCCGCTCTCCGTACGCAATGAGAACGAGAACGACTCCGCGCCTTGAAAAAATGGTAGTCCATAGCAATATCCATATCATCGTCGGTAGTTTAAAAATATGGAGAAGCACATTATACGTAAGTCTCTGCAGCACAATATATTCAGTTCTCACTTTTGAAGGGTACGGGATGCATAAATAGCGTTTGTAAATTTCAGGAGAGTGGCGATTAGGCTTCATTCACTTTAAAGTTTTGATTTTTTTTAAAAATTTAAAGCAGGCCGTCGTTAAACACAGGGATCCCTCTCTGACAAGATGAAAATTTGAAAAATTCAAGGCCTGGGTTAGGCACCATATACATTAGGGTGGGTCGAAAAAACCGAAATATTTATAATCGAAACGTAATAGCGCGGAAAAGTTGCCTTTTGTAAAAAAGATAAAATGTGTAAAATATTACACCGATTGGTTAATATCTTTTACCGCCGCAAGGGGTCCAAATTTCGAAAAAATCGCAAAAAACATACTTTTAGCAATTTTTTTTTAAATTATCCAAACATACTTATTCAATTTCTAATAGAACTCAATAGCCATGCCAAGATATTAGTAATGTAACATTAACATTTCATTTTTGTGACATCGTTGCTTTTACCGCCGCAACAGGGCCAAAATTTCTAAAAAAATGTTAAAAATTAAAGTTTTTCATTTTTTTAATTTTCATAACTTTTGTAATGTTTTCAGACTTTTTTATATTTCTAATAGTCTGGGAAAGGCATTTTATGTGTTAATTTCATGCACATTGTTAACCATGATCACTGTAATTCTATAAAAAAAAAAAAAAAAAATGCTCAAAAATAGAAACACCTGCAGCTGCCTGCACGTAAAATTAATTTCTCGCTGCCAGAGGGCCACGTTTCACTTTGTTCATTTTTTTTTTTTTGTAATGTACTCCTTTTACTCTATACTTAGATGGCTCTAAAGATAGAAATATCTGCCAGGTTAAAGAGGTGGCAAAGTTTCATCTTTGCGAAGTAAAGGAGGACTCTTTGTACTAGAACCAGGTCTGAATTATTTTCGTCATTTTACCCCATCGTCTGGCAAGGCGACTTCTATATGCAATGACATTATAGTTTTTTGAAGAAAAATGAAATCCCGACTGGAATAATAATTGCAGTTGAATTTCGCGGAACTGTCTTCAAAACAGGATCCAAAGTTGGTGTTATAGTAGGATTAGTTGAGAACAACTTTTAAAAAACCACTTTATTGGCTTCCTTGACCTCACTTCAATGAGCTTCCATTGAGACATCTTTTCAAAAATCTTGATGACAAAAAACAGGTTCTCTATCATATTGTGGCCCAACTGGTTGATCTCTTGTGATTTGCGAATTATTACCAATTGCAAAATTTAAGCCAATTTAATCTGATCACCTAGCTGTTGATAAAGATGATTTGTCAACTGACCAGAAGTATATGTCTGAAATATTGCAAGCTCTTTCAACACGCGTGTATACAATTGACCTTTTTTGCTGAATCCCTGGACAAATATTTCACGCAAAGTGGATCATTACTTCTATTCGAATTTTGAGACTACGTTGGAACAAAGAAACCCTCTTCTTAACTTGTCATACTCTTTGAGTACATCCTGAAAATGTACTGCATCAGTTGGTTCACAATTAAAATGAATCACTCATGTTTTCCAGAATCTGTGCACTATAGTTAGTAACTTACGTTACTTGACAGATAATCTACGAAAGATTATAGTTCCTGTATTTTCACGAAATGACTATTTCGCAAATCATACAAATAGCCTCTTTGGAATGATAGCATATGTAGAGAACATCAGGGCCCCAGCCATGAAGAAAATTGCAAAAGCACGAAGTTCTGTGGACTATAATAGTGCCATCCGTCAATTTATCATAGCAGACTTCAACACTGAAGCTTAAAATTGTATGGCTTTAGTCTACTGACAAAACGGAAAACTAACGGAACCACCTGTTATGGTTTCTTTATCGACTAAAAACGCTGGAGAGTTTAAAATGTTCGATTAAAGATACCAGCTATTATAACTTTCCTTGTCCCACTCAATCACTAGAAAGATGCGTGAAATTATTCATTGAAGCACTGATAAAGTTTGTTTACTAGAACAGAGGGAGGATCACATCTGATCAGTTTTGGCCTCTCGAGAAATAATGGCTTCATCTGAAAGCAAGTTATATTATAAAATTCATTTACATTAAATTCTTCTTCATTTTAAGTTTATTTAACCCGTTTCGGTTAAACATCTCTATAGTTTAATTAATAAAATACTAAAACATATTGCTCATTTTATATAATTTTTGTGGCATGAATTGGCTGTTATGAAGTAAAACATCAGTAGATGAAGCGATCGTCAAAAAAAAAAAAAAAATGAATGATTAACTTTATTTTCAAGTCTATTACAAATAGTTATAAAAAATTGTGATATATTAATAGATATAAAGTAAAATTATTTATTTCTAGACATATTATAGAAATTATGAAAATTTAGAAAAAAAATGAAAAATTGATATTTTTGAAATTTTTACAAAAAATGTGGTCTTTTTGCGGCAAATAAAGATATGATTTCATCATAATGAACATTTACCGGGACATTTCTCATATCTTCATGTAGCTATTGCGTTCTATTAAAAATTGTATTGGTATGTTTGGATAATTTAAAAAAAAAAATGATAAAGAAAACATGTTTTTTGCGATTTTTTGAAACTTTGGCCCCCTTGCGGCGGTAAAAGATATTAACCGATCGATGTAATATTTTAGAAATTTATTCTGTATTACAAAAGACAACTTTTCCACGCTATTACATTTCGATTATAAAAATTTCGGTTTTTTCGACCCACCCTAATATACATATACTGTAGACCATAAATATTTTATACAACTAATTGTATTTTTAAGATAATCACTTTTTTGGAAATCCAGGTTCGTAAGTCCTTGAATAATTAAAGACAGGCACGAAATAATAACGCTGCAAATTTGAAGACAGGATGAGTTTATTGGATATGGACATGAAATATGCAAGTGCCAGAGAGGGACCCTTTTAGTTAGCTGTTAACAGTAAGATGTATAGAGAAGGAATGAATAATTTGTTAGATAGCGTTGCCAATGTGTCGAGCCAAAATCTTGGTACCCTGGACCATTATAACCCCAAAGATATATCACTTAATGCAACTTTGAATTAAAAAATAGCCAAAAGAACCGTTGATTGGCGTTTTAATATTTCAACGTACAAATATGATTGCCAAAGCTAAATGATGGGAAATATGCATTTAGAAGCAGCAACGGAGATGCAGGGCGCCGATTTTAATATAAACAGAGTATAATATTTGCGACCGAAAAGACAGTTGTATTGACGATAAAACTGAAAATTAACACTGAGTGTATAAATAATTGCTACGACTGGAGCATATGGCCAAACAATATCTTTTTTTATATATTCATTTACCGAAGGAAAATATGCTCGAACGATTAATGATTTCAGGATGGGAAACTGATTTGTTTGTGATTTATTTTATTAACGGCTTTGGCTGAACTTGGGAAAGTTAAGTAACTGAAAAATAAAGCGCAAGAGAAGAAGAAAGAGATATATTCTTTTTAGAAAGGAAAGGAAGTTTTTATTCAATTTATAATTATGAAAGAAGAAGCTAAATTTTAAAATGGGGAATTTAATTTTAAAAAAGAAGATAAATAATGACATGTGATGATATGTTATATTCAACATCACAATAACATATTGCACCCTGTATAAAAAACATAATAAATCATTATTTAAATATTTACTATGTCTGATGTGTTGAAAATAGTGAAAAATAGATTACTTTAAATAAATTTGGCGAAATTCCCCTAAAAAATTAGCTAATTTTGAGTAGTTTTCTGTATTGCAAGATTAAAATCGCGCGAACTACTGCCTTTTAAGAGGATGTTACAGCAAAACGTTTGAAAAAACCGATAAATTTGTCTTTTTTGCGTTCAAAATACTGTTTTTATTCCTAGAAACGTTGCACGAATCGTTTTGTTAAAAATAATTTCAAATAATTTTATGTTTCTAAGGGAAATATTTTTTAAAGTGTGTTATTGTCAGTTAATGATGAGACTAAAAATTAATTTTTTTGTTTAAAATTGATTAAATTTTGCTTAAGTATGAGGTGTGGATCGTCTAAGAGTTAAAATCCTACAAAACTGGATTCCTATAATACAATCGAATCTCAAACTAGCGTAAAAATTAATAAAATTAATTTAAAATCGACTTTTTTCATAAATTTTTTTTCTTTGCTTTACGTATTAATATTCATTAAGATGATGGCTCTTCAAAAACAAAAATATAACTTTAACTTTCCTATTTAAAGTTAATAACGTTATCTTATAGTAAAATAATTCTTATGAAATCAGTTTTATATCTTAAAAGTTGATATTCTCCATTGTTTTGCTGAATTATTAATACTCATTAAGGTAATGATTGTTCAAAAATTAAATTTTAAGTTTAACTTTCCTCTTATAAGTTGATAACATCATCTTATAAATGAAAAATTCTAAAGAAATCAGCTTTTTACCTTAATAATTGACACTTTCCATTGTTTTGCTTAGTCATTAATACTCATTAAGATGTTGGTTATTCAAAATTCAATAATAAATTTAATCTTCATCTCATAGTATGATAATGTTTCCCATTTAACCTCATCAAACAGCTGAAAAAAACCTCTTTTTACTAAAACAGGAACGAAAAAGCATGCGTCCGGCACATATTATGAAGCACTTTCCAACACATTCACAGTAACTGTAACAAAACTTTACAATCAATTAAGATGCAAGATGATGTCTAAGTAAACAATTTAGAAAATGCATAACGCATTTGATAACCTGATTTCTGCAATTATCATTTTGTGCAGCCCTGTATATGATCTATAGATTTGTATGTATTACGACCTGGTATGAAAAAAAGTTCAATTAAACTCATAGCACAGTTGGAAATTCCCATTCAGCAATTTCCGTATACTTCAGATCTTTTATGCAGCCCTGTATATGATCTATAGATTTGTACTAGCGGGCATGACCGAGCTAAGCTCGGTCAAAATTAGCCTTGTGTTCAATTCGATATTTCATTCTCACTGTATAATTCTTGCTGTTTAGATAAAATTGGCAGGATCCTAAACCATAGGGACCCACTAACCAAAATTTTTCGAACACACGACCTAACCAAGGCTCTTCTCGAACCCGAAGACGATAGAATACAAAATTTAGTCAAAATCGCTAAAATCATTTTATAGATAAAATTAGCTTGACCCACAGTAACCCCAAAAGGACCGACTAATTTAAATTTATCGAATATCTTACCTATCCCAATGGTCTTCTCGTGCTAGGAAACGGTGTAATAAGAAATTTTGTCAAAATCGTGTGAGTCATTTTTAGATAAAATTAGCTAAACCTTCACTCATAGTGATCCAAAATGACTGGTTAATCGAATTTTCTTGAGCATGCGACCTAGACCAATGGTCTTCTCGAGCCCAAAAACGATAGAAAACAAAATTTAATCAAAATCATTAAAGCTGTTTTCTAATAAAATTAACTTGACCCACAAGCGACAAAACTTTTTCTCGAAATTTGTATTGCCTGAGTCATTATATGGTGCCAAACTGGCTGCAACAAATTGTCACCAAATTTCAGCTTAAAATATTGACACCTTGAGGTTCCACACCTCAAGTGAATATTTGTATAGTCTTTTTTAAATGTTTTTAATGCATTTTTAACAAAAAATAATAATTAATCAATTGAATAATTAATTAATTTGTAAAGTAATATTAATTACTTACGTTTTCATTAATAAATTGCTTTATTAAAACAACGTTATTGTCAGATGTTAGTGTTAGAAAGAGCATTTCGTACATACATAGCAAATTAAACTTCAAAATCTAATAGATGACAGCACATATTCTATTTAAAATCTGTGACTGACACGTGACTTTTATTATGTGGAATTATTCGTTTTTTGCAATGGTTGTCTTTGTTTGATGCTTGTCTATCTTTCAACCACTAATATGTAGAAACTAATTTGTTTTTTTGTTTTTTTGGACAAGACAATAGAGAACTTTAATTTAAACATGACCTCAGTTGAAAATGAAACTTTTTGATGGTGTCTTTGGATCTCCAGTACAATTGTACTGGAGAAAACAAAGGGACAACAAGAGACAGTGTTACCCACTTATGTTTTTTTTAATAAAGAATTTCCTATGGATAAAAAATTAACATGGAACGAAATTATTTAGCAGACCAACGGTATGAGAGAAAAACAGGATCAATTAACATTTTTGCAACTCAAAAATTGAAGCGTGTTAGAGAAAGGCAATGTAGAAGGGAAAATAAGGAACCTAAAGCAGTGGAACTGCTATAATACTTATAAAATATAATATATATAATAATGCCTATAAAAATATTATGGATTTAGAAGAAAACCCTGTTTTAGGATCTGATTCAGAATTGGAAGATAACTCTGAAGATGAAAAAGATTACCGTTTGTAATGAAGCCAAATTTCGGAAATCTAATATCTATGATACTCACTCAGCCTGCAAGACAGGCCAAATGATAATATCTCTGCCAAATCTAGATTATGCTGTCACTTTGCCACGACAGACTGGAAGCAAAGAATTGAGAAAGGGGATAAATCTCAATCCTCGTTATCTCTTCTACACTGGTGGAAATTGATTTATGAAAACACGGTTTTTTAACAAAACCTTCTATAATATTCATGAAAAAATGAATGAAATTTCATGGGATATACATAGTATGTATAACAAATGAGTTGCAAAAATAAAATTTAATACATAATATTAAACATAAAGTCAAAAAATAGATTTTCGTAATGTGCAAACATGGAAATTGATTTATGAAATATCACATTCCATTGGCTATTCCAAAGTAATGTGACAAAAATTTGCATAAAACGAGGTAACGTGACATACAGTGTAGACATAAAAAACGTTATATTAGCTATCTATATATAGCAATACATTTCAGTCATACTTTTCACGATGGATAAACGAAAGATATTGTCTGATGAAGAAAGATCTAAAATCTATGCAGATCTAGAATGTAGAAAGTCTGTTCCGGAAACTAGTAAATTAATTAAAAGATCAGTTGATGTGATATACAGGGTGATTCATAAATATCGAAACAATAGGCTATCTTCTTAAATATTGCCCCTAGGCACATACTTCCAATTCAAATGTTTCATAAAAAAGGTGCAAAATTTGATGAGATAAGTTTCAACTCCATGGGGGTCTATATGGGAAAATACAAAAATTAAATTTTTATACGGGCCCCGTAGAGCAAAATTCCCAATTAGGAAATTTTTCCTTATCTATTCCTGAATTAAACACAAAAAAATTCATCTCGATATCTTTAAAATTCGCAGAGATATCAAAATCCAAAATTCGTGACTTACACCATTTATCCATGCCTCTGAGCGACGAGTTTTTGACTCATTTTGAATGCAAGATAGGGATCAGCCACAAATTGTTCATTGTTAAATGTCGATATAAGACAGTATCTCTCCTTTGGACATAAAATAGGCAGCGTATAGATTTTACATTAAACTTGTTTTAAAAGTATGCTGGTGGTTTGTACTAGAGGTCTGCACGGGTCAAAATATCTAGGTCCGGTCCCGAACCGACCCATAGGAAAAAAGGTTCGGCCCTGCCTGGAAAAAAGTTCAAATCGTAGCCTGGCCCGACCTGACTGAATTTCTACATAGTTTTTTACATCGATATGGTTAAAAGTTGTTTCGTATGGAGGAGTTCTGATCAAAAATACTTATTATATCTTTTCTTTTTTCATGTTTATAATTATAATTTTTAAAGAAGTGCCAATAGCTGTGATTATTTGTTTTATTAATGAATCTCTATTTGTATGTAAATAACAACTTCTCCTTTAATAACATTAATCCATATTCCGTGTGATAAGGACAATAAAAAATGCTATAAAGTAAAATCTTTTAAGATGGAATCACATAGGAAAGAAAAAAAGCGTTATAGACAGGTTCCCTTCTTAGGAGTTTATTTTTTCTCAGGTATTATTTTATTCATTTTCCATGGATCAACAGATTTTTCCGTTTAAGAAAGGATTCCGTCATAGGCAAATTTTTTTCACTAGTTTTACTGTATTTTAAATTTTTTGCCTTAAAATCTACTATCCTTTAAAAATATGAATTTTAAAATTTTATTGTAAAATAATGACCATTTAAAAATATATGCATTTGTTGTAAAGGTTTTTGGGCTGAGCCAAATTTTAGTTATTTTTGCACGGGTTAGGTCAGTCAGAGTTAATGATTTTAATATGGGTTGTCTCGAGACCGGGACTGAAAATTTCACCCAGGGGAGACCTAGGAATAAGGAAGCCAGTCCCGGTTCGGTATAACCAGTGGCCGAGAGGTTCTGCTCTCATGATGGGTTCGAACCCAATCGCGTCTTTCGGCCCAATCGTTCGGAGTTTTCAGTTGTTTTCTTCGAACCTTGGATATCCTTGCGTAAATACGGGTTAGGTTCCCTTAGAAAGACCTCCACGGAAGGCACACCTCCGTTTCGGGCCCACATCCCTCGTATAGATAATTGGCCGTCATAAATTACACCAACACCCGCTTTGGTATGAAAAAATACGATCGGCCTGGCCTGGCCGAGTCTTCAGAAAGAAGTCGCCAATCGCGGGTCTGGCCCGGCTCCTGTATACAGACATTTTTATCGGCCTCGCCGGGGCGATAAAAAGCCTGAATTTGTAAGGGCTAAAATTATGAAAAACTTTTAATCGGCTTGTTTGAAAAAGCATTGTTTCAAATTCTACATTAAACATTTATTTATGGACATTTAAGTAGTACAAAAAGGTGGTGGAAACGGCAAAATTTAAATTGAATCGGAAGTTTAAGCTACTGAAAGAAGTGACTTTTTCACGTGCAATTTTTTAAAATGCATTTAAATATTTTATCAGGAGCCAATCAATGTTTAAAACTTTAAATGCGTTTTTCTGCATGATGCTTTTTTAAGTGTAAATTAAAAAGGTGCAAACTTGGAACATGTCTTTTTTGATTATTTTACATTAATTTTGTTTCGGCAAATTGAAAAAAAATTTACTTTTGAAAATATGATTTTTTTTTAAATAAGTTACATATATTTTTTAAGCAAATATTTTTAATATTTTTAAAATTAAAATTAAAAAAATTCCTGAAACAAAACTAAAATTATACTTTCCTCTTTAATTAAATGAAAAAAAATTTGAAATCCGATGAATAATGTTTCGAGTTATAAAGATTTTAAATTAAATCTGCTTAAAAAAATACTAAACATTTAAATTTAAAAAAAACTCAATGCGAAATATTAGGATGTGATTTTGTTTGCAAATTATACGGTTAACCATCACAAAAAAAGAAAAAAAAAATCAAAATTCTAGCTCAACAAATATTTTTTTTACATGTTTCCTACAACTCTTAAACTAACATTATTTCTTCGATTGTACGCATTTCAATTTGTGTCTAATCCCTTAAAACCTGATGAATTATTTAAACGGCCATAACTCTGCGAGTTTTTCAGATATGAAGATGCAATTTTTTGTGCTTAATTCAGGAATGGATAAGGAAAGTTTTCTTGATTGGAATTTTTACACTACGGGGGCCGTATAAAAATTTAATTTTCGTATTTTTTCAAATAGACCCCCTATGGAGTTGCAACTTATGTCATTAAATTTTGCACCTTTTTTTTATGAAACTTTGCAATTGGAAGTATGGGTTTAGTGGCAATATTTAAGGAAATAGCCTATTGTTTCGATATTTATGAATCACCCTGTATAACTATAGAAAAGATTCAGCAAATTATGCAAAAATTTAAACAAAAAAAGTAATCAACGTCTAAGTAAGAGCGAAAAGAGGGGGATTGTTCAACTTGCATCGAAAGCCGGCTACAGTTTAAAGCAGATTTGTGTAAATCTATCCCTTCCTGTTACTTGTAGAAGAGATAGACAAATTTTACATTCTTCACGGAGTTTGAGAAGGTCGTAAATGAAGTCTGGTCCAAATTTCTTCTGCGTTAACAAGCAGATGCGTTTACAGTATTGCGAGAAGTACATGGCAATGGGTGACAATTGGATGAAAGTCATTTTCTCCGACGAAAAAAGATTTAATTTGGATGGCCCGGATGGTTTAAAGTATTATTGGAGGGATTTCGGAAAAGAATCAAAACCTACATGCAGCAGAAATTTTGGTGGCAGACGTTTGATGATTTGGACGGCGATCGCTTATGATGACAAAAGGAAAATTGTATTTTTAAACGGTCACCAGATTTCTTTTGATTACAGTTCAGTTTTAGAAAATTCATTTCTTCCATTTGCATGGCAATATTATGGTTTAGATTACATCTTCATGCAAGAGGATGCAAGTATTGACATTTCAAATGCATCGAAAAATTAGTTTGAGGAAAAGAATATTGTTTTTTTTAGATCGTCCACCTTTTAGGCCTGATCTGAACCCCATAGAAAACGTTTGGGGGCAGCTTGTTCGAATTGTTTATGCAGATGGGATGCAGTACACATCAGTTGTGGGATTAAAAGCTTCAATCTGTCAAAACTCGAAATTAATTGATCAGAAATACATTTAAAATCTTGTTTTATCAATGCCATCTAGAAAAAAAGAAACTCTGATGAATAAAGTCGTCTTTACTAACTATTACTTTCAATTAAATCTGATATTTCATAAATCAATTTCCATGTTTTTATGTTACTAAAATGTAATTTTTGACCTTATGTTTTAATTTATTAATATGTATGAAATTTTATTTTTCTAAATTATTTGTTGTACATAGCATATATAATGTATGAAATTTCATTCATCTTTAGTGAATATTATAGAATTTTTTGTTAAAAAACCATGTTTTCATAAATCAATTTCCACCAGTGTACATCTTGATTCATAAACTTTGTACAGTTGTATTCAAGATAGGTGCGATAGTTTTATCAGTTAAAGAAAACCAATGTACTTTTGTTTTTGTTATAAAATGTGGTATTTTTGAGGTGTTTCATTTTTCTTGCGGGAGAGAGAGTATGTCTTCAACAATGCAAGTGCAGTCCTTGAGCACACTTATGTAACAAATTTTCGATTTTACAGAAATTCTAGTGACTATCATTGAGCATATAACAATAATAATTTTCAGACATTGTTATTGACTTGGTAAAAAGCGAATTTTTTTAATTTTTAAAGTTTCGTTACATCATTTGCTATATTTGTTTGCTATTCCATGACCCTTTTTGCATAACGTCCACGTGTAATCTATAGGTGCAGATTCCCAAAACTTTTAAGGAACCAATGGCTCCTAAACCCAAATAATCCAGTCGCCACATTGTGAAAAAAAGGTATAAAAGCAATAGCATTTATATGGGCAAAAAAAATCAGGAATTGAAAGTGAAAAATAATCTACATATGTACAAAAGAAACTGACCAATTACATCAAATCTGTATATTTCATTTAATCACACAATTTTTTTAATTTGATTTTTGATGAATTGCGTGTAATATAAATCTTAAGCTATATATAGTTAGAAGATAAAGTTGGGCAAGATACAGGTAAAAAAAATACATATGTATAAGAATAAACTAAAGCAATCATGGCAGTGGGGAATATCAGGAAGACAATGTGTCTTATTTTCATTTTGTCATATAAGAGTACACAGTAAAAAAAAAAATTGAATGTGTGAGATTATTTTGCACTACAAAATTCAAAATATAATTCAAACATTTGTTTTTCAAGATCACATAAGAAACATTATTTAAAAAAAAATCTTATTACATATTATTACAGGGGTGATTCTGTTCCGAAAATTCGGACATAAAAAATATCGAGAAATTCGACTAATGTTCATCGAAAAAATCAATTTTGTTATTCTTCAGAAGAGAAAAGAGCACGAATTTCGTCAAAGGATCGCAGAAAAACAACGCAAATTTTGCAAAACCCCCGCAAATTTCGTCAACGGATCGCGGAAAAACGCCAGTTTTCTCAAAAAATCGCGAATTTCATCAATACCCCCAAAACGCAAATTTTGTCAAAGAATCGCGAAAAAAATCGCCTTTCTCGTCAAAGAATCACGGAAAAATGCGCATTTTGTCAATCTTTGCAGAAAAATCGTCCTCAAAATATCGGGGGGGGGGGGGGGGGAGAATCCCGAAAAAACCCGCAAATTTCGACAAACAATCACGAAAAAAAAATTTAAGGAGAAACAACGCGAATTTCATCAAAAGATTGCAGAATAAACGCAAATTTTATCAAAGGATCTCAAAAACCCCCGCAATTTCGTCAAAGGATCGCGAAAAAAGCGCGATTTTCATCAAAACATTGCAAAAAAGCAATTTTCGTCAAAGAATTGAAGAAAAACGCGATTTTTGTCAGATCGCGGAAAAAAAACGAGAAATTCGCCAAAGGATGGCGACTTAAACGTCGAAAATTAGTGGCCAAATCAAAAAATTTAGTCGCGACTGGCAGCCGTGAATCTGCACCTATAATGTAATCTTAAAATTAGCAAAAAACACCAATTTATGTAATATTTTAAACAATCAAAACCCTTTACTTGTATACGAATAATAACAATAACTGCAAGACATACTACATTTTCAAAATATGTTGAAAAGTTTGAAGTATTTTTGAGAAGACAATAATTTTAGCTCAGGTGTGAAAATTACCTTTTTCAAAATACTTAAAGTTTAGAGAGTTAATGTTTGCAAAAGTTGTACAGTCGTGGAAAAAAAAGTAAACACCCCCTACTAACTCTTCAACAAATTATCATAGAAGAAACTTACTGGTACCGAACGATTGGAAATAAAGTTTATTTTTAAATGATGTGCATAAAATTTGCTTACGGGGCTATCTACATATTAAAACGAACCATAACTTTGTTTTTTTCAATAGCAGTACCCAATTCTGACAGCATAAATAAACTCTACACCCTTCAATTAGCCTAAAAACAAATTTTTATGCAATCCGTACAATAAGTTTCCGAGAAATTAATTATTTTAAAACGAACGTATTTTAAGAATGTATCCAAATTGAAGTTCGGTACTCGATTGTTAACCCAGAGAGCCCCATTCTTGATCAAGGCACCTTAAGCACCACTCAAGCAGTCATTGAAGTCTGCTAGATTACAGGACAGCATAAGAAATTTCAAAATATCTAGTCACTTCTATCATAGACTGCCCCTTAAACCATCATTTTGCCGTTTTTTAAGCATCATTTGAAAACTACTTGAAAGAAAAATGTGAAATTTTGGATTTCCATAAAGCAGGGCTTAATAAATCTAAATCCATCAAAAACATTGTAGGTTGCAATACATAATTTTTTCGAATATTAATTTCATAATTCATATCATAAAATTATACAAATTGCAAATTCAACATATTTATGTTTGGGTATATTAGTATTATTGCTACACATAAAATTAGCATTTTAGGAGCATAATTTCAGGAGATATAAATAAAAATATGAAAATGTAATTAAACATTAGAAGTACAAAATTTTAATTGTCTATAATTCAAAAACTTATCATTCAAATGTTTTGAAATTTGGTTTATAGGCATCCTATGAACCGAAGATTTGAAATATCTTGTTAAAATTGGGTATTGCCATTGAAAAAATTAAGTTTGGATTCGTTTTATTATGTGGATGGCCCTCTAATC
Source organism: Maratus speciosus (assembly GCA_963932465.1). Taxonomy (NCBI): domain Eukaryota; kingdom Metazoa; phylum Arthropoda; class Arachnida; order Araneae; family Salticidae; genus Maratus; species Maratus speciosus. Next base: position 397,768,076 of record OZ010799.1, on the reverse strand, counting down.
AAATTTTATATACATCATTTAAAAGTAGATTTTATTTACAATCGCCCGGTACCAGTAACTTTCGTCTACGATAATTTGTTGAGGAGTTAGTAGGGTGTGTTTACCTTTTTTCTTCCACGGCTGTACATTGATATTACAATTGTTCTGGTGAAAAGTAAATTTTGAGAGACGCATTATGAAGATTGAATTTCTCCTTAACTTAACGCGGAATTTTGCAGTAGATCAGGAGTGCAGAACATCATTGATTGGTCATTTTTAACAATGGTGAAAACCAAACGTTGGAAAATTATGTAGAGTAAGTCTGAATTGTATGTATATTTTGCAGCAGCATTTTAAAGAATAATACTTAAATGCTGAAATGAAAATAGTTTACGTGCTTAATACAAACTTAAATGTAGCACTAAAAATATGCATGGATCAGTTTTTCTCCGAGTCACTGGGGAAAATCTCAAGTAGAATAATTTACAAGACCCCAAGATTTTTTTATTACTATTAATCTGCAAAGAGAGAAAGTTAAATTTTTTTTTTCTTTTTACCTCTGTCTTTAGCCTGTGTTCCAACACCAAAAATTTAAATTTTTAAGGTAACCTGAATGCATCTAGAAATAAAATGTAAATTTAAATTGATAAAGGAATAATTTGTGTATGTCACAAAACTGCTAGCAAAAAAATTTATTTTTTCTTGCGTTCAACAATTTGAATCCTTCTGACATGTTTGAAAAATCATTTCATATAATTTCTTCTTACTCATTCCTTGTACCAGTGGCACCAACTATGCAGTATTTCATTTCATGCCGAGTCAAAAGATGGAAACTTAATTAAATATAACACATAAATATATGCAGATATATATTTGGTAAAATATATGTTTTTAGAGCGTTTGCGATTGTTTTCAAAGTCCTTATTAGATCTTAAAAACAACGCAATAAAAAGAACACTTTAATCAAAACACTTGAGTTGGAGAAAGTAAAGTGTAAAGAGAGTAAAACATAAAACTCGAATAGAATGATGTTTATTTCTACAGTTTTGTATTTAATTTAAAATGCACAGTTTATGAACGATGCAACAACACTTATAAAATTCAGTGGAAAACTGCTGATACCGACGTAATATTTTTCAGCAAGTTGAAGTCATATCAATATTGTTTAGCATATTTTTGGACGTGGATAAACGATACATTCATCGTTTGGAAAGAAAAAAAAAGAAACACAATAGTAGAAATAAATAAAATAATGAAATTGCTTCAAGTTTTTGTACCTGATGCTCCCTCCTGAAATTACTTTTCGGGGGGAGGGGGGGATAATTACATATGAATGAAATTACCTATTTAACAGAGAACAGAATGATTATTACAGAGGTTGAAGCATTATTCTTCCTTTCTAAATGTCATTTATGAAAAAAAATTATATTGGTTACAACGTACACAATTATATATACATACATTGCTACGTTATTATATATATATAATAGGATAGAGCACAGATTTCCTCACAAAGAAAATGTCTACTTAAAATTCCTCGTAACCCTTTCATTATAAATATTTAAAAAATGAAATAAAAATTATGAAACTTCCACAGATTAATAATAATGCTCCCAATATACTAAAAACTTTCTAAAAAGTATATACTTGAACCAAGGACACCAGTAGTAAACACTTTGAAGTAATAAATACATAAAATTAATAGCAAATAATGTTGTGAACAAAAACTACTCTTAAAAATCTATGGTATGTTTTGATATAAATGAAGCAAAAAGAAAAGTATTAAGTTACGAAGTAGAATTTTGATTAAATAATGTAACTGAGTTACTGAGATTATGAAAAATGGAAAAAGTAAGTTAAAATAAAAGTTGTTTTTTCGTAAAAATATCTTTTTTTTTTTAACTTCACTAATGAAAATGCAGTTTTGTACAGTAGATAAAATTACAATCCACCCACATATGATGGAGATTAAATTCAAATGGTGGAATACAGAAAACTGGAAAATCTGCAGCATCTAGCGATTAATTAGTGCTAATGGGTAACAACTTTTTGAAATTCCGAGTATAATTCTGTCCCATTAACTTAATTTAATGCATGTATGTAAAGCTAAAAATTTTAATCGATTTTTCATTCCCTGGTAAATTAGAATTATATAAAAAAATAAACAGGAGTGTTTCCAATGACAATACAACATTTTAATATTTTTAAAACTCAATCATAAATTAATTATTTGCCATTTTTCCATTGGCCAGATACAGGTAATTAATTGCCCAGTATTCCTTATCGTTTCAACAACAATAGAGAGCCAGACCACGTTTCCTAAAGTAACCAACTATAACAATGAAATATATTAAACACTATAAAGTAAGAAATAAATAAAATATTGAATTAAATATAAATAACATATTTTTTTTTAATGTGCTTTTATCAGTTAAAAATTTAAAATAAATAATTATGATTACACATTGAAAAGAAATTTAGTAATCCGAAACACATCCTTAAAATAATGCTCTTTTTTTCTTTCCTCTTGCCATACCTTTAAAAAGAGCAAAAATTATATATATTTTTATTAAATTCCCTACTTCGCACTTTCTAACAAACTTTAAACAAAACAGTGAATTTTCTATAAAAGGAGCTAAAATTAACTTATTTTATAAGTAATATTTTGAACAATATAAATTGTAATGATGAAACTAGGCATTACTTCTAAGATAAATATTGAATGCTTAAAAGATGTGTGTGGATTTTTTAGCTAATTTTACTTTTATACTTATTTGAGTAAACTTCTTACTTATGTCGTAACTTTAGGTTTGATTTTTTTTTTAATTTGAGAGAAAATTACTTTTCAGTTAAAAAAAAAAATTACCATAAAAGTATATTGAAATCTAACATCAGTAGTTATTTTGTGTACTATTGATGCAAATATAGACTATTGAAAATATTTAATGACACTTGAAAAATGTTAAATATTATTGTTACTACATGAAAAATATACTCTCCAATACTTTTTCCTTTAATCACTAGGGGGCGCTGCCCCCTACGAGCTACGCTCGCCAACCGCCGTTCAGACACAGCAGACTCTAAAAGCACTCTAATTTGATCGGCTTAAAAAAGATTTCGGAAGATTGAATTATAAGTTAAAAAAACAGTGGCGATCTCCCTATAAACGTGTTTCTATTCATTTCTCTTTGATTGGGGAATTTTAAAGCCAAATCAGCGGCTGTTAAAAGATACAATGGCTGTTTCCGTCTTTGATTAAATAAAATCAGTTAGCATTTCAAAATAAGCTAACATAAAATGAATAAAATAAACAGAGTCTTTGCCTCCCGGTATATTATTGCAAAGCGAAATGAAAGTTTTTTTAAAATGACACTTTAAATGTATCGTTTTTAATCTGACGTAATTTTTACCAAACTTTTCTTTCTCCTTTTACTATTCACGTGAAAATACTTTTGTTAGAAATGAAATATTGTTTGCGTTATCCTAATAAAAATAGTTGAAAATATCATCTTAAAATATTACATAAATGTCTAGCGCAATTTTTTAATTTAAACTGTTTTGCAATATTATTTTTTTGTTCATTTTACGTAATGTATAATGTGACGTAAATGTGACGTAATTTCTCCTATTTAAGACTTCTAACGCATGTTGATGAATTTATTATTTTACAACATTCTTTCGGGTAGCTTTCATTACAAAACGCTACCTATTGCAGCCGTTCGGAGGAAAGCGATTTCAAAAAATTTTGGTATATTTTCATCGATCATGACCCCCAGACCCCGAAACCACCCTGCGTTCAAAATTGATATATATATATATCTGACCTTTGTCACACTGTAACTCTAGTATTTATGAACCGATTTGGATGTAATTCGGTGTGTACATAGTACATACCAATGTCTCGACCGAGTTCGTTGGCCAGCTTCATCCGCCATTTTGTTTCAAAATGGCGGCCATTTAAAATTTAAAAAAAAAAATTAAAATTTGAAAAGTTGTACCAAAAAATTGAAAATGGAAAAATATTTTTTTCTTATGTATTTGACCTTTATACAAAGATTCCGGAGCAGTTTTTGTTTCGTCTATATCTTAAAAAAAGGCTGAGTTATAACATTTTGAATTTCTAGCGTGGTTGACATTTTGAAACGTCCTGAATTTTGTCACGCGATAAAAGGCGTATTTATGAACCGATTTGGATGTAACTTCGTTTATACATAGTACATACCAATGTCTCGACCGAGTTCGTTGGCCATCTTGTTTCAAAATGGCGGCCATTTAAATTTGAAATTTGAAATGTGGTACCAAAAAATTGAAAATATATTTTTCTTATGTATTTGACCTTTATACAAAGATTCCGGAGCAGTTCTTGTTTCGTCTATATCTTAAAAAATGGCTGAGTTATAGCATTTTGAATTTCTAGAGTGGCTGATATTTTGAAATATCCTGAATTTTGTCACGCGATAAAAGGCGTATTTATGAACCGATTTGGATGTAACTTCGCTTATACATAGTACATACCGATGTCGCGCCCGAGTTTGTTAGCCAGCTTCATCCGACATCTTGTTTCAAAATGGCGGCCATTTAAATTTTAAAGAAAAATTTTAATTTGAAATGGGGTACCAAAAAATTGAAAAAATATTTTTTTCTTATGTGTTTGACCTTGATAAGAAGATTCGAGAGCAGTTTTTGTTTCGTCTATATCTTAAAAAGTGGCTGAGTTATAGCATTTTGAATTTCTAGCCTGGCTGACATTTTGAAACGACCTGATTTTTGTCACGCGATAACAGTCGCATTTATGAACAGATTTGGATGTAACTTGGTCTGTACATAGTACATACCAATGTCTCGACCGAGTTCGTTGGCCAGCTTCATTCACCCTCTTGTTTCAAAAGGGTTGCCATTAAAAAAAATTTAATTTAAAATTTAAAATGAAGTATTAAAAAATTGGAAAATGAAAAAGATTTTTTTATGTGTTTGGCCTTGATACAAAGATTACGGAGCAGTTTTTGTTTCTGAAAATTTGTTCTTTTGATTATATCTTAAAAATTTGGTTGAATTATAGCACTTTGAATTTCTAGCATGGCTAACATTTTGAAACGATCTTGTATTTGTCACGCGATAACACACGTATTCACCTATTTCGATGTAAGAAGGCATATGGATAGTATACATCAATATCTCGACCAAGTTCGCTGGCCAGCTTCATCAGCCATCTTGTTTCAAAATGGCGGCCATTAAATTAAAAAAAATTATATTTAAAGTTAGGTGGAAAAAAAATAGAAATTGAAAAAGGTTTCTTTCTTAAGTATTTGACCTTGATATAAGGATTCAGGAGCATTTTTTTGTGTGTCTTTATCTTAAAAAATGGCTCAGATATAGCAGTTTCAATTTCTAATGTGGGTGACATTTTGAAAAATCTGATTTTTTGTCTGCGACAGCACTTGTATATATCAACCGATTCCGATGTGAGTGAGCATGTGCACAACAATTACTAAGGTCTCGACCAAGTTCACTGGTTAGCCTCATCCACCATGTTGTCTTAAAATGGTAGGCACTTTAAGAAATCGCCGAATTTGGCAGCCAAATATAAGTTACTTTAAATAAAAGCAGCTTGGAGAAAGCTGACTAATTTCGCGAAATTCTCATTCATAATGATTTAGTATTGATAAAAATTAGTATTGAATCTTCTATATTCGGTTTCCACTAAATTGAGCTTCGTGTGTTTGAATAATATAAGTTGGCTTTTTTAAAATAAGGAATATGAAAGCTACCTCTTCCTCCCGGCACTGGTCGGAAGGACTTTTAAAATTCACGTGTAATATAGTTTTTATGAAAGTTTTTAATGAGTTCCTGCTTTTTATATTTTCTTGTTTATAATAGTCACGTGTAAAATAATTTTTTTATTTGAAGCAAATGTTATTGTTTGCGCTGTTTATACAGTTGGCAACAGTTTAAATTAATACCATTTTCTAAAATGTGTAAAAAAATATACCTCGAAAAGCTGAAAATTTGAATTTAAAATAGAAATAAAACCTCAAAAAATGATTCAAATTAAAAAACTAAGTGCAGTCTGCACACCGGGAAATTCTGACGCATAAAATGATCTAAAAATGATTAAAATCCGATGTACAGTTTTTGCTCCGATAAAACTTATTTAATGGAACGATTTTGTCCAACTTTAGCATTAAATATCTCTTTAAATATTTCTTCGATTTGAAAACTGTCTGCATCAGCGTGTTTATCAAACATTTCTCTATAATACCAACGATTTTCATATTTTTGTATGCAATATTTTGCTTAATATTAACAAAGAAAGACCTCCGGTCACAAAAAATTGAAAACCGGTGGCGGCGGTGACAGCGTTAGTTACTTTTTTTTTTTAGAAAAGAGAGATAAATTTATGTAATAGAGATATATTTAAATTAGAAACACGTTTGAAATAAAAGTCTATAAAACAAGGCAAACTTTTTTTATAGCTAACTACTGAAAAATGAATGGAAATATAACAGCAATTGCAGAGACTATTAAATGGAATAATAGTTAATATAAAACTATAAATAGGAGGCCAATTCGAAAAGATTGAGATAACTGATAAACATTGTCTGAAATATCGAGAATAATCAGTGGAAAAGTGTGAAAATCATACTTAATACTGATTTTGAAAAAAAAAAAAAAAAACATGTATCAAGTTAGGGGATGTACATCTATAACGTTATCACTTTAGGCGGGAGGGTCTTATGTCTTTCTTTATTCTAGATTCTAGATGTTGTTGTCTGGCACTTGATATCGTAAGATATGTGTACGGGGAGGGGGGTTGGCTTTTGTTTTGATATCGTTATCATTTTTTATCTAGCAAAATTTTGTTTCTTTAGTAACTTTTTATTTACACCTGTTATCTTTTTTCTTTTAGTCTGTTATCTATTTTTAAGAAAATGCAAAGCTGTTATTAAAACCATTAAATGATTAAAAAATCATTTCATTCTAAAATATGAAATATCCAATATTCGCCATTAACATTCTTCTGCCATATGCTCAAAAAATGTCTTTGTTAAAGAAACTAGGTTCGAAATTATGCTTGTTATTTTTACTAGTAACAAATGGTAAGAATGTTGTCCACTTGTTTGGTTTATACGAATTTAAGTTTACCTCCATGCAAGGGGACAGTGCAAGAAGACAATATTACCTTTGAATGCCTTATGTAACAAAAAGCTATTAAGCACTTTTAAATAGTATTTCTTTAAAGTGGTATTTGATATTAAGTTATTTCATGCTTAACAGTGATATTTTATTAACTTCTTCTCTTCAATTAAATCCGGAAAGCATGCGAATAATAAATGTAAAACTATATTTCTATATCACTGCAAACGTAGAAAAAGAAAAAGAACGGGAAAAATAATAAAAATAAAATAACATTTTAAACACTGGTTACGATAACATTAGGGGGAGGGGATTCGAGAAATGATAACATGTTGTATCGTAATGGAGGGAGAGGATCCAAAATTGCCAAAAAATTGATAACGTTATATAAGCCCAGCTCCCTATACATAATTACAATACAGATAATTAAAAAAGCATAATGTGTACAAGTGACTTCAGGGGCGGACTGGCACAGTTTAGCCCACCCCGCTAGACTTATTCATTGGCCACCAATCGACAACTTCATTGTTAAAATTTTGAATACTGACTACCAACACGAAGTTTGCTCTATGAAGATGATTTAACTCCAATTCGAGACATTAGCATTTTTTTAGTCGTGTATTTCCAATAGGTAGTAAATTCATCATCGGGAAAAAAATCTTGTCGGGCAGGAGGGGGGGGGGGGTAACCTGCTTAATTTTTATTTATTTTTTGAATATGTAAACTTTAACCCTCTATCTACTGATGGTACTTATAAGTACCATTACAAGAACTTGTTATAAAATTCCTTTAATACTACATCGATTAGTTGTAATACAGTTTAGAATGAGTTATAGATACATTACTTTATCTTGTTCTAAAACCATTATTGGTTACACAAAACAAAAATATTTTTAAATCAATGATTTCTTTTGCCTTTTCAAAATTCTACATTCTGTATATTTCCTAATTCTGCAAAATACTGAGAAAAATGTTTAAAATAAAAGATTTGTGTAGTGTTATAAATATTACATAAAATCCCTATAAATTCAAATTTAATAAATCCTAAATTCTTCAATCCTAAAATTTATTAAATGATTATGTAAATTTCTAATGTGGTTTAAACAATTCACGAAAAATGCTTTAGAAAATAAAATTTTCATGAGTTCATAATTCAGTACATAAAAGGTTAAACAATTTAAAAGGTATACAGATAATAAATAAAAACGTTTAAAATTTCTTATGGAAATTCAGATATTTTCATTCTTTGTATAAAAAAATTGCTTGGTACAATGGCGGGTCAATTGCACAGTTAGCATCGGCCAACGATATCGTTAGTATAAATTATGGTTACCTGTGAAGGGGATACCAACGGGAATAGGGTATCGTTAACTCTAACCTATGTACATTGACAACAGCTAGGCACATCCATGCTTCATCCGTTATTTGGACCATTCCCCTTTGCGTGGTAGGCTAACGTACTATACTCTATTCCACCTCAAATTGGCAGCACTGTGGAAGGTAGAAACAGTAACATTCCGCCTTGAAAAGTAATTCTCCGTTATTTTTTAATCTTAAATGGTGAAAATACATACAAATGTATATGATTATGTTTATAAATTACAAATTTCGGTATTTTGAAGAATGCATTTAATGTAATTTCTCTGTTAAAAGTATTTTGTATTTAAAGCGAACGTACAAAGTAAAAATCTTGGCTTAAAAAACTCTCCTTTGGCGAGGAGCCAATCTTCAAGGTTAAATATCTGGCGCGCTTTAGTGCTCTGCTGCTCTGCTGCTCCGCGCATTCTTATTGTTCTTATGAATAGTTTTACTCGCTGTTTGCTTTCGCTTTTACTTTTCTTTTTAACGTGTTCATAGTTTTTTTATTTTTACTGTTAATTAATGTTATTATGTATTCGTTTATCCTACAAACAAAATCGAAAAGATAAAAAAGGTTATTTGTAGAGATCGACCTCAGCTATCCGAGGCAAAAGAAAAAAAAAAATTTAAAAATACTGAAATGCAAACGAAATATTAAAAACAAAATTCTTCCTTAGGATTAGAATTAGCAAGCGGGTGTTTTTGCGTGAGTGAAGTAGTCCCTTAATTTTCAGCAGTGTTAACATTTTAATATTAAATGCAGTTTTTAATTATTTAAAAATCAGCTCATTTTGATTTTAAAAAATCATGACTTTTTTACACCCTACCGATACATATCGATAATTATATGTACATTAAAAATGAGACGGGCTCAGTGTGAGGGCGTCAGATCAAGCCTTTTCCAAATTTCCGCCAGAGGTTTGGTATAAATAACAAATTTTCTGTTTTAAATAGATTTCCGGATAATTTGGTTTTAATCTTTTAACTCAATATACCAGATAATACTGTCCTGTTTTCAGTAAATTTCATTCGGCATTCGTACAGCGATTTTTTAAATTTTCTCGATTTTTTAAACTGATTTTTAATTTTTTTGCGTTTTGCGGCAATTTTTTGACATTTGTAAGAGGAATTCTGTTTTAAACTTGGAGCTTAAATACAGAAAATTTTGCCCTTCGCGATTTTAAATTTCTTAGACAATTTTCGATGCGATTTTTTTTCCTTACGATGTGATTTTTTGACTTTAGTGCATGGGATTCGACTTCAAATTTTTAGCTTAAAACAGTAAATTTTGACATTTTTTCAATTAACCCTAGAACTACCGGAAATTTTACTCAAGTTTTATAAAAACATTCTACACCAGAATTTTTACTTAAAACTATTTAATTTGTTTATTTAACTTATTATTGTCTGATTTATACATTTAGTTTGTTTTGAAGAAATTTCTGGTTTGAATAAATATTTTGAATGTACATGTCGGGTCCATTGGACCCTTCTGGTAGACAGAGGGTTAAGTTGTTCCACAATTCGTGCACCTTTTTAAAAAGTTTTCGCTATTTTTAAAAAATTTTCGCATTTTGCGGGCCGGGCAACGTCGGGCGGATCAGCTAATATAATATAAAATAGTGCTAAAATCAATCTAAAAAATGTAAAAATAAGAAAAGAATAATAATGCAATTCGTTATTTTAATAGATTATAGTATAATTAATTTCATAGGAACTTCAAAACGTACAGATTTTTGCACACGCATTATACTTTCCCGCCAAAATGGCGCTTTTTCTTGGTTACTAGTGATCCTTTTCTCTTCAAGCAAACCCTGGTTGCTACGGTAACGGCTGCGATTCGGCATTCGTAGCTTTACCAACGCTGCCAACTTAAGGTGGAATTAACTATAATCACTATGCCGTCAAAAAAATCCTAGACTTGTCTGTACACTACATTGTAAATTGTATACTGGAAAAGTGTTAGTATTGACGGGGAAGAGTGCGTACTATTTTAAAACTGACGCAGATACATTGATTAATGTGTTATTTGAAATATCATTATATTCATTTGTACATTTTACTTTATTATTTGAAATTATCAGCATGCATACACTTTGCAGATTGATTAATGTTTGTTTAAAATATCGGCATAGTACCTGAAAATTGAATCGTTTGTTTTATACCAGCTGTATTAACGAATTGGAATATCAGATATCTGGACAAATTTTTTGAACTTGACGCAACCCATTCTATTATCTTATCATAAACGTAATCAAAAGATCATGCAAAACTGAATAAGGTTAAAATCATCTAACAGTTATTTTCCAAGAGATGAACGCAAGCAGTTCTTTATAGTTTTAAGCGTTGAGAAAGCTCGTTCAAAAGGCACTTGAGTGCATGATAAAGTCAATATGTACTACTTATCAGCTATGTACAAAATTGGATAAATACAACCATAGACATTCAACTTCCACAGCAATTCTAATGCACAGCTAGGATTTTTTTACATTTCTTGTTAACTAAACATAGATTCTCACCATCTTTAATGAGTTCTTCTGAATCGTTGGTTTCTTTGCTGTAAGCGGAGGAGAGCTCGCTACGTCGACATTTTTACTGCAATAGTGACTGCTTATAATGAGCATAGTGCCGACAAATTTGCAGCACCTCTTTTCTGACATAGCCTTTCTCGATTTTCGCCAAGCTGGATAGAGTACTAAGAGCTTCTTCAGCAAGTTCATTTAACAATTTAACCTTACTGAAGCGGTGAGGATCGAACCAGGCAAGTAATTTCCAGTAAATCGTGTATTCAGCTGCTGAATATCTATGTCTAAGATGACATTATAAACGTTTACCTCAAATATTTCTGATACTGACTCGACAGTACTTATTGCCTCATCGTGAGAATATTCAACACTGTGGCAATTCACTATAGACATTCTCTTTTCCAGTAAAAACTCAATTTCAGTGGAGTACTTCTTTTCCATTAGTTGCTTAAAAAGATGTTCCGCAAATTCAGAAGCCTTTTTTAGAACCATATCAAACTTATTTTTGGTGTGTACCAGATTAGATTTCAGAGTTTGGATTTTGTTAGCAGCAGTCAAGTAGTCCATTCCGCGTATCTTCAGATACTTCGATGTCGGCGTAGATATATTGAATAGGTTGCTAAAAATGGTATAAAATATATACCAAAACTTGTAAAAATTATCAATCAGTGATCTTGCTGAAAAAGATATATGTAACGGGAAATCGTAAATTTCAGTGATATAGTTTGTAGGCATTTAAGCAATGTTAAAAACTTATGTCGATCTTTAAAAATTTTTGAATCGCCAAATGTACTATTAAGTGCTCGATCCTTACTACACCACCTAGTAGCGTTTACTTTTTGTAATCGGCGAAGAAGTTTATTTTCACCTACAGACTCCTTATCCCCTGAAGTCCATACTTTCATTCGCTTATACGACTCTGAGCTAAACATGGTTGTAGCTTGCATTAAGTCCAAGAAGTCTATTGTTTATATGCAACATTCTGCTGCATCTATAAGGATGAAATTTAGCACATGTGCAGATCAATGCACATGATGTATATTTGGATTGTCCTTTTTTTCAGTTGTGCCTGCAGACCTTTATATCTCGCTCTCATATTTGCTGCACCATCAAAAGAAGTGTCAACTGTTTGTGAAGAAGGTATTTTAAACATTTGAAGTTCTTTTTGTTGGAGATAGAAATCTGGTGATGTCCCTAAAACTGTTGTTTTGGGGACATCAACCATTTTTAAAAGCCTAAATTTCACTTTACCATGTTACACATAGCGAACACAAAGTGGCAACTGCTCAATTACCAATGTATCTTATGTGAAATTTACTTCACTACTGAATGAACCTGATTGTTTTACTTCAACGGCAGTGTTTACTTGGATCTGAATGGCGAGATGAGCAATTAACATATTTATAAATGACTTGGACAGGAATGTAATCAACGAACTTCTTCCATGTCGTTTAGGATTTTCATTTTGTTCTTCTTTCTGCTCTATTCTATCCTTCTTCGTACTTTTTGAAGATATTTCTTGTCTTTTCTCGGTAGCCTGTGCTACATGATGTGCAAAATTGATCATATTTACATAGCAGCTTACCAATCCTAAAAAATTGCTGTAACGTCTCTATTACCCAAGTCTTTAGCTGCTTCCTCTCGATTTTCTCTGCAAACAAATACTTACCTCCCAATATCCTTGATCTTCAGATCATCTCTAGATATGTAAGCTAGTCCTTGCTTATCTTTTATTACTACGCAAATGTCTGCAGGCAGACCCATCCACAAAACAACTTCCCATCCCAGCTTTCACTGACCATATGTGCTCTTTACTTTTTCCCTTTGTCTTGTTTTCTATATAAAATGAGTAATTTGCACGGATCTTCCAAAAGATTGCTGTTGGGAGAGGGAAAGGAGAAATTAGAACTCATCCGATGAAAAACAACAAAAAAAAATGCTTCACGAATAAATGGGAAAAAAAATTGAGTTTCATATATATATATATATTTAAGTTTTATTGAAAAGAAAAAATATTAAAAAAAAATGTATTACTATTTTGGCCCACTATACCCGTTTGGCCCACCCCGCGATCGCGGGGTAGCGGGGTGGGTCAGTCTGCCCCTGAGTGCCTTCATAACATTTTGAATCTCTTGTTTGACCACAAGTAACTTATTCTTAATGAGATGCTTGTGAACCAGGATTCTCCATTACAGAAAGCAAAAATCCAAGTTAACATATGGAGAATATCCCTTTACAAAGATATTATTACGTAATTCCGTTTAAAAAATTTGCTTTTTACCATCAGAAAACTGGTTTTATAAAATTGTATATATTTTTAATTTTAAGCACTTTTAAAAATGTCAAAATTTAAAACCTTTACTGAAATAAATACTTTAAATTTTATGGTCTTTTTAAGAAAATACTTTAGGAAGAAAAATTTTGCATGCACTTTATCATTAGAAGTCAGCATTGTGATACTAAAAATGACATTTTGGAAAATCAGGTAAGTCTTCATAATTTTAAATTTTTAATAGGTAGAAAAGCGTTTGTCAAAGTCTGCTTCAGAAGTATGGTGAACCTTGCCTTTTCTGTGGTTTTAAAAATAGTACTCTTCTTCTACCACATATAAAAATAGCACCTTTCTGAAACCCTAGGCAAAAACAAGTTTATATTGCCTTTTGTATTGAATTTGCTTAGTGAAAACTGATTCATTGTTGCGTCTTAAAACCACTACCCTGATTTTTAGATATCAAACATATAAACATAAGAAAACTGCTGTTGCAAATTTAAAATGTATCTTTAGAATCTAAGAAGTGCTCTTAAGAATCAAAAATAAGCCCTAAGGTATCTAGAAAGTGCCTTTGGTAATCTAAAATATTCACTTTTCGCACTTGAAGCACCCTTCCCTTGTTTAAATCGGGAGAGAAACTCTGAATTAAGATGGGGCTACGTAAATCGACAAGAAAAGTAAGTGTAAACAATAATTCAGCATTTTTTTTTCAAAGTTTTTATGAGACTGCTGTGATTCCTTAATGAATTATAATTTTACATTACTAATAAACAGATTACAAAAAATTTTGCTATGACATTGTTTTATATCTTACATGAAATTTATAAAATGTAAAAATATGATAAAAAATATTTTAAAATGTAATTTAACCAGAAACCTGGCATCATGTTTCGCTTACATTTATTAAAACAAACACAGAACATATTAAGAATACCAATTTTTCACAATAAGTTAGCCAGAATAGTCACAATATAACATAAAATAAGTTAGTATATAAAATTTTGTTGGGACATTCTTTTATTCTCTTTCATTAATAAATACATATGTAAAGATGAAAGTTGAGCAAAATCTAATCAAATGAAAAATATCAAACCTGAGACCTTGGCTTAATATGTCAGTTCCCCGCCATTTGAACTACCTAGACAAACTGACTTAAGAGAATTCACTGTTAACGAACCAGCATTAATATGGGCTTTCGGAGCAGTAGTCCCACTTGAGAATTGTTTCGGGCTGCACGACACAAAGCTTTATGCCTTGACAACAGGCCCTGTGAACTCTTGATAACTGGGAGCACGTTGCCTTGTCTGACAAGTCCCGTTTCCAATTGTATTGGGATGCAGGATGTGTACGTGTATGAAGATAACCTCATGAATCTATGAACCTTACTTGTCAACAGGAACTGTTCAAACTGGTGGGGCCTCTGTGATGGTATAGGGCAAGTACAGTTGGAATGCTAATGGGACCCCTGAGACGTCTAGAGACTATTCTGACAGGTTACGGGTGCGTAAGCGTCCTGTCCAATTACTTATATCCATTCTTGTCCATTATGCATTCCGACAGACTTTGACAACTGCAGCAGGGCAATGTCACAACAGAAATGCCGAAAATTACTACCGATTGGACCCTGGAGAACTCTTTCTTGCATTGGCAACCTAAATCCCCAGACATCAACATTAGTGAGTAAATCTGGGATATCTTGCAGCATGCTATTCAGACTCGATCTACACTACCTCGTGCCCTTATATATTTACAGATTGCCCTTCTGGATTCATGGTGTTAGTTATCTCCAGGATGCATCAAGACATTAGTAGAGTCCACATGCCACGGCGTGTTATAGGACTTCTCCATGCTCCTGGGGACCCTACACGATATTAGCTGGTGTACCACTTTTTCTGGAACTTAAATTTACATTTCATACTCTAGTGCAAGGCATGAGTTATGACATGACCATTTTCAATAGAAGTTGAAGCTATCGAATATAATTTACAAGAAATCGATGAGTTATTAGTTGACTTTGAAGCTAAGAAGTTTTATAAAAATATGATTTTAAATCTCCTTACAACGAACACAGTTATTACATGAAAGCTTTTGAAAGGATTTCACGATTTTGCTTGCACATCTAAATTTCCACATGGTTGAATTTGATTTACGACATATTAATTTCATCATAACAAAAGACAAAGAAGAAATAATTTAGATATTGAATTTCCTAAGGTTTTAAGTTTAAAACTTACGAATTTTGCACCATGCATAAAGAATGTATTGGAATCATAACAAAAGCTAAATTATAAAGCTAATAACTACATATAACTAATATAAATATGTATATTAAAAATGTAAAAAGCATATGCATTTTTTTATATATTCATAACAACTAGTAGAGATTCACCGCATATTCGTTATCGTTTTCAGCAGAAAATCTGCGTTTCGCCGAACATTCATTTTCGACGAAAATGCTGCCGAAAATTTTCTCGAGACCGAAACTATATGTATTCTAAAAATCTTGTTTTTTCCTTTGGAAATTTTCATTTTTACTCATTGATTTCAGCTGAATCGGCTTAAATGAGACACTCTTTATTTTTTGTTATGGATGTCATTGTTTATAAATATCGGTCATCAGTGACTCAAGGCATGATTGCAAAGCAAGCAATGGATATGTGATTAAACTTTGAAGATACTTTCCACGTGCTCATTAAAAGCTGAAGACCTAACAGGAAAAGAGAACCTTTACTTTTAAACTGCAGATTCATTTTGAACGCTCTCTAAAAAAGAAGCATTAAAACAGATGAACACATTTTACAAAAATGAATCATAAATATGTATACTTAAAATTTTTTTTAATTACATGAATTTCGTATAATTAGAAAATCATTCTGATTGATCATTCATTAATGAATCAATTACATTTTATTTTATATGAAAAAATAAAGTTTTGGTCAGATGCACACAAAGTCAATTTAGGTCCGGAAGATAAAATTTTCAAACAAAGGCGTCATTTCAAAACTTTCTTAGGGGGCAGCAGGTGACAAACATTTTTGAGGGGGAATAAGAAAATATTTATTTTGATCTTGTTGTGTACACCAGAGATATAAATGATGCATTTTATTCTTACATATGTTTTTGAAATTAGCTAAAGCACTCAACATTGTTAAATTTGTCTCAAAATGTTGAAATGGAAAATAAAATTGATAATTAATAATTTGTGGGCTTAAAGTGTTATCTTAAAGCTAACGTTACTGTTTTAATCAAGTTTATCAAGTTATTTTCTATTTTGTGCATTTTTTAAAAAAATCTGTCCTATAACAACTGTTGCATTCTTATCAAATACTTTGAGGGCCCCCAACTACATTGTTAATTACTAATAAACGACTATGATTATTGGTTGTCGTAAAATAACAAATATTAAATTTGTATTATTATTTATGTTTTGGTTTCGTTTGAAACTTATACACACACACACACACACACACACACACACACACACATATATATATATATGTCTGCATGTTTGTTTGTTAGTTAGAACTGTGTTTCTATATACTTTTAATTAATTCCTAATAATAAATATTTATATATATGACTTAATTTAAATTTTTTAGACAGTTTCGATTTTGGCCGAAACTAGGACGATTACCGAAATTCGGTTTCAGTCTTAAAAACCTTTTTTGGTCAAAAACTATTAATTAGGAAGTGGTAAAGTAGTGGGCGTCAATACAAAGTTGAAAAAAATCTTCAAAGGGTGATAATCCGAAAAGTTTAGTAATCACTATTCTAGTCTCTCATTTCAGAACCCCTCCACCTACAATGAAAGTTTTAGAGAAACTACAGAAAAAGCAAATTAATTTATGAACATCGACAGTTCTTCTAAAATTCATAAAACACATTTCAGAATTATAAAAGGAACCTGATTTTTATAGAGGTTTGAGTGTTGCAAGAGTTTGCACATCTGGATATAGGGTAAAATAGATGTGGAATGCATATTTAATGTTAATGTACATAAAATTTTGCACTCAATCATATCAATCAGGTTAAGCCTTTTGAATTAATTTTTCACAGAATATCTATTATTGATTACTTCACAAATTAAAAGTTTCACATTAGCATGCACGCGAAGTTGCAAACGAGGCTGTGTTTTCAAGATACATTTGAATAGTTTTTCTACCTACCTAACCACTAAAAAGTTTTTCATTTGTATGCAGTTATCTTTGTCAGCATATTCTTTGCTAGATCTCTCATAATGCAAATTGACATATGTGTATATACGGTATGTCAGAATATATCATATGTATACGGTATATGTCATATGTATGTTCCATATCTCACAGTTGGAAGGTTATTCACCATCATTCAGTATACATCAAAATGTGTTTTTTCATATTATTTTTCCAAGAAAAAGTTTTGTTGAATAACTCACAACTGAAAGGTTTTAACTTGTATGTATGAAAAGGTGTTTATTCAGGGTAATTTTCTCAGAAAATTTTTTGTTGCATATTTCACAACTGAAAGGTTTCTCATTCGTATGCACACGAAGGTGTTTTTTCAAGTTACTTTTCTGAGAAAAGGCTTTCTTGCATATCTCACAACTGAAAGGTTTCTCTTTTGTATGTACGAGAATGTGTTGATTCAATTTACTTTTCTGAGAAAAAGTTTTGTTGCATATTTCACATCCGAAAGGTTTCTCCTTTGTATGCACGAGAAGGTGTGTATTCATGCTACTTTTCTGAGAAAAATGCTTGTTGCATATGTCACAACTGAAAGGTTTCTCATTCGTATGCACTCGAACGTGATTACTCAAAGAAATTTTCAGTTTAAATTTTTTGTTACATATCTCACAACTGAAAGGTTTCTCATTTGTATGCATGAGAAGGTGTGAATTCAGGCCACTTTTCTGAGAAAATTTTTTGTTACATATTTCACAACTGAAAGGTTTCTCATTTGTATGCAGGAGAAGGTGTGTATTCAGGTTACTTTTCTGAGAAAATGCTTTCTTGCATATCTCACAGATGAAAGGTTTCTCTTTTGTATGTATGAGAATGTGTTTATTCAGTTTACTTTTCTCAGAAAAAGTTTTGTTGCATATTTCACATCCGAAAGGTTTCTCATTTGTATGCACGAGAAGGTGCCTATCCCGGCTACATTTCAGAGAAAAGTTTTTGTTGCATATTTCACAACTAAAAGGTTTCCTATTTGTATGCACGAGAAGGTGTGTAATCAGATTACTTTTATGAGAAATTTTTTTATTGCATATTTCACAACTGAAAGGTTTTGCATTTGTATGCATCAGAAGGTGTGTATTCAGGTTACCTTTCTGAGAAAAATTTTTGTTGCATATTTCACAACTGAAAGGTTTCTGATTTGTATGCATGCGGAGATGTATCCTATGACTACTCTTATGAGAAAAGCTTTTGTTGCAAAACTCGCAAACAAAATATTTTTCACTTATTTGTGCAAGAATGTGTGAACTCAAGTTACTCATATCTGCTAATCTTTTGTTGCGTATCTCAAGAAATAGTATTTTTTTCGTGCGTGAAAAGTTTATTATTTAGGCCACGCTTATACAACTTTACCAGCTTTCTATACAGATAAAAGAATACTTGTTATGATGAAGTCGATTCAAAGTATATTTCAAATACATTGTTGTTATAGTTTGCACAATGACAACAATATATGAAGAAATCTTAGGTTACTTAAAACCTCCTATGGAAAATTCTTAATGATATTCCTAATAGATAATTGTAGCCAAAGTGAAAATACTAACTTCATGTCTCGCACGAAAAAAAATTGTTTTATTCGAGAAGAAAGATATACATTGATTATTGCGTTGCACAGTAGCTAAAAATGAGATAGGAGAAGTAACTAAATGCTTCAAGTGAATGAGAAAGAATAAGTAAAAAGCAAGTGTTGTTGCTTGTGGAGAGTCGACCATTAGATCAATTTTAATGTTTGTTTTTCTTTTTTTTCCTTTTCAGAATTACTCTTCTGATGCCCTTTTTAGTGTATTTGTCATCATGTGTACTTTTTCTCTGAAATTGACTTATCTGAATTACCTAAAAGGAAAGAAAGTACATGAATGCAAACAGTTTTAAACTTTAATGACAAATAATTAATAGGATTATTTTATTACATTTATGATTATCAGTTTGAACAAGTTAACAATAAATAAAACAAAAAAATTCGTTATTAAAAATTCCTTTTTTTAAATATTAGTAAATAACAGGAAAATTTTGTATATTTTTTAATTCCACAAGATGGGGGTCAATCAAATGATGAAAATACTATTATAATACACAATACAATGATAAAAACTTCATAAATATATAACAATGTTAAAAGTTTATAAATTTGGAGAATGTTAATCCCTTTTTTAAACCGATGGGTATGATCCATTACAAAAGTGGAAAACAGATTGATCAAAGATTTTTAAATAGCATGCAGGACTTTTCCCCTTTAAATTATTTCCAAGATATGTGATTATTTCAAGAATTATTTATGTCTTGCAGAGTTCTGCAAAATTAATTTGTTAATAGGTTGTGAAATAACTGAATCATAAATATTAGCAAAAAGTGAAAAATTGACATAAAATGAGGACTAAAGGAGGGTATAAGCCCCCCTGAATTCAAATCTTAGATGATATATTATTTATGATATCAACATCCCTTTTTCTATGTGCTTACAAAACGCACAACTATTAAAAAGGCTTTTAATCAGTATTTTTAATACTCATTAAAATATCAATTATGTATTCAAATAAAAAAAAAAATATTAAAAGCAAAAATTTCACAATAGTTGCATGTGCAAAGGGTTAACAGCAGGGCTAAAAAAATCACATGCTCGACATCAGTGTTGCTACTTTTTTCTAATTTGATTGGCACCACTGTTTTGGAATGGTAAAATTCACTTTATTTAATGTCAGATTAATTAAAGCGAATTTTACTATTCCAAAAAAGTGATGCCAATCAAATAAAAAAAATAACAACACTAATGTTGGGCATGTGATTCTCCGAACCCTGGTTAACAGCTAAAGAAAATACGAAGTTTTTGCTATTAAGACCAGCCTCTTTAACCCTGACTATTTCAATGTTTAGTCCTGCATCTGATTTGACTAATATCTCTTAAATCTGTTGCTTATTTATATCATTTTATATGTTAATTTCTTGATGAAGAGCTAATTTTTTTTATGGGAAATTAGCCAGAAAGAAATGATGAGGTTTAAATTAAATAACATTAGATTTGTCTCAAGTAAAAACGGATTGATCTTTTTTAATCGAGCTACACACAATATAAAAAGATTTTTAAACACTTCGTGCTCAAAAATTATTTTAAAAACCATAGACAACCAGTAAATTAAGATACAGTTTTTCAACAAATTGCATTTGAAAGTATTTTTTTTTAATTTGATGGTGAAAACATTACATTTATGTGATGCTTAGAAGTAATTGCATTTGAAAAGAAACGAAATTTGATTGCTTAAATCGATGCCATTTTCGATAGGACATCACCATTACTCATTACATCTCAACTCTCAAAGCCTAAATATCTGTATAGACCAGGAGCCGGCAGCACAGACAATCGCCTCATCGAGTTCACGGCTGAAATTCCAGAATGAGTTAAAACTCGATTCGCATATTAAAACGCAATCGGTCTGCCAAGTCCTATCTTGGAGGAAAACACCTGAAAACCTGATTTTAGCTGTTGACTCGTTGGTTTACCATTGTGCTTTCTTGCACCCAAAAGTATGAAAACATGGAGGACTGAGAGCAAACAATGCATATAAAAACCGGGAAAATATCATATAATACAAGTTAACATATAACGTCCCCTACATCTTCGGGTGTTTCCGGTTTTCATATGCATTGTGTTTGTAATTTCTGTTATACATTCTGAGACGACTCAATGAAGGAGTTGAAACATGCCAATATAGGTTTTTAATATATTTTTAATGTGTTTTTAGTAGTGTCTTTTAGGCAAATAAATATTTGAATATGTTTTGACTTTTCTAGTTGGGATATATATTACTGCGATATGGTTATTAGTAGACGTAAATAAGACTTATTACTCTTACTTATACTTACATTTGGAACATCTATTTTTTTCATTTTTGAATTTTGTAAAATTTATTTTAATTGTTTAAATCTAATATTATATATATATATATATATATATATATATATATATATATAATATTAGATGTGTATTAATATAATATCAATATTAGATTTTTATTATATATAATATTAATAATAATTAATTTTATATAATATTAATATTAGATATGTACATGCTCACAGGGACTAGAAAGAGAAAATTTGTTGCATCTATTAAATTATACATGCGTAAATATAATCATATGAATGACCAGCTACAGTGCGTGTAAAAATTTTAAGGCTAGCAAAAAATTTTTTTAAATTTTGATAAATTGAAAATGCGACAAGTTTTGATCATAAAGTGGAAGTACTAATATAAAAATCAACAGAATGCATCTGTGTCCTTTTTATAGCGAAAAAATCCTAATTATACAAAAAACACTATTTTTGAATGTGTAAAAACTTTAGACACCAGTATTTTTGTATAGAAATGTTATTTATAATTATTATTAAGGATAGACCGAAACAGGTTTTTAAGGCCGAAACCAAAACCGAGCTTTTAATGAGCACGTGAAAAAGTTTAGTTATATATGCATTGCTTGCTTTATAATTTGCATTCACGTCTTGAGTCAGTCATGACTGATAATTACAAACAACGAAATTCGTAGCAATAAATAGTATCATTTGAGCCGGCCGATAAAGCTCAAATCGATGAGAAATGTTGAAAATTTCCGAAGGCAGAAACGAGATTTTTGGAATACTGATAGTTTCGGTCCAAAATCTGAGTTTTCATGAAACCTTAGGAAATTTTGAACATTTCTCGTCGATCTGAGCTTTATCGGCCGGCTCAAATGAGACTATTTATTGCTACGAACTTCGTTGTTTGTAATTATCAGTCATGACTGACTCAAGACATGAAGGCAAATTATAAAACAAGCAATGCATATATAACTAAACGTTTTCACGTGCTCATTAATTGCTGCAGACATAACAGTAATAGAAAATTTTCAGTTTGAAACCTCAGAGGAGTTTCGAATACTCTTTGAGAAAGTTCTAGTATAACAGATGATCATTTACAGTCATCATTATAAAAGATAATTCAAGGTGTGTATACATAAAGGTAAAATATTTTTGAATTAAATGAAATTCGCATAATTAGAAAATCTTTCTGTGTCATTGATGGATTAATTACGTTTTATTTTAAATGAAAAAAATGTTTTGGATCTACGGCACAGAGAGACAATTTGGTCCACACGTATAATTAATTAATAATTATGTATATTTAATAAATACGCATAATTAATTAATTATTATGCATATTTAATAAATACGCATAATTTATTAATAATATATTTATGTATGTATTAATTACTTTAATACATACAATTTAATTACTTTTAAAAAGTTTTTGGACATATTCGTTTTCGTTTTCGCCCGAAAATAAGAAGATCTCCGAAATTCGGTTTCGGCAATGGAAACCTATTTCGGTCGATCCTTAATAATAATTATATATAGCATTTCTATAAAAAAAAAACACTGGTGTCCTTAAAGTTTTTACAAAGTCAAAAATAGCGTTTTTTTGCATAATTATGATTTTTTTTTTTTTCGAAATAAAAAGGACACAGATACATTCTGTTGACTTTTATATTAGTATTTCCACTTTATGATCAACATTAAATTACCATTTCACTTGTCGCATTTTCAATTTATCAAAATTTTTAAAAATTTTTGCTGTCCTTACAGTTTTTACACGCACTGTATATCTTTAACTTTCGAAATTAGTAAATATCAACATTATTATTACCCAGTGGGCTGGATATTATTAGCATACAATTCTTGAAATTAAAAAAACTAATCTTTTGCAATAGCTGTTAAGCAGATAGTTTTTAATTCACTTTAAGTTCTAATTCATTGTTATATATTAATTTATAGAGGTACAGTGAGAAAATAAGAAAATGGATACTCATATATTATTTTAACTTCAGAAATTTATTATATTTGCCAAGCTTGTTTTATTTAGAAGAATAATTAATTTGATTGCTCAATGGAACTTACTGTAAGATTGAAATTTATAACAGATTTAATCATATCGCTTTTAAATGAAACGCATTTTATGCTTGATAAAATATTCTTGTTTAAAAGCTTATTCTACTTTATTGGTTTCAAGCTTAATTCTTGTAAATTATTATTTCATGCTTCTTTTATTTATTCATTAGCCAAAATAGATTAAGAAAGATTGTAAATTATTTTTATCACAAATTTATCCTAACAATATCCTATCACAATATTTATCCTAAAATTTTAAATACGTAGAAAATTTCTTATTTTAATAAATGATGTAAAAAGAAATATCTAATTAAAATGCTGATTTTAAACATATGGCCAAAACCGTTAATGCTCTATTTCGTGAAGTTAAAATTACTGGGTGATTAAAATAGAAGGTAATTTTGATTATCACTTAAACTACAGATGAAATAAATATATTTTCAATTACAAAAACTATCTAAATTAAATACAGTTTAAAGACAGGGAATTTGTTTTGAACTAGGCTGTATGTATATTAAAATACAAAATTAAAAATTTTATACGGTACCCCCCTTTTTTATAACTTATATTTAGAAATAGTGCCTTGTGTATTACTAAGTTATGCTATTAAAAATTTGATGAATTTTCAATGTTTTACGGATTTAAAAATAGAAACATGTGCTTTTAGTGCTATAAGCACAAGAAAATTATAAAATTTGAAGTATTACAATATAGCATGTCTTGGTTACAAAATACTCGGACTTTATTTAATGTCCTTCTTAGAGGCTGGACAACATTTTTCTAAATATAAATTATAGGATAAAGCTAAATTTTATATTTTAATGTTTATGCAACCCCTTGTAAAATAAATGCTACATTTGATTTGTATACTTTTTGTAATTGAGGTTTGTCTTTTATAATCAGTGGTATAAGAGATATAATCACTATAACCTCTAAAATAAACCACCTGGAAGAAGTTTGTCAGAAAACTTTTGATAGGTTATCACAATTATGTCTGCATAAATTTCCTCAAGCAATATCTATAATTCATTGTCATTTACAGAATCTTAGCTGAGAAGTTATACAGGGAAAGTAGCATGCAAAAGTAACATGCTCAGAAATTATTAGTAAAAAACAAGAGATCGAAGCATTAGGACAAATTGCATAAATCAGAAATTAATGCAAATAATATTTAAGATAGATCTCTTCTTGTTCAAAAAAAAAAAATCTTGAGAAAATTAAAAGAAATGTGGATAAAACGGTAATTAAAGATTTATCCCCTGTATTTATTTCATATTTCTTTTGAACCAATTGTAAATCAAATGAAATTTCTTGTTTATCTGTCTCAACTGGTACTTACATTATATGGATATGGGAAAAAAAGTAATGGGGCTAAATCACTTATAAAAGAAGGAACTCGGTAAAGGAATTTTTAAGTGCAGTAAAAAATAAAATAAAATAAAATAAAGTACTGCTGAAATATCAAACAAAGGGAAGTGTTTTTCTGTAATCAGAAGGACTTATTCTGCTTGTTTTTTTTTAATGATTATATAGATTTAAACAAGAATCAAATTTTCAGTTCCAGAGTAAGTTTGAAGGTAGGTTGAAGCTATGAGATCCATTGCCATTTTCGGAGTAATTTTACAAGAAAAACTAGAGGTTCTATTGAATATTTGGAATTTGCAATCGTTAAGATATAATTTCTTTTAGATGAGCATGTTTAAATTTATTATAATATTGTACTACAAATCTGTTAACGTCGATAAACGCATCTGCAGGAAATACACATGAGAATTACCATTACCCCTCCACCCCCACACAAAAAAAACCTGCATACCTAAACAACATAGTCAAATTTAATAAGAATTAATCTTTTGTGTATCTTTGATAGTGCTGTAAAAGTAACGACTAAATGAATACCCGTATGATGTCGTTACTTTCGAACTCGCTACCCGTTAGAAAGTATTCGTTACTCGTTACTTTTGTTACTGTTCAAAAACCGGGTATTAACAATCATCGTATGTACTACAAACCTGCAGCAATAGCAAATCTAATTATATACCGCACATGAGTCTTTTGAAGAATTCGTTACTATTTTAACGTAAAATATGTGCTGCCATCTGTACGTTAAAAATACATTTAATTTTCTACGTTTTAATGAATAAAAATGCAAACAAAATTAAAATACGATGCATAATTGAATATAACATGTCTAAATTGTATAATTTCTTACTTATGAAATAAGGAATAATCGGAGAAAACAATTTAGGAAGAGTAAAAGTTCACCAAATTTATACGAAAACTATGAAATATAATTACACAGCCAAAATATTTTACAAATAAATTTGCTTATTAATTTTACACTAAAAGTAATTATGTATTATGAAAATTTAATTTCTGGAATATTATGAAAATATTTAAATATATATATATTTAATTTCTTACGTGATTATCCTATCAAATGACACTGTACTTCAGTCACATTATTATTTCTGAAATTATTGATTTATATTTAAAAATACCCTTTTTTCAAATATGAAATTTAAAAACATAGCAACAAAAATATTTGGCACAAATGTCATAAACGCACCACACTAGCGTGATTTTTTTTCTGATGCCAATTTGGTGAAAACCTCGTTTTCGAATACAAGTTACATATATATACGTATATATATTAAATAGGGAATAACAATAAATAAAAAATGTTTCATTAATAACTATAGAACAAAACAATTTATATAATTTAAAAAAGAAAATAAAAGTAACTATACAATTTATTAACGAATAAACAACATCCGAGTTACCATATCAAGCAAAATAACGGCACTTTGGCGCCAGTTAAGTACCCCGGTGATTATATGACATTGGCCTCAGAAAAAAATTGCGCCAATATGGTGCGTATATGACATCTGTGCCAATTATTTTTACAAGCCAAACAGAAAAAAAAAAAGAAAAAAAAAGCAATTTAACAAATTACAACGACCATTTGGAAAATGATTTTTTCAAAGACTAAAATTTAAGACATAAAAAATCGCACGGAGTTGATCATACATATTTCGTACGCCATGGATTAAACATTAACATTCTTGGACCAATTTTAAATGAAATTTCATTTTTAAATTTCTAAACATCCCACAATATTACTTTTTATATCGTCGTATAGAGAAAAAAATACATTTTTAATTGCAATTTGTTTGAAAGCTGTATCTCAATTTGTTTCTGAGTTATTAATTTTTTTTGTAGTTTTTATTACTTTTTTGTCATAGTGGCAACAGAAGTATCCATCTCTGTTGAAAGCAAAGGGAAAATACAGATTACTGTATAGACCCATCAGGAAACGAATAAAATGCGGATTCAACCAATAAAAAGCTTCAGATATGTTTTTGATTTCCTACCCTAACAGAGGACAATAACCATTTTTCCAAATGGTTAAAAAAAATTAGAAAACAGCAATTCTTCTTTTTCAGAATTTAGTGTCACCCCCGATGAAAAAAAAATATGTACATAAATATAGATAGTTCAGTTATAAGACTTAAAACACACGCGTTTATTTTATATAAAATGACGTGATCCGCGTCCGCTGAAGAATTTCTTTCGTTATTTAAGAAATACGACAAAAAAATCTCATGATTCATATGCTTTCATTTGTTTGTAATATTAATGTAGATACTTAAAACTAAATTCAGTTTTTATAAAAACTTCATGTTTTATCAGAAGTTATTAACTTATATTTCTTCGAAACAGCAGGTATTTTAATTACCTTTTTTTTTTTTCAGTTTTTATGAGAAAATGACAACAAAAAGATATAATTGGTACTTTCCAACTACTTTTCCTGTACTTTTACTTTCTACAGAAATGGAGTACTTGAGTTACAAAAATTAAACAAATGACATTTAAAACTACAAAAAAAAAAAAAAAAATAATATTTCAAAAATAAATCGAGATGCAGTTTTCAAACAAATTGCATTTAAAAGTACTTTTTTCCCCAATACGACGGTATAAAAATTGGAAATGTGCGATGCTTAGAAGTTTTTAAAAATGTTGTAGAGTAATTAATCGCACAATGATACCTCTGCTTTGTTTTACGGATGGCTTATACAACGGGGCGTGGTTTTTTTTTTTTTTTTTTTTTTTTTTTTTGAGACGACACTTTATTAGCTTAGCTGGAAGAAAGAAATAGCATACCGGAGGTTAAAAAAATTAAACGTTATCATAAAAACATTTTTACAAGCAATCTAAAAACTCGTCTTTATCATAAAAATATATATTTTTTTTAAATTTAAAACATAAATACACGTACAAAGATATTTTTATAGGATAAAGAATGCACTGAAAGCAAACCTGTAAATTTTAGAACAGAATTTCTTGAAAATTTTCAGAATATTTAAAAGAAATGTGTTTCATTTTAGACTTTATCATCTTATCAACCAACAGTTTACGTCAATCGCATTATTATTTTAGAAATCTTTGATTTATGTTTTAAAATAATATTTTTTCCATTCTTTTTGGTTTTAATGAAGCACGCCTTTCAGATAATATATAACCTGATTTTGAAAAAAAATTCTTTCAGATGGTATTGCAAGCTCAGGGTATAAAATAGCTATACTTCTTTTTCTTTCCATAATGAAGGAGTCAACAAGCCCCTACGAAATCAAAATCGTTTGAGATTTGAGAATAAATGATACTAACAGAATGATACGCATACACTGATACGTAAACAACTAACGCCGAAATGTGCGAGTCTGAATACGAATTCCCATCTTTTACCGCATCCGGCTATCTGCTCAATTCATGAATTACACAAACGTAAGCAGCGTTTGAAGTTAGTTTCATTTTGTTCGGCTGCGTATTGACGCAGTAACGACTAACGAGTCGTATTTCGAAGTACCGATTCGGTATTTCGTATCTTAGAGAATACCCGTTACTTAGTAACGAATATGTGCGGTTTGCTACAGCTCTAATCTTTGAAAAAATAGAACATAAATGTGTTCAAACTTAACAGACATAAGACAGTTTTGACACAGCAGAAAAATATACTTTTCCAACTGTAAAAGAAATCATCAAAGTGATGTCAGCAGTCGATAGAATGTTTTTTCTCTTTAGGCGTTATTTTGTGATTATAGAGATTTATTTTGTGAAATAAAAGTTATTTTTTACAAAAAATACAATTTTGTAACAAAAGCTCAAATGTAGTTTCTCGGATCTAAACCAAATATTTATTAATAGTATTAATTTATAAAGTCTTTCTGCTAAAATTTTCCTATCAAGAGTCCTTGCTTCGTTTGAGAGTTACGCATTTCATGTCGAACAATTTTTTATAAGAATTCATCTTTTTATTGTATAGAATTTTGTAAAGCAGCTCATTTTGTGAAAGATCTTCATTTATAAAATGGAATTTTTGTAAAAGGAACTCAAAGAGGCTTCAAGTTTTGACATGATCAACATCTGGTAGCATTTAATTGAAATGCATGAATGAACAAATATTTAATACCTATTTATCTACCTATGCAGATCACTAGAATAAAGGTTTTTGGAAATTGTTTTAAAATACTCATTGAGTGTGAATCATATGTTCAATATCTCCATATTTCTAAAAATTCTTAAGTGAAAGGAAAAAAAAATTACTTTTTTTTTTTTTTTTTTTTTTTTTTTTTGTGAAACTTAAGGTCAAGCTCTTGCATTATGTAAGTTCCATTGTTACATGGGAGGTTTTTTATTAACAAAGTGTTCAATGGGATAACAGATAAGTACCAAATGAGATATGCTTATTTTTATTTATTTTATTGTTGTAAAAGTAAGGCTTAAAAATAAATTATATATAATATTATTCGCTAGAATTTGAATCTTAGTTTTACTTCGTCTAATTTTTTATGGAATTAACATCTAATAGGTATTTTCTTAATCTGTAGAAACAATTTAAGAAAGATAAGTTATGGCTGATACATAATAATGTAGTAATAATTTTATTAGCTTTTTTTACAACGGGCTTTGAAAATAACCTCTGGTGACCAGGACTAGTCTTTTTGCACGCAGGAAAAACAAGGATTTTGGTGCCACCCCTTCCCCACAAAGTACATTTATAAAGAGAACTTTACTAACTTTCTAATAGCCAGCTCATTTCAAAATTTAAAATATGTAATCATAAAATACGTAATGCTGAACTATCAGCTTTGCCAGATATTGATTCATTAAAACCTTGAAAACGGAATCGAAATACACAACAACAAAAAATACTTTGTACTGGATCTTTATCTCATATCATCCTTAGATTCTTCTATGTTTTGGCATACTCCACAAAGGGCGATTTTAATAATATCGTGCTAAATATACACCTAAGAATAAGCAACAAACAAAATCTTCATTTGACGCTCCCTTTGCCTTCCGTTCTGGCACACAAGGCACATGCCTCTTCTGCACCCCTCATAATTTCAGCCCTGCTGCTGAATGAAATAGAACCCTCCTGCTAAATCAACAACAGCAAAAAAGTTATTCTAATTAGGTTACCACAATTTAATACTTTTATTCCTCTTTACTTCATTCTAGTCTTCTAAAAATGTAACTTCCTTTCAATCAGTCATGACTGGTTTAGAAAAAAAGCTGGCAGTTATAAAACAATAACTGATTTTTTTTTTTTTTATCTATGAATTAAAAATATTTATGCTACAGTATGTTAATTTATTTTCATTTACAAAGGAAGCCAAGAAGTGTCAATTTCATAAAGTTGAAAAATCTTTTAAGATTTTACCTATTCTTATATTGTAAATTACAGATTTATTTTAATGTGTAAAGTTGACTGATGAAAAGTTTCTCTGAATTAAAATAGAAGCATTAAAATTAAACCTTTTAATATCAAAATATTAATTCAATATACTTTGCTTTGCAGTTTAAAACAAATTCTTCAATAAAGTTACAAACTGCTACACATATAAAAAATTTTGAACATAAAAATAACTATTCTTAACCATCGCTTACTTCAATAAATCTTACTTTCATGAACAAAAGGCAGAAAAATTTCTAAATTAGTTTATCACAAATGACACTTGTAAAATGGTATAATGCATATTTAATTCGTAAATTCAATGTTAATATGTATATATATTTATATATGTTGCATTCTCTCAATGTATGTCATGTTAAGCGTAGCGTTTATGGCTGTCGGCTAATTCGACACACTACAACTGGATATTATGGCATAGGCAATATAAAAAGAAGTCGAGAATATCACTAATCAAAATTATTTAAGTGCAGTAGTGTCATCATGGTCAGCAGTAAGGCAAGGATATATTTAATTCTTAGGAATTTTCCCATGAATAACGACAGAAGTGGCGATCAATCCAATCAAATAATTTATTGATGATAGGTAAATTTAATCAACGCCACTAGTCTAACAGTTACTCTGTTTCGAGTAAGGTCACATAGCTTTAGAATGATAAAAATGATCAGAAACGCCATCATGTCTAATTGACGAACCACTCTCCAAGTTACGTGCATTTTTTATAACAACACAAGATCATAGAAAATTCTGCTCTCCAAGCTAATGTATGATGTTGAATGCTAAAAAAACGAGCAAAGGTACAATTCTGACGCCCTCAACACAGGGCCAACCTAGAAAAGCGAAAGGGGAAGGGTGGAGGCCGAACCAGAGATAGGCTAAAACATCCGAGGGGAGGGTGGGGAAGCATGACGTGGACACAGAACTTATTACTTAGTGCGGAAACTTTATTAAGTGAATAAGATGAGAGCTGCAAACTAGCAAGGCATCATGGGATATGGAACAAATAAGATAAAAATATATTAAATAAACATTCGAAAGAAAAAAGAATTTAATGTCTCGGAATAAAAGGAATTAGTGGGTTTTACAAAGAAGTACAGTTATTATTAGATTAAGGTTTTTAGAATAAGGAATAAAACAATGCGCTGGATTAAAGACATGGGATTAAAATACAAAGAGTATTTAAGATATTATTAAAAGACAGGTAAAAAAGATAGATATTATAAGAATTTGGAGTAAATTAACTAAGGTAAAAAGGACGACGATTTTTATGATTACACACACACACATATATATATATATATATATATATATATATACAGGGTGTCCAATAAGTCTGTAAAAATAATAATTTTGTTATATAGGGTGTGGTTTGCACTGTAAGACTTAACAAAGATTTGGTTTTTTGAAGGGACCCAAAAAACAAAAAAATTAGTTTTAAAAATCCATAAATAAATTCATTTTTCAAATATTCATAAAAATTTAACAAATTATTGTACCAGATTGTAATTTGCATGACAAGATTTACCGAAAAGTATAATTTTTTGTGGCAAAAGACAAAACAGTTAAAAGAGTTTCAAAAATCCATTCACATTTCAAAACTTTATAAAAGAAATCCACTGTTGCTACTCATATAGGAGAATGAAATTCCTTCATTTTTCCAGGTGTAGTATTTTAGGAAATTTTCAGTCTGGCTATGCAGTGTGAATTGGACGTGCCGGGAGTAAAATAAATATTGTACCACTGGAAAATATTAAAATTTTCCAATGACAGATAATATTGATTGAAATTTCATATATACATTCTCCACCAACATCACCCCCTAAAAAAACTCACAAGACTATAACAGAAATTGCTTTCCTTAATAATGTATGAGCATTTCAAATAAAGTTTCCTGCAAACTGAAAAAAAAAATCAATATTTTTGTAACGAATAACAAATTGCATTGCAACAAGTTAAGTATCACAAACTCATTATGTCTACCTTCGGAGAAAGGGAGGGAGAGCAAACATTTTGAGGGTTGGGTTGAGGAAATTTGAAAAGATTTATTGGTTAACTGTCACTTCCAAAAAATATATATATTGCAGAAAATTTCAAAAAAGTATATTAATGAGTTCATTTTTTTGTGGGGATGGGGTTAGTAAAAATAGGAAGAGGAAATTTTACAAGGAGAGCGATTTAAATGCGATTTCTAAAAACTGGAATTTGTAAAAACATGGAAGATTTTCCTCATCTGACATGGACAAAGCTTACACTTATTTCGAGATCTCCATAAAAATATTAAACTGCCTGAAATTTCCAGATTTCGGATAAAATACTGAAATTCTCTGACCTATTAGGCAAATTTCCAGACTTTTTCGGGTTCTCCAGGTGGTGTAACAACACCGAAAATCGTCATCTTAAAGAGAAGTGAGTGCACACCAGGGCTAGTCACTCAGTTTTCGATTTCTCCTCACTAATGTAAAGTCTATAGGCATTTGATGCATTCGTATATTTAAAATATCTCCTCAGGAAATTAATATTTTTGACTTCTAATTTTTGTGTACACTTCCTGTCTCTTTTTTTCTTAGTTCTCAAAATATTTCTAAAGTATAGACTTAATTTTATAGGAAGTATTAAAATCCTACTCACAGTTCGCTTGCTTTTAACACATAAAATATTAAATTCAGCAGACTTTAGAAATATTTTGAAAACTAAGAAAGATAGAGACATTCTCTAAGAAGAGTACACAGAAAAAAGGTGTTAAAAATATGAATTTCCCGAGAAGATACTTTAAATATACGGATGCATCAAAAGTCCAGAAACTTAACATTACGGAGGGGAATTCCGAAGCAGAGTGACCACCCCCCATTTAAAACTTGGTAAAGGGTCAGAATTTTTGCAGCAAAAAATATAAAAATTTTTTTTGAATTATCATTTTCTTGCCTAAAAAAACAGTTTGATAAAAGTGTGGGAACCACACTCTGACAGCACACATTAAAAAAATGAAATGTAAACGGACTTTGGGATATCCTGTATTAATACATATATGCATGCATAATACACAGTCCAGTCTAAAATCCAGATATCTCCAAAATCTGAAATGTATAAATGCAGATTCTACAAGTAATTTTGCCTGAGATTAATTTTGTTTTTCCACTTTACATGACAATAATAAGCTATTTCCTCAAATATTTTTAGAAATTATAGATTTTGTAAAATCTTTCACTATTAAAGATACAACATGGTGTGTGCTGATGGTTAAAATATAATTAACTTTTTGAAAAACATTATCGAGCCTATATTTGCTTTGCATCATCTGTTGCCCACAATACATTAAATAATGCAAGAAAAGACTTGGAACAGAAAAACCTTATCTCTGAACACGAATCAATGTTTGTATATAAGATTAAAAAAAAGAGACTTTCAACATATTCCTAAGATAAAAATATTGTTTAAAAAATCAATGGAAAATACTTAAATAAATATTTCTTAAATTAGGAAGTTTTCTTTTTAATTTATAATCTGTATTTTTAATTCATATTTATTTTTTAACTGCATATGGAAATTATTACCTCAAATTCAATTTATTATACTTCTAGAGCCTGCACAAACTCAAATTGCTGAGTATAGCATATTTCCTGATTTTCGGATGCTCTACCGTACAGATATATATTACTACATTTCATACACAATGAACGATTTTCGGATGCTCTACCGTAAGATATATATTACTACATTTCATTCACAATGAACTTCCGTTAAGACGGCAACGTTTAAGATGGATTTCTCATTATTACGTACAAAAACAAAAATCCCCGGCTAAGGTCTATAGGAAGTGAATGTAACAGACATCATTTAATACATACAGTTTAAGAGTTCATTCGTTAAGGTGGACAAATATTCGTCAGGACAATGAAATTTGGAAATTTTTTCTATTCTATTTTTAAGATGAAAATAGAAGAAATCTCACATTTGATGGTCCGGAGCAGTTGTGACGTCGCCACTTGCTCTCTGAAACTGTGCACTAATTGTCTAATAAGGGGGAAAGGAAAGGGTTTCAGTTCACGTTTTCTCCCCAAATAATTTTTTTTTTCATTTTGAAATTAATCTTGTACATTTTTTTTTGTTGTTGTCTTTTTAGACCTAATAACATAATAAGTATTTTTTACAGTAATGCAAAACGTTAGATTTATAACACTTGTTATAATTGACTCTCGTTCGTTGTCAGAATCGATACAGACTCGTTGATACAGATGCTTGCCCTTGACTATCCGTCTTAACAAGAGTTCACTATATATATGCAGAGAGGTAGGTAGCTATAAGCATTAACAGCTTCATTTTTTTAAACGGAAAACTTGATTAAAATCCAACCTGTTCTACTTTGTTAATTGTTTTACCTTTGAAGAATCAGAAAATCCTTTTACAAATCTTTATCACTTGCCCGGTCTGATATTCATATACCTAATGCGAGCAAACTGCAGTGTGACTCTTAACCCGTTCGGGACGAGCAACTGGTATTCGTGCCGGCCTTGTTTGCACTTTCATCCCGCGCGACGGGTATACGTGCCGGCGGTTTTGGCACTCACATCCCAAGCGACCGGTATTCATGCCACACAGTTGGAACGTTTTATTCCAGAAAGTTTAACTCAGAAAATAAAATTCGTAATGAAATTTGAATATACATTTGACAAGAACATATTTCCTTCTATCTAGGAAAGCAAATGAAATCAATTAATATATTTTTAATCCATGTCAATTTAATTTTCTTCCAAAAATGACTACAATGAAAAAAAAGAGTGTTTATTTCACATGCATTGCTTCTGAAACGTGATTTTCTTTCTATCATAAATCTATGTGTCAAATGAAACATTATTTTTTGTTTATCAGATATTTTTCTTCGACACTTTGGAAAAGGAATGGTTGAGTCAGCTGATCAACTCTAAGCTTATGACGTAAGCTTCACGTACGCATATGGCTAGGCTTCCAGATGATTCATTTTCAATTACTTTTTTCTACTACTTTTATCTCGATTGGAAAGAGTTTATTTGTACGTCGTGGTGATTAATAGTTTCGCATTTTCATTCATTGAGGAGGAAAGTGGGAGGCCTATTTATATTTTTTATTTTATTTCAACAAATGCTGCTACGCAGTTTAAATATTTGCAGATGCTTGTTCAAAATATTTTCGGCGCCGTCAAGTCAAGAAAACTTTTGTGCACTCTTCTTCTTTTTTTTTTTTTTTTTAGTTTTCCTTCAATAGTTATTCATACTGTTTCAAATAATTTCGTCTTAAATTATCTATATTTATGTATCTTATTTTACAAACTCATTAAAATATCTAAAAACGCAGGTATTTTACTGACAATGGAATAGCTGGCATAGTGAAAACTATTTAGTAAAAAAAAAAAAAAAAAGAAAATGCATGAAATTAATGTATTTTCAGAAAGTAAAATTTAAGAGAATGATGTGATTCTAACACAGTCATAACTCTGACATTTTCAGAAATGTTCGCAGGTTTTAAAATTAATAGTTTCAATTAATAGTCAGTTTGCCCCTTATAATTGAATACATTTATATGATTTCGTTAATATTTCCATTTTATAAAACACTTTTAACATTAACGGCATTTTTTATCAGTATATTTAAAATTATTATTCAGTTTTATTTATTATTAAAAAATATTATTCAATACTTTTAACATCATAAATTTATTTATATGTTTAAATATATATATATATATATATATATATGTTAAAAGATGTTTATAAAGATAGTTTA
This sequence comes from Maratus speciosus, assembly GCA_963932465.1. NCBI lineage: Eukaryota > Metazoa > Arthropoda > Arachnida > Araneae > Salticidae > Maratus > Maratus speciosus. Next base: position 397,732,167 of record OZ010799.1, on the reverse strand, counting down.
ACATAAACAATTTTTTGTTATTCATGTTTACTTATTCTTATTAAATATTCTTTAATTTATATTTCATTTTATTATACGTTACAATATGTAATATTTCTTTTATTTTCAAAAATATTTTGAACATCAACAACTTTTTAGATAGGTTTGTTTTTAAGTATAATTCTATTTTACTTATTATTATTTATTATTATTTAACATTTTTTATTTGATATATATTTTATGACTGACCATATAACATGTAAATTTTGAATTTCCACAAATATTTTAAATTGAATTAAAAGTTTTCAAACTATTTTTTATGTCTGTGTGCATAATAAGTATTAAAAAGTTGCATGCAGAAGTTGCTTGCAAGTTTTATTTAATTATTTTTATTTGTGAATAAATCAGCTTTTTAAAAATACTTGTTTTATTTACGGAATGTATTAACAATTATTTAGAAACAAAACTATTATTTTTTTAAACAAAATGATCCTTTATTTCAGCAAAACATTTCATATGTTGCTATATTAAAGGAACGTAACATTAGGAAACAATGTAAAGGAACGTAACATTAACCTCTGTCACTGGAAGAAAGAAACATTAATGTCATTACTTTCATGTAAAAGATAAACACGTATGGTCTACATTTTGCCAAATAAATTTTATACTATTCAGAGTTTCATTCAGGCACCTCTCTCTGGGAGGGCAATGCCTATGCAGAACAAGCTAACAGCCCACACCACACACATATCAAGAAACATTACAATTAAACTCAACATTCTATGCATATCAGTAAATGAGGGTGGATAGGATCTTTTTCCCCACAGGATATCTTTTTTACTGACTTTGAATAAAACTATATTACAATGCATTCTTTACAAGTGATATGGAATAATTAGAGAAAAAGAAAATAAGAATTTTTTGAAGAAATATTATGCAGAAGTAGTTTAATAATTATAATTGCACTTGATGCAAAATTGTGTATATTGGAACTTTTTCATCTTTTAAACATTGGAAAAATTAAATTATGTTAAAATATTATTGGTCAATCAATACAGAACTCATACCTTCAAAATAATTAAAAATAATCAGCACACAAACTAATGCCTTATCACAAATTGAATTTAGAAAACTCAGCATGGCTGGCTGTAATCACAGCAGAATATCTCTACACGTGAAATCTTTATAAATCAAACAAAGAATGGTCCTCACAGGAAAATACCTACTAATATTTATGTGTCAGCATGAAAAGTTTACGCATGACAAAATGGCATATTTAAAAAGAGAAAAGTATAGTACATGAACTGAACACTCTGAGAAAAAGAAACTAGGAATTTTTTGTCATGAAAAGAGAGCTCCTCGGCCCGCTGCACATGAAAATTTCCTATCTGAAAGAAATACAGAAAGAATAACTATTGCAATGCTATAAGAATATAAGAGCAATGAAATTTGCCACTCAAGAAATCAAATGTCAATTTCAAATAAAAATATGCATCCCTATTTTGGTAAATCATCCATTGTAGCCAGTGAAAATGCCAAAAACAAAAAACTATCTAAGCAGGCATGAAATTAAAGTCAATTTCCATCTGAGCAAAGTCTCCTCCATGCTACACTTACAACAAGGATGCTGTATTTTGCTCAATTATTGTTTTCATAAAAGTCGATAAAAAAAAAAAAATCTCCACTGTCACAGAACAATTTTAAAAACAACATCTCAATGACATTAAACAAAGAAAGATAATAACCTACAAATAAATAAATGATTTATGTTTAATTCTAAAATTTGAATATTTATGCAAATTAACATTATCTTAATAAATTAGGAAAATGAAATAATATTTTCATGTTAATTAAAAATTCAGTTATTATAGAAAGTTTTGCACAAGTACTAAACCGGCTAAAACCTTCGTTAAAAGTGGAATTCAAACCACTAAAAACAACCATGTCTATATCAGGATTCAAACTTAGGAGCATTTGTAAACATCCAGGATGGTAATCAGTAAACAAATAGGTGGTAAATATCTCAAAAGAATGTATATAAAAGCTATATAGGTACGATTATTTATAATTATATACAAGTACTTTTTTTTTAAATTGAATGTAGACTGAATTCTTTGACAAAATTAGTCTTCTGAAAGTATACTTATAAAAAAGTAGTTTGTAATCATAACTTTTTAGGACAAGTTGTTATAGCTGTAGTTAACTAAATATTTTAATAAAATGTAACAGTATGATGTTTACACAAACAGACAGAAAAAGTAGGTTTTCCAATCACCGAGTAAATACTAGTGTAATAAATATTTAACATAGAAAATATTGAATTTTTCTTTCAATAAATCTGCTTCGAAATATTTATAATTTAAAAAAAAAAATCAAAATCACAAGTATTCTGCACAAATTATATCTGTCTGTATATCGAACTAATACAAAAAGAATTAATAAAAAAATTAGATTGATTACTCGAAAACTATAACTTACCACACCTAACTCTTTTATGCTACATTTCACAAAATGGCGACATGACGCTATATGTGGGAGTAAGGAATTCGATTAGAAATCTGTGTTCGATTTACGGTTTTCCATGCTGCCATCTTTTGCCTAAATTGTTTTTTTTTTTTTTTTTTTTTTTTTTTTTTTTTTTTTTTTTTTTAAGGTTTTTGATTGCATTTTAACTGTTGGAATTGCAAATGAAATTTACAGAACCATGTTATACAGTAGACTCCCTTAAATCCGCGACCCTAAAATCCGCGAAAGCCTAAAATCCGCGTATTTTTTCAGATGTAAACAATGAAATTTTCAGTTAAGTTGCAGGAACAAAATTCAAGATGGCGCCGAAATCGGCGACTACCGCAATGCTTTTTTTACTAAATTTTTTGTTAATCATTCTCTTTTGGCTATTACAGCTGATTTATTACTAAATAAATTTACATTACTTTTGATTTTGATATAAATTAGCATATCTATATCAAAAATTCCAGGGTTCGAAATGGAAAAATCCACGAACCGGAACGCTATTTTAAAATTATTGTTCGCGGAATTTTTTTTAAATTATAGACAAATTTATTTCTAAACATACAAAGTAAGAAAGTACATAAGAAAAGTATTCAGGACTCTAAATAACAATGAAAAAAGTTACAGTGAGCGCAATAAGCTACAGTACAGGACCCATTATCCGGAATTCCAAAATCCGGAAGGACTCAAAATCCGGAAGAAAAAAAAATTGAAAATTTTCTATAAATTTGTAAATTTTTACTAAAATTTCACAATTTCTGAAATTTGTCGAAAATTTTACAGATTCCTAATTTTCTTTTTGGTCTATTGTGTTGCAATGTGTAACCACTAAAATATGTTACATCAGCGATGAGGGAACACGGTGCACCCCCCCCCCCCCCCCAAAAAAAAAAAAAAAAAAAAATTAGAAAAAAATTATTTTTCTGTCAAATTAGTTTAAAATGAATTTATATTATGATTCATTTTTAAAAAAGATATTTCATACCCTCCCTCTCACTTCGATAAAATATTATGACTACACAATTATGTTACTTGAATCAGGGGGTGATTCTGAGTAAAAAAAAAAAAAGAAATCTGAAATTCACAGCAAATTTTTTGAAAGTTTACAGAAGAGGGAAGGGGGCCTCTCGGCACTAATTATGCGTTTTTTCCACGATCCTTTAACAAAATTCGCGCTTTTACGCGATCTTTTGACGAAATTAAGAGAGAGTTTTGCGATCCTTTGAAGAATTTTTTTTTTTTTTTTTTTTGCTATCTTTTGACAAAATTTGCGTTTCTTTTCTGCGAGATTTTGACGAAATTTGCGTTTTTCTTCCGCAATCCTTTAACTAAATTTGCGTGTTTTTCACGATCCTTTTACAAAATTTCATTTGTTTGCGATCTTTTTGCGAAATTTGCGGTTTTTCCGCGATCTTTTAACGAAATGTTTTTTTTACGCGATTTTTGGACGAAATTTGCGGATTTTTTAGCGATCTTTTGACGAAATTGCAGTAGGCTTTTTCGATCCTTTGAAGAAATTTGTTTTTTTCACTATATTTTAACGCAATTTGTGGGGGTTTTTTTGCGGTGCTTAGAAGAATTTTTTTTTTTTCGCCATTCTTTGATGAAATTTGCGTTTTTCCTGGAATTTTTTTGACGGAATTCGAGGGGACCCGAAATCCAGAAAATTCCAAAATCCGGAAAGCCTTCGGTCCCGAGGATTCCGGATAATAGGTCCTGTACTGTATATATATACTGATAATAGCATTAACACTGCTCTCCTTGCTATCACTAGATGGCAGCATAGGACTTTTGGAATCGAATTGAATCGATTTCATTCGTAATATTTTTATTTACATAATTATTTTAATAATTACTTACTTTTAAACTAATAAATTATTTTAATATTTTACTTATTTTAATATTTCACTTTATTGTAAGCATTCATTATAATTTCCCTTGCTTAACTACCAATCAAATTAATGTTTCAAAAATGTAAACAAATCAATGACCAGAAATCCGCAACATTCTAAAATCCGCACAACCTCTGGTCCCAAGCTGTGCGGATTTGAGGGAGTCTACTGTACTAGGGTCCCTGGACCCTAGTATAACATGGCTCTGGGCGTAGCTACAAAATTTTTTTCTGGGGGAGGGGGGAGGGGGAGAAACTTCAAAAATTTCCCAACGTGAAACAAGTTGCTTGCTCTATTTTCCAACTAAAATTATATGTTTTATGCGTGTTGGTAATGACACTTATACGCAAAAAAAAAAAAAAAAAAAAAAAAAAAAAAAAAAAAAATTTTCCAAAGAAAAATGCTGAAACTAAAAACATAAAAATTATAATTATTGGTTCATTTAATGAAAGTTTTTGTCTTCAGTTATGTACGAGTCATAATCGTACATCATATGAAAAAAAGTCTCCTATTTTTAGATTTCTGAGAAAGGAACAAAGTTCTGGAGGAAATGTATCAGAGACACTGTTGATGGACAACAGTAGAGAAATTAAGGTCTGGTATATGTATGATATTTTCGTAGCACAGAGAAGCATACGGAGAAATTGAGTCTGGCTGCTTTTGTATTTCATTTGAAAGTTTAACTATTTTTCTATTACAGAACTCAGAAAAGTAGCCAGCAAAACAATAAAAAATACTTTTTTTTTTCACTTTTTATTTAAAAAAAAGAAAAAGTGTTTCAAAAATCTATAATTTCCCAACTCTAAGCTCAAATTTTCCAAGTTCATATATTGGGGGGGGGGGGGGAGAGGCTGCCCCCCATAGCGACACCTCTGCTAGGATCTACATAAAATGCTGCACAAAACAATGCAATAATTATTTTAATTACATTTTTAAATAGCCCAAAAGAAGACGAATCACATAGAAGCTCATATTATATCATCTTCCACAAGAAATAAGTTGACTTTTTCTTAAAAATATCATTTTCTTCAAAACATTTTTGTCTCCATTTTGATATCCTGTAAATTTTGTGGTAAAATTTAAATATAAACAATTTATGTACAACGTATTAAATATGTAAAAAAAAAATATATAATAATAATCGCTTGCTTTCTCTTATAAGTTAATATATTAAATAGTTGAACATTGACTTTATTTTTTATGTGTGTGTATAGATCCATATTTTATTGAAATGAATTTTGATATTGAAAAATAGAAAAACTCCATAGAAATGTACTTCCACAACCCCTTTACTGCCAAAGGGAAAGAAAAAAAAACGAAAGCAAGAAAGAAAAAATTGAAAACCGTTTTATTCCTATTGCATCTACTTGATATTAGAGCTTTGTAAATTGCTTTTAACTAATTTCTTCCATTCTTACAATTGTTTTTTAAACGTCAGTTCTTAAGTTGTATTTTTCATTTTCTTACAGATTGATTAAAACAGTACATTTCTATAGTGTAAATTTTATTCTTTCCTAACATGAAGGCTATTCCTGGAAATAATATGAAAGTATCCGTGATTTTCTCAATGAGATTTAAATTTTTTAACAGGCGTCAGCTTCAGTGAACTTCTATCTTTTTCATATACTAGTTCTGGAATAGATGTGGTTCTCAAAGGTTTTTTCCTTTTGCAATACAGGAGGAATTTTATTATTAAACTGTTACTAAGCCTGCATTAAACTCATGGCTTATAGAGAAATGGGTAAGAATTGTAACTATTAACACCAACAGATGGCATTGTCCAAAGAATTTCTAATAATAAATAAATATTTCCTTCATGTATCTGTATGCATACACCATGTATGCATATGGATGTATACATACATATGCATGCATACACGAGATTATTTGTTCAATATTGACTAACTAATGTGTCAATTAGGCCATATTAACATGGACGTGGAACAATGGAATGAAACAGTAGATTTTAATTAAAATTTGGTTTGTGTATTACTGCTTGTAATTTTATTTAGAAGACAGATCGTTTATTTATTACATGTATTATACAATACAGACGTATCCATTATTAAAACTGTACTAAAGTGTAAAATTAGATGTAACAACATGGACTTTTGCTTTGATTGCATATATTTCCATGTCATATATATGTGCCACAGGATTTTCATATTGAATAATCTTAGTTTCTTTTTTATCCAATAAAACAAAAAAAATGTACTTTCAAATAAAATTTATTTAAAAACTGAAAAGTAATTTACAGTTTTTTTAGTTCAAAATCACTTTTATGGGGTGATGAAGGGTAGGGAGAATACAGCTATTTGATGTTATTGTATGTTGTTAGTGAAATAACTATAATATGTATACCTAAAATCTCTTAATATTAGCCCAAGTTATTTAAATAACCATGGTCCAGTTTTACATACAATAAACATAGTCTGCACTTTTAGTCACTATTTCTCTTAAGGACACTTCTCTTCTTCTGACATATTCGATAAAGAATTAACTTTTTGCAGATTACAAAAACGAAACAAAGTAAAAAAAAAAATGAGAGCTTATTTAAAAAAAACCGAAGGTGAGAAAAAAATTCCAGATGCAGATTGTTAAAAATGAAATGAACAGCTCAAAGTTTAAGTACGATTAAGTAAACTCGTTTCAATCTCTTTTGCCAAAAATGAAAGTAGACACACGCAGCACGACAAAGTTCTGTAAAGATCCAGTAATTAAAAATATGCTTTTACACCATTACCTTTCAGCGTCCCTTTTACACCATCCATTTACATTTGAATGATTCAGAGTTGCAATCTTTATTAACCATTTGGAAAAATGGTTATTGTCCTCGTCAGGGTAGGAAATCAAAAGCATATCTGAAGCTTTTTATTGGTTGAATCCGCATTTTATTCGTTTTCCGATTGGTCGATACAGTAATCTGTATTTTCCCTTTACTTTCAACGGAGATGGATACTTCTGTTGCCACTATGACAAAAAAGTAATAAAAACTACAAAAAAAAATTAATAACTCAGAAACAAACTGAAATACAGCTTTCAAACAAATTGCATTTAAAAGTACATTTTTTTCTCTATACGACGGTGTAAAAAGTAATAGTGTGGGATGTTTAGAAGTTTAAGAATAAAATTTCATTTAAAATGGTCGTCAGATTTCTTGAAAATCTGGTGATGGAAAAGCCTTTTCCCGAACAGCCAATGAAATGCTTGGATAATATGTAAGTTTCAGGTGGATAATACGTAAGTTTAAGGAAATCTGACGAGTCGCAGGCGATTTTTGTCACTTGCAATTTTTACATGTAATAACACTATTAATGTTTAATTCATGGTGCACGTAATGTATGATCAACTCCATGCGACTTTTTATGTCTTAAATTTTAGTCTTTGAAAAAATCATTTTCCAAATGGTCGTTGTAATTTCTTTAAATTGCTTTTATTTATATATATATTTATATATATATGTTTTTATGTTCCATAAGAGTGTTGCCCAGTGAAAACTCAAACTCCACTAACTTGTATTAAATATCTGGGCATGTATGGACATTCGAATTTTTGAAATATTTCCTTGGATAATTAATATTCTTAACTTCATTTTTCTGTGCACTCCTCTTAAAGTATGTATCTTTTCTCTAGTTGTCAAAAGACTTACAATTTATAATTTTATGTATTACAGTCTCAGCAAAACTGACAAGCTGTGATTAAGATTGTAAAACTTGAAATAAAATTAAGCAGTTATTTTAGAAACATTTTTACAACAAAGAGAAAGTCTAAAATGCTAATTTCCTGGGAAGATATTTTTTTAATTCCACGCTCATAGGTTTAAATATTCATGGGAGAAATTTCATACCACACTGACCAACACCCTTAAGATGCATTTAATAAAATTAAGAGTTAGGTTTTTAGTAATATAAAAGAACAAACATGTTAAATAAATAGTCTTTTTCAATATAACATAACATTTCCCACCCTTAAACTTACTTTCTGGAAATAGTTGGTTATAGAGCATACTTCTAAGAAGTACCTTACAAAAGTTATTTAAAAATGTTCATATTTGTTGGAGTGTGGTTTTAAAATTTTCTTACATTTTTTAAAATTATGATTTTTAACTTTTACTACAAAAATTGTCCTTTTTCTTGGTCAAATCATTTTTTTTTCATAAAAACACACTCACTAAGATAGTGTAAAATAGTATCAAGAACAAAAATGTTCAAATATTACTGAGACCCATTAAATTAAAATCGACTAAGTAAAAAAGTGGTTTTAATTAATTTTTTTTCAAACTTTGTGTTAAATTACACAAATATTATTTTTAATGCATCTTGGTTTCAATCAGTATTGAACACTTCATCAAAACTTTGCTAATCATCATTTAATTACACTCAGTTGAGTGATATGACTCTGTGTGTCTGTCTTAATTTCAAGAACAGTACAACAGTTTTATTTGGATCAAGAATTACCACTAAATTTATTAGCAAGCTGTTAACATGAAATTTTTTGGTGTGATTGGCCAGTTCTTGAAATATTTCACATTAAGAATTTTTTAAATCATAGTTGGAAAGTAAAGCAGCATTAATAACATAATTTATTTTACTTAACTAAGGCTGTTGTATGTTTTGATCATTTTAATTTTATAACGGAAGATGGTAAAGAAAAATTATCCAAAGAATATTTTGCATCTAAGGTACATATTCCGTAAAATTTTCCTATTTTTTCTATGTACTAATGGTATGATCTAAGCTCCAATGTGATTTTCCTTTCTTCGAATATCTTCAAAATCCATAATAATTATCTATTATATTTAGCTTTAAAATAAATGCCCAGTTTTTCATAAAATTCTTGAAGAGGCTGCTGAGGCTTTTGTGAGAGGGGGAGGGAGGGATCTCATCTTTAACTAACTTAATATTTCATAAAACGTGCAACCCACAACATGCAGGTAACTGAAACAAGTTTACAAAGATAGGAAGTTACATGTAAGATTATTAATCGAACATGTGTTGAAAAGTGTTTTGATATCATGGTGTCTATCGGAAATTTAACTGTAAAATGAAATTACTTAGCTTTATCCATAAATGTAAATTTGAAAGTTTTATCGCAACTTTCACATGGTATTTTTACTATTTCCTATCTTAAAAGACTATTTCTTTGTCTAATTTACTTTCCTTCTCTTTTAATTCTCAACACAGCAGAAAATATTAATTATTAAAACAAAATTGCAGTTACTGTGTAGTAGAGTTAGACCTAATGATGATCATTTATGCAACATTTTGTTTGAAGGTAAGTTATGTAATGGTATGATATGTATGTTTATCTAATTAATGCATCTTTTTATTAAATTTTTAATGCAACATTTATCCATTTTAAAGTCATTTTTGCAGTAATTTATTTTGCAGTTTATTTATTTTTAAAAATAGCAAAGTAAAATAAAGAGTCTTTTTCACGTATGCCACAACATTTATTTTAACTTAAACTAACATTTTGGAAAGAGTTCATTATAGAGTGTACTAGTAAGATAAGTACACAGCAAAAGGTATTTAACGATCTTCAAAATTCCAGAAGGGTAGCTTTGAAATTTTTTTACACTTTTTTTAATTATAATTTTCAACTTTTATTACAAAAATTGCATTTTTTCTGCGTTAAATCATTTTCCTTCATGAAAACACAAACGTCCATAAAATATCATAAAATACTCAAATATTAAAAAAAAAATTCAAATAGGGCCGAGTCCCCTTAAATTAAACAAATCGACTAACTAAAAATGTTGTTTTAATTTACGTATTTTCTTTTAAATATAATTTACACAAAAATTATTTTGGGCATATCTTGGTTAAGTTGAGCATCGAGTACTGCACCAACATTTTGCTGATTCAATTAATTTCATTTTATTGATATTACTCTGTGTTTTAATTTTTAAAACAGGGCAACAATTTTATTCGGATTAAGAATTATTAGTAAATTTACTCGCGAGCTTAGGAAAAAAATTATTGCATAATAGGTTGTTTCTTAAAATATTTCTCGTTCAGATTTTTAAAACCATAGTTGAAAATTAAAGCAGAATCAATTAACTATACATATTTTATCTTATGTGGCAAATGTCTGTTTTATGTTTTTATAATTTTTATTTTATAACAAAAGATAGTCGAAGTAAAAAAAAAAAAAAATTATATATATATCCAAATGTTTCATGGTTTAGGGACACTTTTCCTACTGATTTACTTTTTTTTTCTATGTATTAATGATATGATATAGCCTGCAGCTTGATGTCTCTTCAAATAACTTTAAAATCGAATTAATTATCTAATTATTTTGACCTTTAAAATGATCAATTTTACGAGAGGTTGCTCAGGTTTTTCTGAGAGGGAAAAGACAGGACTTTTTTCTTTCTAATCTAATATTTCATATAATGTGTAGCCCACTAAATACAGATTGCTGAAATTATCTTTCAGGAATACAGCGCAGCATGAAAGATTATTAATCGAATATGTATCGAAAAGTGTATTCATATCATCGCGTCTATCGCAAATTTAATCGGAAAATAGTATGTAGCGTGTTGCATAAATTTCTATGTGAGTATTTTATCGCAACTTTCATATGGTATTTTTACTATTTCCAGTCCTAAAATAACATTTCTGAATCTAATTAACTTTATATCACTTTTAATTCCCAACGTAGCAGAGAAATATTAATAATTAGTAAACGAAATTTGTGATTTACTATGTAGTTGAGCTAAGCCTAATGATTATCATTTTGACAACATTTCCTTTGAAGGTAACTTATGTAAAGGTATGGCAATTATGTTTATCTATTTATTATATTTTCTTATTACTGTTTGAATACAATATTTATCTTTTTTTAATGTCATTTTTGAAGTAATTAAAAAATGTCAATTTTATGTGCTAAAAATGCAATTTTTTTTTTCAATATTTTTTGTAATCCGTAGGATATTTAAGAGATATTTTCTGTGCTTAAATAACATTTTGCTTAAATATCTTCCGCTAAGATGTATTATAATCCCGCATCTATCATCTTGGATTTTTTTTTTGCGTGAAAACTCCTTTTTCGCCAAGTAATAAATGTCGCCAATGGTTAAATATTGTTGATAGATTAATATAATATTGAAAAAATTGGAATATAATAACTATAACTATTAATTAAAAAACAGTTTTAATTCACGCCAAGAAAAAAATCCAAGATGGCAGATGCTGGATTTTAACACATCTCTTCCATATCTTCTTAAGATGTAAATTATTTATGTTCAGTGCTCAATTTCTTTTAATAGAATTTTAATATTTATGTTTGTAATTAACCCGTAACTGGCGTGAAAAATATTGTTGCATAACTATCGTGAGTACATAAATAAAAGAGTACATAAATGAAATATCGAGAATACACATATCGTGAGTTGCATAACTATCCTGAGACTGCTTAATCTAAAGATGAATAAAATGCGACATTAACTCTCAAAGCACTATTTCTCTACTATACTTTATGTAAAGGACTAAGGTAATTCAGGGGAAGACGCAAGTTTGTTCTTAGTACTTTTATGTGTCAACAATGCAAATAATGACCGGCTTGTGTGACGAGTCTTGTCCCAGTGTGAACGTGGTTTGTAAATTTACCTTAATTTGTCGCCTTTAATAGCCATTATTTTTTTTTATCTTAGGAGCATTTAACCAGGTGATTAAAGCCCTTATAATATTCTGTTGCTCATATTTAAAGTTTATAAACGGATGCTTTATTTTAAATGAGATTTTACCAATATAAGTGAGTCCCACATTCAGGGGCGTAGCCACAGATATTTTTTCGGGGGGGAGAATTCAAAAATTTCCCAACTTGAAACAAATTGCTCCAATTTTCGATTAAAATGATATGCACAACGTGTGTAATAATTATAATGATACTTTTGCATAAAAAATTCCTTTCCAAAGAAAAATTCTGAAACTGAAAACATGAAAATTTTAATTATGAGTTTGTTTACTAAAAAAATAAATACACTTTTTACTTTCTTCTATCTTTACAAGAAGAAAGTATTGGATTCGTGAAAAAATTCGACTTCTGATTTTAGACTGATTTATACGTTTTAGTAAGTCCTGTACACGATTCGACTGTTTTTAGAAAATATCTGTCTGTCTATATGTGATACAAATTTTGTGGGCGCTTTAACACAAGAACTAATGCACGAAATTTAATAAAACTTTAGAGATTCACTTATACAGTCGAACCTCGTTAACGCGAACACTCAAGGGGAAACTTTTTTTGTTCGTATTAAAAGTAGTTCGTGTTATCGGAGCTTAACTACATTACATAAAACTTGACGAGGCAATCGGAAACAGTTCGTGTTAACGAGGTTTCGCTGTACCTTGATAAAAATTGGTGCTGATTTGTTCTTGGTGTAAATCGTCCATCAGATGGCACTGCTATGCGGCATTTTTCACGATTTACATGATTTTAGCGATAATTATATCTCAAAAACTATTGCACAGAATTTGATCAAACGACATATTCTGTTAAACCTTGACATAATTTGATGCAGATTAGCTTTTTATGTATATCATATGGCAGGTGGCGCTGCTATGCAGCATTTTTCACGATCTTGCGATAGCTGTATCTCAAAAACTAATGCACGGAATTTACTCAAACTTCATATTCCACGTAAGTAGCACTTCCACATAAATAGATACACATTAGGCTTGGGTCTATGCTGTCTAAAGCTATCGCTTTTGTGCACTTTGAGTAAGGAATTTTGGTTGCAGACATCTAAGAGGCTGGGTGCCAAAATTCGATGATTTGTTTGAAAAATGTTATGCTTATATCTCCTTTTTAAATGCACACAACTCAACAAATCTATACCTTTAGAGTTTGTTATTATAGGCAAAGAATTGTCATTTAATTTTGACACTGTGATTGCAAATTTTGACGCATTAACATGTATGGAGTAGAAGAAAATTCTGGGATTGGCACATCCGACTAGTTTTCACTTAATATTAATTCTTGTGGTCTTCAAAGAAGCCCACCTATTAATAACATCGCTTAGTTTAATAAAATTCCCTATTTCACTTTCATATTTTAAAAGCATTAGACTGTCAAGTCTGTCATCCCTCATTGTAGCTTGCAATATATATTTTTAAAATTTTTATTTGACTAAAGATTCTTCCATTAGATGCAACGCCATAAAGATAAGCTGCTGTGAATGTTAAGGTACGAGTATATAGTTTGACGGCGTGACCCAAATACTCTTTGAATTTCATGGCATGAGTAAAAGGTTTGTTACGTGAGTTGGGATTTGGTTTATTTCTATTTGACTCTGCAAGTCATGTACATCCGATTTCTCATATCCAGGTGGAAACATTATTAACTTTCCCTTGCACAATTGTAATTTAAATATGGAATGCATTGCTGCAATATTCTCTTGATATAGGCAACATTGTCCTTTAATCCCATTACTAAATTCCCGAAATTTTCTTGTATTTCTTATAATTCTTCACTGTAAAACTTATGTGTATCAATGTCCATTTGTGCCCATGTATGTGTATCAATGTGCTATTATTTTTATCTATTGCCTTTGGTGAAACCGTTTTCCTACGGTGTTTTCGGAACTTAGCTTCTCCAGTCACATCCTAATATTCATAATTGTTTGTGAGCTTGTCTGTAAGGAAATCTTTATTTCTTCAAAATTTTATTCAAGTGCAACGTGTCAGTGTTACAGTGCATGTCGATTTTTTCTTCAGTTGTTGGACTGCTTTCATGGTCATATTTCTGTTCAAAATTAAAATCGTCCATTTTTTACCTTTTTCATCCTCGAATGGATTTTTAGATGCTCCAAAATCTTGCACGAAAACTCTTTTCCTATTATGAAGGGTTTCTTCGTGCTAACATTTATAGTAACTTTTTAGAACAGCTTTAAACACAGAACACTGGACTTTTGGTTTAAAATTTTATAAACACATAATGAATATAAACGAACAGGACTGATATATATTTCCGCACACAAATTAAAGTAAAATGTGACAAATTTATCTAAACTAACGACTTCTTATATCCGCATTTGCTCAAATAATGCTTTTTACTTGACAGCGAAGGGTTAACTAATTTTTGCGGCAAAAAAATCACGAGAATGAGTAAAATATTGCTCAAAAATCGCAAAATTAGTCAAAAAAGTTGTGAAAACTCATCAAATCATCTTGCCCATAGCTGTGTTTCAAGTAGGTTACTACATTCCTTTCTGTTGTGCTACAAGTGATCTCAAATTTTCAAAAGAAGCTGCAATCCCTTTGGATTAAAATAGCTGGATTCTCTTTTGGGAGGAGGAGGGGAGGTGGTGTGAAATTTTTGAGAAAGGAACAAAGTTTTGGAGGAAATAAAATAACCGGTTAGTCAGTTATTGATGGACAGGAGTAGAGAAATTTAGGTCTGGTAGATGTACAATATTTTTGTAGAACGGAAAAATACAATGATAGTTTGAGTGTGGCTGATTTCTTTTTGTATTTCTTTTGATAATTTAACTTGTTTACTGTTGCAGTACTCAAAATAATCACCAAAACAATAAAAATTTCATATTTTTTTACTATTACTTTAAAAAAAGAAAATGTCTCACAAATCTAGAATTTCCCAACTCTAAGCTCAAATTTCCCAACTTCACATATATTGGGGGGGGAGGCTCCCCCCCCCCATACCCCCCCATGGCGACGCCCCTGCCCACATTCTGTTACACACACAAGGCAAGCAGAAGCAGTCATAATCTTGCAGCAATGCGGAAATAAGTGTGTGTGGCAGCTTCCCCCTATACTTGGGGGAAGATGCAACATGGTTCAGAAATAAGATAAAATGAAGATAAAAATTAAATAATTATTTTCTGTCTTCAAAATCACATTATCCAGTACTTACAGCCCTTGATCACTCATTTTTCAAACCATTAAAAATATATTGGCGACAAGTCCTGAATGCCTAGATCCACAGCAAGCCATATCATAAACTTTCAAGACTTCAGTTCTGATCTCTTCTAAATACAGCTTGGAGCAAGGCAGCCACAGTAGCAAATGGAATTTCTGGGCTTTTAGTTACTAGGATTTAACTTTATAATCCACAAGCAATCCCAAAACCTGCGTTTGATATTTCTGAGGGTTCCATTAATGATAGGGCTGTTGCTTCCACTAGTGGCGTATGTGACAATAGGCCTACACCTGCCGTTGATTCCACCAACAGATCATATGGACCTACATCAGCAATTGCTTCCAACAGCAGATCTAGTGGCAGTGGATTGTCACCAGCACAGTGTTTCGTAGAACACTCTACTTCTCCCCAGACTGGCGATAAATGCACCAATGTGGCAACCTTGGTATTTTCTTATGGCAACCCTAGGATTTCTCTTGAGAGAGCTGTTGATGGTTTAAACTTCTTGTTTTGTAAACTGCTTTCTTATTGGACAAAAGAAGAGAATCATGGACTGTTTGAATTTTTTTTTAAAAATATGTTACAGCTGGGTCAGGATTGCTGCGTTGTGGCTGTATTTCACTGTGAACAGTTCTATCTGTTGCAGTCGAGTGATTTTTATTATTCGTTTTTAATCTTGTATATTTTGAAACAAGTACAAATGCTTGAAAGGTGAGAATAAATATTCGATTGGTTATTTTTCTCTTATTTTTACCTGTTTTTTTAACTTTGCTTGAATTATGTATGAAAGAGAGGTTGATTGTTTCAAGATATGAATGACTAAAAATGATAGACTGAGTGATGCTTTTGAATGACATCCTCGAGTATAAGGTAAAATTATAAATTTAAAAAAACGGGGGTTCAGGGCACGGAGCCCTCTGATTAAAAAAACAACATTGTTTTGTTCCCCTTACTGTTAATAAAAGTTCCTTTTTTAATAATTTGAGTAAGTGAAAATTTTGTTTTTTGGTATTTTTGATAAAATGTATTCCTTTAAAAAATGTATTTCAAACCAATTCGAATTGTTTTGTGGTATTTTTGATAAAATGTATTCCTTTAAATAATGTATTTCAAAACAATTTAAAATTTTAAGTATTTGGTTTTTTTTTTTTCACTCAAAAATACAGATAAAAATCCACTTCTACATTTGTCAGGAAGTACACAAAGAGCAAGAAGCTCATTTGAGTTCAATTATAATTTAAATAAATTCAATGTTTCCTAAAATGCAATAAGTGTTATGTACTATTTTAGTAAACGGTTTTAAACAATATTTTTTATGCATTGTTAATACAAAGAATATTATGACAAACAACTTTGTATTTTTTTCTTTTCATTTGTCTCAAACTTGCTGTGATGGCTTACTTCCATCTCTCAAACAACAGATATGAATAGGATAATTTGAATTGGGATGGATATCAGTAACATTCTTAAAATGTAAAATTTTCAAATTGATAACTAATATAATTCTTGGGTATGGTGTCAGAACAGCTTTATATATATTTAGTTACCTTTTAAAATCTTTTGTTTAAACATGTCACTCAGAAACTAGAAAAAAAAATATTTTTTATTTTATTTATGGTGAATTTAACTGATAATATAAATAATGGTTATGATAACAAATTAATAACAGGAGAAAAAGCATGTCAAAGGATATTTTTTCCTTGTGTTCACATGTGCCCCACGAGTGTTCACAACTACCCCGCTGATGGGGCACATGTGAACAATTTTTTGAATTTATAAAACTATTAAAAAATGTAAGGAAAACTATACAGGTGATTAAAAAAAATTTCCATGTGTAAAAGAAAGTTCTGTTTACTATACTGACTACTTTTTATTTATAAGAATTAATCCAATTATGAGAAAAAGATATATTTATGCGAACTGTTCACATGTGCCCCCATCTCCCCTAAAGGAAAAACTATGATCGCACATGGGTTAGAGATTACTAAATATAGTATTTTGTCTAAAGATTATTACCTTATTTGTAGCTCTTGCCCAGATTGTTTCACTATAGCAAGTTTGCAGAGTTATTTTTTATTTATTTTATTTTATTTATTTAAGCTATGAGGTATTCACTACGGCTTTTGCTGGCATGACCTCAAATGATCTCAAAATGGCGTTATTTCCTTGGAACAACCTTCCTCCATGAGGAAAAAAGGCAGAACCTCTTTGCAGAGTTAAAATCTGCACATGAAAGCAGTTGTTTACAAACACATTCAGTGTTGCCACTATCAAAAATTAAAATTACCTCAAACTATTCAAATATCCTATAGTAGGGTATAAAATATTTTTCAAGGTCAAAAACTACAAATTATCTTGTTTTGTTTGTTCAATACAAAGAATAAACACTTTCTTATGTGATGGACCAAAGTAAGGAACAAAGTAATCGACGGTATTTTCTTTTTTAAATATTAGTGATAAGAAAAAGCATAAAAGTTGGCAGCTATATTGTTACCATTTGAAAAATAAATGATGGCATAGTTTTTAACCCTCTCGCTGCATATTTTTTTAAAAAAATCAACATAGGTTCAAAAATTTCGCATTTCTTTTATTACATATTTCAAATCTGCATATATTTTAGAGTCAAAATATGTAAACATTTTTTGTAAAAGAGTTCTTTTTTTAATATAGAATTAGATCATAAAAGAAAAAGATTGCAGAAATCGTGGGTTGTGCAAATGTTGCTACTGTTGTGTTGTCCCTGGAAATCGCAAGATGCACACCGAGAGAGTTAATACGCAAAAGAATGCTGAAGCGAATTTGTACATAATAGTAGACATTATGCATGTCGATTTGTATCTATATCTTTTTTTGTATGATTATTTATTGCAGCGTTAGTAGGGAATACCTCTTTATTTTTTCCAGTAGTGTCCTTTTATCTATCAGTAAAAAAAAAAATAATAATAATAATAAATAAATAAAAAATAAACACAAGTATTAAAAAAGTTTCATATATTTTTTTAATTTGCATAGGTATCTTACAATATCCTGCTTTGAAATAATCTCTGGTTAGTAATAATTTAGGTCTGTCTATTAACCTATCATTGCTGGACATTGTAATACGAACTTAGTAAAAAAGTTAAACAATTCTTCTAATAAATGCCATTCAACATCATTTCAGAGTGTTTACGGACATTGAAAATACAGAAATATCACAGAAATTCATTGATCTGAAAGTATTTTGATTATAAATTTGTGACTTATTCTATTTAGCATAGCAATCTGTTCTTATAAATTTATTTTTACATACTTAATATTTTATTTTTTTAACTATTCTATTTCCAAATGGCTTTTCTAGGTTTGAAAATACAGTATGGTAAAAGCACCAGTAGTCTAATTTTATAGTGGAAAAAGAAATGGATGAAATCTACTGAAAAAATAGACAATTTTCTTCTGTCCACAATTCCTTTCTGTTAGGTATTGATTCGTTAAATAATTTTGAGTATTGGGATATGATAATATTTCATTTAGCACTGAAAATAAACTATTTATAAGTCATTTTATGTCATCGTGGCCAACTATTGAATCATTTACCTTATTTAAAGTTCTTTTAGCAACATGCCTTCTTACAAAGTCTTAAAATAAAAGCCTATTCTGCTATATTTTTTTATTTTAGTGATTGAATTCTTCTTTTCACTTCTAGAACTTGATGAAATCTTCTGTTGGTCATCTCAAAAAACACATCAGGACAGCAGTCCAGACAGTTGAACAAGATATCATTTGTATTTCACAATAGGATAGCTGAATGCATTAAAATAAAATACAAGTAATTTTTTCATTTATTCTGTAGTCATTTTGTATTTTCTTCCATCAAAATTTTTTCACTCATTTTTTTTTCCTTTTCCATTGTTAAATCAAACTTACATAGGTAAATTTCATAATACAAGTATAATGTATAAATGATACTTGCGTATTATTGACTGAATTACATTGGCAAATTTTAGAGCTTTTTAATCTTTCACAAATGTGTTGAATATCCAGTATTGGTTTCAAACATACTTGATGCTACCAACTAACTGTAGCTTAAAAACGAATGTAATTGCCATTATAATGCATCACGTTTTGATGAACTGTTTTAGTGTTGATGATTTTGATATAAATATCAGATTAAATTGCACAGTTAACAAAAATCACCAGTCAGCTGTTTCACCAGAAGTGGATGTTTCCATATCAACATTTTAGCACAGGTTGTAAAATGTTTAGTAAATGGTAACCCAATTACTCTTGATATCCTGATTCAGAGACATCATCAATAATCAAGCAGCTATTTATTTCACATTGCAGTTTGAAATGTGATGTTACTATGGCAACGCCTCTCTGCTACACCAACTGACTAGCGATTTTGTTATTTGTACCATTTATTCTATAATTTGTAACAAAGTCATCAATGCTAAAATTTGTTGCCAAAATGTGACACTCAGTAATGAATTTCTACCCGTTCAGTAGAACTGCTATCTAAATTATTGCTGAGTTTGGCAAACCTAATTTTGAAATAACACTTTTAATTTAGAAATCATCACTTTACATTCCTCATTCTCTTAAAATGTTCATATAGGCAACAGCAGGTTCTAACTCACCGAGTAGTAATCTAATTATTATTTTTCATTAAAATAATGATGATACGAGTAATAAAATATTGTAAAATATTTTCTGTGACAATTAGAAATCTAGTTTCATCTCTGCATAAACACAATTTTCAACTATATAAATTGATATCATGTAAAAGTAACTGTTTTTTCTTTTTAAAATAGGATACATATTTTATTAAAGTTTATTATTATATTTTTATGATTTTATAGATCCATATGATATAAAACTTTAATTTTCATCGTGTATTTTTAAATATCCATCATTTTATATATGAATATAGAAACATCTTATTTATATTATATGAGAATTAAAATATCTGAAACTTTCATATATAGATGAATGAAAGAATTCACATTGCTCTGAAAATAGTGTTATGAATTTCAGCAGCCTAATTAATATGAGCATTTCTTATTGACAAAAATAAAGAAAAGTAAAACAACATTAACAGATTTGTTGCAAAGGTAATGCGGACAGTTTCTAGATATTTGGAGCACAGGCACAATCAGTTATCATTACTGAAGCCTGATAAAAATTTTCAAAACTAAGTACTTAATATTATACACCACAACAAGTTTTATATTTAAACTGTTTATCATGAATATGTGCATGGGAACGTCTATTTCTTATTCTCGCAACCATTAAAGCAAATTTTCATAAATAATTCCAATTATTTTATTACAAAATACAATTAAGACAAAAATTGATATAACCTGTTAAATACCATTGTGTTCTACTCGCATAAAACATATCTAATTTTTAAAAAAAGGAACTTTACAAGTCTGTATATTAAATCAAAATTTTAGTCACAAGAACAAGTGAAATGTTTTTTGGTTAAAAATTAGATATGTTTTATGCGAGTGGAACACAATGGTATTTAACTGGTTATATCAATTTTTGTCTTAATTATATTTTGTAATAAAATAATTGGAATTATTTATGAAAATTTGCTCTAATGGTCACAAGAGTAACTTCCCATATCTTTATTAGATCTTATTTTAAGGCATACTGCAGTTTTAACTTTTTAAATTCTAGAATGTGTATTTTCATTTAAATTTCCTGAAAATATTGGTTATGGTAAATTGATTTTGCCAATTATCTAGACACACAAGAAATGTGAAATACTACATGCAATTTAGATTTTACAAACCATTTTTAGAAAATACCCTATTTGTTCATTTATTTTAAAGAATATTAATAAAATTTCTTTAAGTCCACTGAAAAAGGAAATTCTCTGCTTATATTTTCTTATTATACCAACCCTTTTATTACCCTTTTTCGTTAATACAAAGTTTCTTTTTAATTATTACCCACCATAAATAAGTTTGACTATATTAAAAATTTAAAAAATATCATAAATTGTAGAGCATGGTCAAACTAATTTTCATTGCATATTTGTATAATTATTCATACATAATATTTCAATATGAATTATAATAAATGCATACCTGCAACATTGCTTCTAATTTATGTATCTAGAAAATTTAAGGAAAGTTAAAATGGTAGATAAAAATGCTATACAATATTGTAACGCTCACTACTTTTTGGCTTTTTACACCTGCACATTTTTAGCATACACATTATTGCATTAGCTACAAAAAGGAAAAGAATTAGAATTATTAGAGCAGGATCCTTAAATATTGTAAAACACAAGTGTTACGAAAATTTGTTAATGCTCCTTATAATAAAAAGTAACAGAAAAATGATAATAATAATTATTATAATAAATATAATATATTAATAATTGTCATTATTTTATCATAAAAGAGAAATGTTTTCAAGATTTTGTGCAAAACAAACCAATTTACATGAAATGACACCACATGAATAGTTGGAAATTCAAAAACATGGATTTAATAAAGTATATAAAGTTAATGTAAATATTTCAAGTATTCAGTAACTTTTTGCAACAGAAGCATCTACTTCTAACGAAAAAATATTCTCTTCATTTTATTTCTACAATTTAACTTGAGAGATAGCATTCATGATTAAATGATTATAAAAAAAACCGAAAAATAATTTGTTTTGCTCAATATATTTTATTATCAAAATCAAAGTAGATGTTTCTAATCGCTGACTAAATTATTTTTATTTCTTAACAAGCTCGAGGAAACAAAATCATCTTACGTTTTAATTATACTGAGAAATTTTCATTAACTGAAATTTATATAAATAATTTCTCTTTTCTTAATCTTTAAATAATAAATAGATCTTATGCTATTTACAAAAGCATATAATTAAATCCTAATAAGGAAATTACAGCCATAAAGTATCTCTTTTTTAAAATAAAATTTAACAACTAAAAATGAAAGTGTAACTTATGTTATAATGATACAAAGAGTTTTTCAATTAAATGAAATTAATATAATCAATTTCTCTTTTCTTTATCCTTGAATGATAAATAGATCTTATTCTGCTTACAAAAGCATTTAATTAAATTCTAATACAGGAAATTTCAGCCATGAAGTATATATTTTTAAAACAAAACTTAATAACTAAAAATGTAACTCATAAATTCTCTTAAAAATAGCTTTCGAGATTTCTCACATTACATCCCTTAATATCATGTCTTTATCCCTCTGTCATAGTTGCAGGATTTATAGGTCTGTCTCTCTAGTTAAAACACTGTTGGATATTGAATAAAGAGCTAAATCTGGACAAACATTGCTATAATCAGACATATCACAAAATCAAATAAGTAGATTTATTTATTAATACTTTTATGATAAACCCACGT
This sequence comes from Maratus speciosus, assembly GCA_963932465.1. Classification (NCBI taxonomy): domain Eukaryota; kingdom Metazoa; phylum Arthropoda; class Arachnida; order Araneae; family Salticidae; genus Maratus; species Maratus speciosus. Next base: position 397,709,535 of record OZ010799.1, on the reverse strand, counting down.
GTATAATTTCTGTATATATAAAATGGAAAAAGAAATGTAAAAAATAAAAATCTGCATGTTGTTTGTTCTTGTCGTTCTAATAGAAGTTTTGTTAAAATATTTTCGCATAAAATATTTAAATTTAAATATAGCAATTGGAATAAAATAATGTACCAAATATTTATTTTATATTCGATGATTATTTATAATTTGTATTGCTAGTGTAGATGTTTGTGAAGTTTGTTCTAAACATACTGTGACAACACTTCTGAGCACAAATTCTGTCTAAAGATTGCAGTATTTCCTAAACACACACTCCATATATTATGGCATAAAAAACTGATTCAAAGTGGATTTTGTGCAATTTCTGAGTACGTTTGCAGTAATATACTTTTTTTAACTTTCAAATTCCTATATTAAATTGGATTATAATTACTAGAAAATGATTTTTATAGCGTTAGAAAGTATTTGAAAGTTATTTACTACAATGAAAACATAACATTTTTGGTACAATGTAGTATTTTTAGCATTTTCTCTCATTTGTGAAAGATAACATTTTAACGAAATAATGAAAATACATGATTGTTCTAATTTTTTTCTACATTGTCATTACTCTGTTTTAGAGGAATGTTTACTAGCAAACTGTTCTCAGTTCATTAAAATTGGCTGTATTTCTGGTGAAAAAGTATTTTACATAAACATGGATAAAGTATCATTTAAAAAAAACTATCTACCTCTTTATTGTTCATTTCTAGGTTTATGCATGGATGTGTCATATGTCACTGTTTTTTTCATTTCAGAGCATAAAGCAATCCAGTTGCTTATAACAGTTAACCTATTCATTGCCTTGGCCTACATGTCTGAACCTCCACTCTTTTCCGTTTTCTTAATGAAACTCGAACATAATTTTGATCTCAATATTATAAAGGTATGCTCCATGGTCTAAAATTTGAAATAATGTAGAAAGACCTCTTGCTCTGAAGACCCATTAGCAATGAAATAACTCAGCAATAAATGATAATTTTGCAATAATATTCATTACCAAACCGGGTAAATATCTGTTTTACATTTGTGATAAAAAATGAAATCACAAACCTAATTTCAATGTACAACTTTGTCTTTCTATTAAGAATTCCTTTGTAAGTTTTCTGGTAAATTATTTGCTCAAAAATCTAATTTAAAATTGTAGCATCATACTGATAGTAAGAAAAAATTATTCCACATGCTGGATGTACAATGGAAGGCTTTATGACAAATCTAATTTAAATAGTCATATTCATATTCACACCCAGCCCCACAAATCTTTCACATTTGAGGTGTGTAACAAAAGATTTCTGTGATGTCTAATTTAGGAATGAATCATTATGTTCTTACTAAAGAGAAGTTATTCACATGTGAGCTGTGCAACAAAGGATTTTCTAAAAAGTCTAATTTATATCAGCACTGTCGTCTTCACACTGAAGAGAAACCTTTTCCTTGTGATGTGTGCAACAAACGGTTTTCTAAAAAGTCGAATTTGGTTCAGCACTGTCGTGTTCACACTAAAGAGAAACCTTTCACTTGTGACATTTGCAGCAAAGGATTTTCTGATAAATCTCATTTAAATAGACACTTGCGAATTCATACTGGAGAAAAACCTTTCACTTGTGACGTGTGCAACAAAAGGTTTTCTCAAAAACCTCACTTGAATGACCACCTGCAAATTCATACTAAAGAGAAACCTTTCCCTTGTCCGGTGTGCAACAAAGCATTTTCTAGAAAATTTTCTCTGAATGAACACCTGCGTGTGCATACTAAAGTGAAACCTTTCTCTTGTGAAGTATGCAACAAAGAATTTTCTAACAAATCATCTTATAAAATTCACCTGCGTGTGCACACTAAAGAGAAACCTTACTCTTGTGAGGTGTGTAATAAAGGGTTTTTGGATAAATCTACTTTAACGAAGCACATCAGAATTCATACTAAAGAGGTGACTTTCTTTTGTGAGGTGTGCGATAAAGGATTTTCTCAAAAATCTCATTTAAATTCTCATTTACAAGTTCATCCTGAAGAAAAACCTTTCTCTTGAGAGGTGTTGCAACAAAGGCTTTTCTCGCAAATCTTATTTGAGTGATCATGTGCTTCTGCATTTTAAATAGAAACTTTTCTCTTGTGAAATTGCAACAATGGATTTTCTTACAAATCTTTTTTAAATGTTCACCTGCGTGTGAATACGAAAAAGAATCCATTCTCTTGTGATTTGTGTAACAGAGGATTTTCTTAAAAATCTATTTTAAATTTCCACCTGCATGTGAATACTAAAGAGAAACCTTAATTTTGTGAGGTATGTAACAAAGGGTTTTGTTTAAATGTTCATCAGTATTTTCATACTAAAGAGAAACCATAAATTTTATTAAAAACACAGGTTTATAATTAAAAACTATAAACTTATTTAATGATTCATAAAGTATACAGTATAGGGTATACAGTATATTGAATAGCCTATCGGTTAAATGGTCACCATGGCTATACTGGATATCCCGAAATTTACGCAAGATTTGAAGTTTGTGCCTAAACTGGAAGATATTGAGTTTGACAACATGTTGTTTCAACAAGAGGGTTTCATGTGTCATACAGCCGGAGAAACTGTTACTCCACGAGTCATTTCATGGTCGTGTTTTTCCCGTTTTCATGATCAGAATTGGTGGCTTACATCATGTGATTTAATGTCGTTGGACGTTTTTCTTTAGGTTTATTGAAGACTAAGATTTATGCCAACAACCTCACGACCACCCACGCTTTGAAGGGGGAAATTGAGAGCTGTGACAACAAATGTCAGCCTATTTATGGAAAACTGTCATGGAAAAATTCAACAAAAAAGTACATAACCAGGTAACATGTGCCATGAAAACCGTTTAGGCCGTTTACCTGATATGCTATTCCATAACTAGCCTTATACTTTACGAGTCATTTTGCGACATCCATTTAATTGTACACCTACAAATTCACACTAAAGAGAAGTTTTTCATTTGAGAACAAAAGATTTTCTCAAAAATCTCATTTTAATGGTTACCTATGTGTACATACAATAGATAAACTTTATCTTGTAAAATGTTTAACAGCTGACTTTTTTGTAAAATCTTATTTTAATCACCACCTGTGGATGCACATTAATGGGAACGCTATCATATGTGAAGTTTAACTTAAATAACCATTATTCTATGTAATCTATGGTGTAAAACTTTACAAATTTTCATGAACATTTTATTTTATTCATCATGTTAATGTCCAAAAAAACCCCTTTTCCTTTTTTCTGCTTTCAGTGAAGATTTTTGTAAGTCAGATTTGAATTTATATGTGTATAGTCATAATAAAGTGCAATGGCTTAGTAGTCAGCAAGTGATGGGCAATAATGAGATTTTTTTATCGATTTTCTCGATCGTATGCACATCTTGATTTTCTTCAGCTGTGCCAAATGTTTCTCAATGATTCCCATTAAGCAATTTCTTTTATACGACATCTCAATTGATCTTCTTAGAAATTGTCTGCGGGTGAACAGGTATAAAACAGCCCTAATAAGGATTTTAGGCACTGAGTTGATGTACCATAACATGGGATAATACATTTTTTATCTAGCCTAGTGGTGTATGTCACACGGGAACACACTTCTCAGATATTATTATAGGTCTCATAGGGGCTCCGTTCCTATTACCACTTCAAATAAAGCGTTTTTGTGTATTTATGTTTGTTTTACACTTTATTCTCCCTCTCAATTCCCGTTTTCTACTTAAGTTTCATTCTCGGCCCCTCTTTTCAACTCGGCAACTTGGCTCCTTCCGGAAGGGACATTAGTCCTTTTCATTTCTCAGTTGCCTCCACCCCTTCTTTATATAAATTTTATAACGAAAATAAAACTTCATTGGACCTCATTTGTAAGATATTTTGGGTTGCCGCCCTTAAATCTACTTTATTTTTTTTTTCTAGTCACTATAGTTTTTGAGATTTATTAGCGTTTTGCACCCCCGTTAATTTTCATCCCACATTCATTTTATTTCATTGATTTTTTATTTTAAGTGTCTTTGCATTAATCCCTTCTTCCATGTAAATTTTGTTTTCATTTGATGAGTAAATTCTAACTAAAATACAATTAGTCTTTTTTTTGTCCTCCTCTCCTTTTTGCTGTCGGTTACTTAGCTTCTTAAGAGAAGGGTCATATTGATTTCTAAATTGCTCTTCCCAATTCCTTCTATATTTTTTAGAGCAAAAATAATTTTTTAATGGACCCTATCTTCATAGTATCTTATGTCGTCGTCCTTAAATCTGCCTTTTGTTTCATACTAGGAGCCATAGTTTTACATATTTAAAGTGATTTTGCCTCCACTTTCTACCCCCCTTCTTTTGTTTTTATCTCACAGCCAGATTTCTCAAGCTTTTTGTGCTTCAGCAGCCGTACCTGCCTCAAAATTTTTGTTTAATTCTGGTAGTAATTTCTATTTACTGTTGTACCTATGTTCTGATTCTCCCCCCTCCTGTTCCCTATGTCTTGAGGATTGCAGCGAATCATTTCAGTTTTTGACATTTTTACCTTTAAACACCATTGAAGCGCTCATTTTTGTTCTATGACATCTATCTCGTGTCAAATTAATCGAAAACTTTGTTTTGCGATTATGAAATCATCTTCTTCTTGAGACATTTTTCTCTTCATGACATTTCGTTTTAATTTAGTCAGTTGCTTTCGTAAATGGTCTGATTGTCTGCAAAGGAGAAAATTGATGATACTTCTCGTTGTCTCCCAACACTGAACAAGATCTGTGAGACAAGTGAGAGAAATAATAGAGAGAGGAAAGAGAGACAAAATCCCGTTTGCATAAGTGGATTTTGAAGAAAAAAGAAGCGTTTCTCTTGAGATGGGTGTAACAAAAATTTTTCTCACCAACATAATTTAAATAAGCATTTCTTATCCGTTTCCATTTCTTACTGTGGGAATTATATAACATATTTCACATACAGTTAATTCTGCCTATTTTATTTTTCTTTAAAGAAAGTCCTAGATTGCATTTCAGCTTTTATATGCCCAATTTAAATTTAAACATGTATTGTCCTATTAAAAGCATTTTTGAATTTGTGATGTCTGTTATGTAGTATTTTCCTTAAAAATATATCTAGGTGTTTATTTTGTGTTACTAGTTATCCTTATGTTGGGATATTAATGTAGCACTTTCGCTCTGATCTACTTTAAAATTCGCAAAAAAGACAAGTCGTTTTTTTATAAAAGACTGTTAGTGCTCAATATCGTCTAATGTTCCTATAAGCATTCCTTCAATGCTAAACCTCTGTTAACTCCAAGTGGCGGTGAAAATCACTTGAATGTTGATAAAAGTTAAAATATTGTTTAAATTGTTTTTTTTTTTTGCTTATCTGAAATAGGCAAGTTCTTTTTTAGTTTCAAATGTATATTTTCTTGGACGCAATTTCTGGGAAAGTATGTATGTTCATAATTATTGTATAAAATATTTTTTGTATTAAAAAAACTTACATTTTAGAGTCATTATCACATCTGAGAGTTAATTGAAATCCAAAAATATTACTGTAATTGATGTCTATTCTCTGTCATTCTCATCGGTAAAGGCTGACTAATGTAAATTTCTGATGCATCAAAGAAAAGAACTTTTTACTGCTTTCGAGCATGCAGAATCCTTTATTATTCCAAATGAAATTGGTTTTGCAATAGTATATATTTTTTATGCTTTGTCATTGAAGTTTTCTTACAATTAAGCAGTCTTTCTTTTTTTTTTGTAATTGATTATTTAATTAAAAACACAACAACATACTTTGATAATTTGCAATTGTGATTTTATAACACTTCAAAAAATGGGAAAAAATATGTTTTTTTCTATTCATGTATGCTGCATTCTAATGTAAGCGAGTTTAATGCAGGGATGAAAGCGCTTCACCACAAAAGGTTGATTTTCACCACTAAATTTTAATTTGAAATTTAGTGGTATCAATCGGTCCCTTGTGGTGGAGTGCTCTCATCACTGCTAATAGTTAATGTTAAAATTATTCGCAATGTACTGTTTCATAATTTTTTTAATTTAAGTACAAACTTTACTGCTAAAGACTTTTACCTAATGATCAGTAATCTTATTTAGAAGGGTCGTGCATATCCCAAATACTGATGCATCATGTACTCCATATATTAAAAAAAAATTTGGGAAATAAATTGCAAGGCATACAATAATTATATTTTATTCCTGTATTGTAGTAGTTATCTGTTAGAAAAGAGTCTTGAATACTTATCAAACCTCTAGATTATGTATTTAATTCACTCATTTATTTGAAGGCTTAGAAACCGATATTTATGGAAAAGTAAAAATATCTTTATTATTTAGTGAAAGAGAAGACAAAACAAGTTTCTCTTTTTTTCCAGTTTGATTATTCTCATCCCTGTAATGATTTCGTAAATACACAATGCTGTTATGAGAAAAAAAATCAGAGTTTTGGTTACGTAATCTTCTGTAAGCATAATTATAAATGTTGCTTACATCAATTTTTATGTGATTTAAATGAAAAATTTCTTAAAACATACACAGAAAACAATGTGTTTTGCTTTCTTAATTATTAGTGTTTTATTTACGCTTGTATGTTTCAATTATTATTTTTTATGTTGTTGTATGATGTTTTTCCTCTTATATTTTGTTTTACACCATTTTTTGTAATATTTTATTCTCATCGACATGTAGTTTATATGTTATTATACTCTTAATAAAATAGCTTAATTGCACATTTTGTTGACTTTTATCCTTCTTTTATTTGTCTTTTTTCTTTTTTTTATTGTTTGAGGTTAAAATGTTTCTCTTTTCCCTAATTTTAAGTTACAGGGTAGAGACCAGCATCGAGTTTGCTTCATGCAATTTTTTCCAGTGCGGGTTGTGTTGATACAGATATTTCAACATATCTTCATTCAACACAAAATATAAAGATGATACTTTAAATAGCAGACTATTTTTCTTTAATTGTATTAGAATATGGATTATTTTTATTCAATTTAGGGTTTAGAATTGACATTTTTTCGTCATGTTTCTGTCATGTATCGGGTTGATTTGAAATATAAATTTTGTTTCGATTTGGGTATTAACTACTGTTTTTTCATTGACATTCAGATTTGGGTTGGGGTGATTCTATTTGTTTTAGGTTCAGGCTAACCTGGTGATATTTCCAAAAAAGTCTAAAATATTGCTTCGATCAAAAACTACATATTTGAATATCAAAATGTTTAAATGTTTTAGTTTTTCTTCACAAAATATAAAAATTTTATTAATAATATGACAATAGAATCTTTTCATAATTTTATAAAATTATCGATAACTTTTCTTTGATTTCGTGTTGACATAAACAAAAATTTTATGTTCGAGTTGGTTTATACTCTCCCTCTGCATGATTTTATGTCCCAATAGAAGATAACCACAGGAAATATTGGTTTATAGTAAAAAATACATAGGCAAATAAAACATATAACATGTAAAAAATGAAGTAATCCATTTGAACCATTATGGAGAACCATGAGATGGAAATGTCTTTATTCACCTATCAAACAAAGTTGAAATACCGATTCTTATACTTTTTTCTAAAAACAAAGTTTTAAACGGCTATTTCCTAGTATTACCCATGTCGGCTTATAAACACAATCCGAACCCGAAAATTCAATTTTAAGTCGACACGAAAGACAATAAAATTGTACAATATTTCAACACAATTATGTAAAGATTCTATAATTTTATTTCTAATATTAATTTATCTCTTATGTTGAAAAATGAACATATATAGACTCATAATTGCTCAAAAAAGTAGTTTTTCTTTATCTTAAAAGCTATTCTAGACTTTTCTTGTAAAATTAGGCCAAACCAAACCACAATCTACAATAATTTAAGTGAACTCGACCCGCAATGGAAAAATTAGCATCAAGTCGAAATGCGTATCGAGTCAAGTAAAGTTCTGTTACCAGAACTGATGCAAAATTATTACCTTCTGGTGGGACACCCTGTATACGTTTTTGCTTTCTCATCATTTCTCAAATATCTGAACATTCTGATAAATGAAAGAAACATGATAGTGAATTTCAGTTAAAGACAATTTTTTCTTTTAAAAGTATCAATATTCACAAAAATGGATAAAGTTACTGAGAAAATTAAAGTTTACTTATGAAATTTTGAAAAGATTAAAAACGAGTTATTTATTAATCAAATAGAAATGTACATTTGAGTGATAAGAATTATGTTGCTAGTTTTAATTAAATTAAATAAAATTCAATAACATTTGCAAGAAAAAGAAATAATGCTATTTGCATGCTCTTAAGAGACTCTAAAAATTAAACTAAACCTGCGGCGTTACCATCCATTGAAAATCGAGGCCTACTGTGCCCAACCCTGTTTTCTTGACCATGGGCCCTGAGGTGTCAATGTTCCGGTGTAGCATATGTCCCGGTTAGGTGGTCAGCCTAACGCGGGATCCTCAGTATTTAATTCCCGAGCAAACTTTGTACTCATTTTACTGACCAAACGGGATGAAATTCCATGTGAATCTTGTTTAGCCTGAATTTAAAAGATTCTAGTGACATTTAAATCAATCAAAAACTAAGTTCTGCAAATTAATTACAAGTTTTACAATCTGTATTTGTGAAAACATCTTAAAGGGCTCCTCTGATATCACCAACAACCTTAAAAAATGTGTTATACTGTGTGAGAATTTAACACTGAAATGCTCAATACCTAATACATTTCTTAAAATTTGGTTTTCACCATAAGAAAGCTGAAGTACAAAACCAGCATACTATACATTAAAAAAATATTTTGATAAGTTTAAAGTACTTTTGACAAGACAATAACTTTGATTAAAATTAATTACTTTTTTTCAAAATACTTAAAATTTAGGCAGATAATGATTACAAATATCATACGTCGACATTAGAATTTTTTGGTGAAATCTAAATTTTGAGAGGTGGATTATATAATGAGCAAAGAAGGGCTAAAATTTTACTTAGTATAAAGTGAAATTTCGCAATACATGAGAACAGCAGAACACGATTTAGGTCATTTTTATGACAACAAATATCAACTATTGAAAAATAAATTAGAGTAAGTCTGAATTATATGCATAGCTGCCAATTATTACGCTTTTTCCTTACCACGAAAATTTAACAGCAAATTATGCCTGCAATTAATAAGCTAAAATTTTCTTTTAAATCTCAGTAATAACAGTAAGCATAAAAGTTGGCAGTTATGTATCTGTACATTTTACAGCAACATTTTAAAGAACAACATTTGATAGAAGCTGAAATGAAAATATTTAATGTGCTTGATCTAAGCTTAAATGGGACGCTTAAAATTATGAAAATTATACATGGTTCAGATTTCTTCTAAGCATAAGTCATTGAGAAAAATCCCAAGAACAGTCATTTATAAGAACTCAACCTTTTGTTATTATTCCATCTGAGAATGTTACATTGTTTTCTTTTTTACTGTCCTAGACACCTGTTACATCACAAAAATTTGAATCCTTCAGATTATTTGGATATATCTAAATATTTAATTATTTAGATTATTTAATTAATAAATTATTAAATATTTAATTTAAAATTTAGATTGATAAAGGATAATTTCAGTCTGTGAAACAAATGGGTGTTCTGCAATTTCCCCTCCCTCATATTCAGCATGAGGGAAATCTTGAATCTTTCTGACATGTTTCCCAAAATCAATCGTTATCATTTCTTCATACTTGTCTCTTATACCGAGGGTAATAACTACACGGCGTGCAGCCTTTCAGTTCTCTTTCTTCAGAGTTTAAGAGTTGGATACTTATATCAAAATTATACATAAATATAGACAGATAAAAAAAAATTAATTTATTTTTTAAGGAATTTGCTATTGTTGTCAAGGTCTGTATCAGACATTAAAACAAATCAATACAATACAATAAAAATAGACATAACTTCCACAGATATTTTTTCCAATAAAAAATTCAATACTAGAGTAAAATATTATATGTATTCTATCCTATCACTTTCATAAACTTCCTTAATTGCAAATGGACTATCTATTACACAACCAGCATTAATTGTTAATATTATTGTAACTAATAAATACTCATTTATAGTTAGTATAAGTAATTCATTATAATATATGGACGTAATCGTTCACTCTGAAAGAAAAGTAATTCAACTCCAAATTATTCATTTTGTATATTACTCGACAAATAAGTTTGACTTGGTGCGTCTTGCTACAGGAAAAGCGTCATAAGTGTAATTATTCAGAAGACTGTCAGATTATGTTATATGACACTTTGCCACAACAGGAAAGGAGGAGAAATTGGTAGGGTTGATAAATCTACCCAATCTTCCTTATTTTTCTACGCCTTTATTCTTAATCGTTTTACAGCTGTATTCAGAGATAAGTGTTACAGTTTTATCTCTTTCAGTTAAAAAAAAAGCCTATCTTGTATTTCCTATCCTGTGAAATCTAGTATTTTTGTGTTGTGTCATTTTTGTCTCAGGAGACTTCTATCGCAGATTTTGACTCTTTCAGAAATTTTAGTGAATACCGCTATACTTATACCAATATTAATTTTCACCCATTGTTATTCACATGTAAAAGAATCGAATGTTTTTAATCTTCAAATGAATGTTACACATCTTCGATTATAGTTGTTTGCTGTTTCATGACCACTTTTGCATAACTGTCGTATGTCATCTTAAAATTGGTTTGAAAAACGAAGTTAAACAATATTTTTAACAACAATAACGATGCTTTACTTTTATACGAATGTGAATAAAAATAACTGCAAGGCATACATTTTCAAAAACATTTTTGATAAGTTTAAAGCACTTTTGTCAGAGCAATAACTTTTACTCGTGTGAAAATCTCAAAATTAATTATCTTTTTCCATATATTTAAAATTTTGAGAGGTAATGTTTGCAAATGTTGTCCGTTGATATTGGAGTTCTTACGGTAAAATGTTGAAATATGTATTATATATTACGTAATCGAGGGTTTAAATTATCCTTAGAAAGGGTTAGAATTTTACAGTAGATAAGGAGTACAAAAGACGATCTTGTGGTCCAATTTATGATGGTGAAAACCAAATGTTGAAAAAGGAATTACATTTATTCTGAATTATAAAGGCACATTTTACAAAAATTTGAAAAATGTTGAATTAACGATGAAATGTCAAATTTTAGCACAAAAAGATGTGGTGGAGATTAAATATTCAAAAGATGTTTAACAGTTACAGATAACCTGACTATTACATATTGATAAATAAGTATAATCATATATATTACTTTTATATTCTAAATCCTTTTTTAATGCACATACAAAGAGCAAAAAGATGACTGAGATATCATTTGAAAGTTTTCAGAACAGTCTTCTTATATAGTCTACGCTCCATTTGATTAAAATTTCCCGTTAATTAAAATTTTTATAAATCAAACTGTCAGAAAGAAAAATTGGATATGTCCAGGAACAGCGAATAATATCGATTTGTTCAAATGACATAATGGATTTTGTGATCAAACAAAGTGAGCAAAATGGCTGAATTTTAAAGGCTTCTTACTTTCAAAATTTATAAATGGATTATAACCGAAAAAAGGACATGTGTTGCTTTTTATCGCATCTATGCACAGATTCATATTAAATTCTAAAATTCGTTATTCAAATGCAAACAAATTAATATCTTTCTGATAAAATGTTTTTTTAATAAGCTGTTACATCTTACAGAAAGCTGAGTTAAAGAAAAAATACTTTGATAAGTTTTGAATTATTAATATATGACTTTTAAATAAAAATAACGTCGTACTTATTTATAAAACGTGCATCTTTAAAAATATATGTATAAACTAAATGTGAATTTAAATTAATAAAACTTAATGTTACTGTGATGGCATTGAAATTATATTATTTCCATTCATTTTCCCTTTCACCAGAACAAAATTTACTTTACTGATTACGAAGACGTTTTCGAAATAAAATACTTTTCATCGACAACTGAAACCTTTCTGGCTCATTTTTCAACATAAAACAAAAATACTTACTGACAGGCCCGTAGCTAGACGATGCTTTTAGGTCGGGCAAATGTTTTCCCAAGAGGGGCAAAATTACTTCTTCATTTTTTTTCGACTTTTACGATCCTTTAAAAATATATATTACGTATTCCGATTCAGTATAAGTTGATAGCTCTTCCCAAAGTAGTTGAAAAGTGATATTCTTTCATCTTGCTGTCAATCCATAAACTAATTTTTGTAAATATGGTTAAGATAATATGGATTTCCACAAAAATGTTGGATGTTGTTGAGGATTGCTACAGCAGCGTCACTAGCCAGTTAGTTGTCTGTGGACAACCCCCTTCCCCACCGTTGTCAGTAGAAAAATCTGGATACTTGAATTTTTATGCTTTATTAATAATAAACTAATAATACAATATTCCAAGAAATTCATTTACAGTAAAACCTGTAAAAATGGATTCGCAAAGGATCGAAAAAATATTCCGTTTTAGAAAGTTTCCATCTTATGAGGTATAAATGCAGTGTTGAATTTAGGCACTTTTCTCCGGGAGAGATTACTGATTCTCCCGGAGTGGTAGACAGAATGGAGCTTTTAGCGTGGGAATCGCACTTTTACAACATTAATAAGCACAAAATTAGGCAGCTTCCGGGAGTGACATTTCGATGCTCAGGGGAGAACCCTCCTCCCGTGTCCCTGAATTGCTTATTTATTGTATGGTATTCCTTTCAACGGGACCATGAAATGCTCTCATGTAAGACAGCATTTTGTTATAGACAGGTTCTATTTACACAGGTTTTGCAGCATTTATGGAATTTTATATGATTTAAAATTTAATATAAAGAACGCCTTAGTAATTACGTTGATAGAATCGTCACTTATTTACAAAGCAGGTAACGCTCCCACAACCAGAACTAAACATTAATATATTTTCACGGATTATTTACACATGCTTTAAAACCATAATATGTGTTTATAACTGATAACATTTTCAAACAGTTTGGACAATTGGAAAAAAAAAATCACTGCCGGCTAGGCCTGCAAGCACAGGTAGATTTCGAAGCCAAGTACTAATTTCACCAACAAAAACTAAATCAAGATGAGAGAAAAACCCAGTTTAACAATTTTATCTGGTCGCTTTTGACGAGTTTTTATATTTCATTTTTCTGTAAGAGTTGGTTTTATCAGAATCATGTTAATACGATAATTTTTTCTTCAACCCCGATTTTTTTCACCCCTTGAGAATATTTTTAGTAGTATCAACCATTAGTAGATTTCATCTTATCAGAAACTTGTTACTACAAAAGTTATAGATAATATTAAGAAGATTTATATAATAAATTTAAACCGTGTGGTGATTGTTTCATTAAATGAACCATACAGTGGATTTTAAATTCTGACGTTCTTTTTATTGATGCACGCGCACGTTTAATAATACAACCCTATATACAACACCTCTGAAGGTTGTCAAAAATTTTCATCACGCCAATGATACTTTTTTTGTTGCCTTAGTGGTAGATTAGATGTGAATTTTTTTCTTCTACAACACCTCCCCTTTTTATTTTAATTTAATTTATTATTTTTTTTCTATTATTTTTTTTTTGTGTGTGTGTGTGTAAGAGTTGGTCCTATCACACAGTTGTCAATACAGAAGTTGTAGATAATATTAAGAAGATTTATTATAAATTTAAGCGGATTTGATACTTTGTGAATTGACGAAGTTATGAATTTTTTTTTCTTCCCCCTCCCCCCCACCTCCTCTCTTTTTTTTTTTTTTTTCCTGTAAGAGTTGAGCTTATCAAAATCTTGTCAATATAAAAGTTGTAGACAATATTAAGAAGATTTATAATAAATTTATGTGGATTTCATATCTTGTGAATGGACGAAGTTAGGATTTTTTTCTTCTTAAAACCCTATTTTTTTCGCTCCTTGAGGCCATTTTTAATGATATCAAAAATCTGTCATACATAAATTTTTGGCCCTTTTCCTAGAAGTAATAATAAGTTTAAACGGATTTGATATGTATCATAATTAAGAAATTATGGTTTTTTTTCTGCTTTCACAAAAATCCCTTCCATTTCCATTTTCTGCCCCTTGATTTCATGCATCAGTTTAGAAGAGATTTGTGCTGAATTATGGAAGTTATCGTGTCTATAAAAAAGTGATATATATATATAGATAGATAGGTAGATTAGATTAGTCCTTCTCATTTTAATTTATTTTATTATTTTTTTCTATTATTACTTTCTTCTATTTTTACAAGCAGAAAGTATTGGATTCCTGAAAATTTTCGAATTCCGGTTTTCGTTGGATTGACACGTTTTAGGGGTCAGAGAACCCGAAAAACATGTTTTTACAAAATGTTTGTCTGTGACTCTGTCTGTCCGTCTGTCTGTATGTATGTGACACAAATTTTGTGGGCGTTCTATCTCAAGAATTAATGTACGGAATTTAATAAAAATTTATATTCAGTTAGTCCCTGATATAAATTGGTGGTGATTAGTTTTTGGTGTAAATCCCTCAACAGGTGGCGCTGCTATGCTGCATTTTTTGCGATTTCCGCAATAGCTCTATCTCAAGAAGTAATGCTTGGATTTTCAACAAACTTCAGATTCAGTTATACGTGGATATGAATTAGTGCTGTTTAGTTTTTGGTGTAAATCGCTCAACAGGTGGCGCTGCTGTGCTGCATTTTTTCGCGATTTCCACAATAACCCAATCTCCAGAACTAATGCACGGATTTTCACCAAACTTCAAATTTATTTAGCCCTTGACATGAATGGACGTTTTATACATTTTGGTGTAAATCGCTCAACAGGTGGCGCTGCAATGCTGCATTTTTTGAGATTCCCGCAATACCTCTATCTCAAGACCTAATGCTTGGATTTTCAACAAACTTCAGAATCAGGTATACCTTGATATGAATTAGTGCTTTTTATGTTTTGTTGCAAATCGCTCAACAGGTGGCGCTGCTATGCTGCATTTTTCAGAATTTCCGCTATAGCTCTATCTCAATAACTAATGCACGAATTTTCATCAAACTTCAGATTCAGGTGTACCTTGATATGAATTAGTGCTGTTTATATTTTGGTGCAAATCTCTCAATAGGTGGTTATCGCTCAATGCTGTTATGCTACATTTTTCAAAATTTCCGCTATAGCTCTATCTCAAGAACTAATGCACGAATTTCCATCAAACTTCAAATTCAGATATACTTTGATATGAATGGGATTTCTTGTACTATTTAAATGATTTATTGGACGTCATTTATATAGAAGAAAGTTTTGTGATGGCCGCAACATACTAGTTATTTGTGTGTGTGTGTGTGTGTGTAAGCGTTGGTCCTGTCATACACTTGTCAATACAAAAGTTGTAGATAATATTAAGAAGATTTATAATAAATTTAAGCGGATTTGATACCTTATGGATTGACGAAGTTATGAATTTTTTTCTTCTTCACTCACCCCCCCCCTCCTCTTTTTTTTCTTTTTTTCGTTGTAGGAGTTCTTTTTATCAAAAACTTGTCAATATAAAAGTTGTAGACAATATTAAGAAGATTCATAATAAATTTAATTGGATTTCGTATCTTGTGAATTGACGAAGTTAGGATTTTTTCTCCTTAAAACCCTATTTTTTTCGCTCCTTGAGGCCATTTTTAATGATACCAAAAATCTGTCATACATAAATTTTTGGCCCTTTTCCTAGAAGTAATAATAAGTTTAAACGGATTTGATATGTATCAGAATTAAGAAATTATGCTTTTTTTCTGCTTTCACAAAAATCCTTTCCACTTCCATTTTCTGCCCCTTGATTTCATGTATCAGTTTAGAAGAGATTTGTGCAGAATTATGGAAGTTATCGTGTCTATAAAAAAGTGATACAGATATATATATATAAATATATATATGGGTAAATACTGGATAGATAGATAGATAAAGATTTGAAATTGGTAGTGGTTTTGGGTTCTAGGGGTCATGATCGGCATAGATCTGCAAAAAATTTTCAGAAATTCCGACATAGGGGAGAATGTAATAGGTAGTGTTTCTTACGAAATCTACCTAAAATAGGGGTGCACAAACTTTTTTAGAGAAGGAACAAAAATGTCTGGGTTGTGGAGGGCCACATCAATAACACAGAGAGAATTTTATTTTAATGAGGTGGGAGGGAATCTGTGGCTTATAATCAGATAAAAATGAGGATTTCAGAGGGAGGAGGAGTTTTACCCCTCTAGTTTCCCCTACCCAGTCAACATACCCAATTCAGATGGCAATTTTCAAGCGCCCGATCAATGAAATTCGCGATTTTTTTACACCTGATTACCAAAATTCATGAGTTTGTCATCCCCCCCCCCTCTCCAATTAACGAAATTCGAGATTCTTAACTGAATCTGATGAAATATAGAATTTTTTGCGCGGTAAATTGACAAAATTCTCGATTTTTTTTCTAGCGATAAACTGACGAAATTCGCGATTTCTACGCAGCCGATCGCCGAAATGTGAGATTTTTCCGGCCCGATCAACGAAATTCGCGATTCTTAACTGTCTGACGAAATTTGCGATATTTTCCAGCGGCAAATTGGCGAAATTTGCCATTTTTTCCAGCGGCAAATTGACAAAATTTGCGATTTTTTCTCGCTGTAAACTGACGAAATTCCGGATTTTTCCGCAGCGGATCAACGAAATTTGCAATTTTTCTGCGCCTCATCGACAAAATTCATGATTTTTCCGTGTACGATCAACGAAACTCGATTTTTCCATGCCTGATCCACGAAATACAACTTTTTTTCATGCCCAATTGCCGAAATTCGAGTTATGTTTCGTTTAGCGACTGATGGAATATGCAATTTGGGAATCTCCTATGCTGTTATATATGGTATTGGCCGGTCGCTTACCGAAGTTCGCAATTTTTAATTGACTGACGAAATTTGCAATTTTTTCCCGCGAGAAATTGATGAAATTCACGTTTTTTTTCCCTGCCATCTATCGACAAAGATTACTATTTTTTCCAGTTAGACAAAATTTGCGAGCCACAAGTTAACCCATCGAAGGCCACTTTTGGACCGCGGGCCACAGGCTGCGCATCCCTAACCTATGAAAGTCTTCTTACAAGCGTCTTTCCACTAAATATCAACAGTTTCCCACGAATCTTGTGCATAATCTTTGAAACCTTTATGTTTATGACTCATAAAAATTTCAAAGAATTAAGACAATAAGAACTGTTTTTATTATTATTATTATTATTATTAAATGTCTGATGAGGAAAAAAAAATCCGCGCAGTTTAAAATTCCGAATCCGCTATTTTTTCTTGAAATACGAAAAAATATATAACATCCTTTAAAGAGTGCGCATTTTACTTTAAAATGTCGCATTCGGTATAAATATTGTGGAGCCACCGATATGAGGTTCGTTTTGATTTTTTTTTTTTTTTCAGTGTAAATTTAAAAAAAAAATCGGATCAAAGATATAAACTAATACAAATTTAAGGCCAATATTATCACATCACGGGCGACAACGGGCTGGTCAGCAAGTATCACACAAATAAAAACTATCATGATAATGTATCTTATACTATATTGCGAGCAAAAATTGTGTGTGTGCGTATGTAAATTTTATCTTGAAAACGGCTCTAACAATTTTGATTAAATTTTGCACCCTACCGTTTTCGGGCATGAAAAGACCATTGGGATGGGTCTCGTGTTTGAGAAAATTCGATTAGTGGGTCATTTTGGGTCATAATGGGTCAGGGTCAAGCTAATTATATCTAAAGAACAGCTCAATCGATTTTGACCAAATTTTGTATCTAACCATTTTCGGGCAGAAAAAGACCATTGGAATGGGTCAGGTGTTCGAGAAAATTAGATTAGTGGGTCATTTTTGGGTCACTGTGGGTCAAACTATTTCTGTCTAAAAAACGGCTCTAACGATTTTCACTAAACTCTATATTCTATAGTTTTGGATTACGAGAAGACCATTGGGTTAGTTCACATGTTCGAGAAAATTCGATTAGTGGGTCATTTTTGGGTCACTGTGGGTCAAGCTAAGTTTATCTAGATAACGGCTCTAACGATTTTGACGAAATTTTGCACCCTACAGTTTTCGGGCACGAAAAGACCATTGAGATGGGTCTCGCGTTCGAGAACATTCGATTAGTGAGCCATTTTGGGTCATAATGGGTCAGGGTCAAGTTAATTATATCTACAGAACGGCTCCATCGATTTTGACTAAATTTTGTATCTAACCATTTTAGGACAGGAAAAGACCATTGGGATGGGTCACGTGTTCGAGAAAATTCGATTAGTGGGTCATTTTTGGGTCACTGTGGGTCAAACTATTTTTATCTAAAAACGGCTCAAACGATTTTCCCTAAACTCTATATTCTACAGTTTTGGATTACGAGAAGAACATTGGGTTAGTTCACATGTTTGAGAAAATTCGATTAGTGGGTCATTTTTAGGTCACTGTGGGTCAAGTTAAGTTTATCTAGATAACGGCTCTAACGATTTTGACGAAATTTTGCACCCTACTGTTTTCGGGAACAAAAAGACCATTGAGATGGGTCTCGCGTTCGAGAACACTCGATTAGTGGGTCATTTTGGGTTATAATGGGTCATGGTCAAGCTAATTATATCTAGAGAACGGCTCAATCGATTTTGACTAAATTTTGTATCTAACCACTTTAGGACACGAAAAGACCATTGGGATGGGTCTCGTGTTCGAGAAAATTCGATTAGTGGATCATTTTGGGTCATATTGGGTCAGGGTCAAGCTAATTATATCTAGAGAACGGCTAAAGTTTCTGGGCAAGATAAAACCATGCTCAAGAAAATTCTATTAGTAAGTCATTTTGGTGATAATGGGTCGGGGTCAAGCTAACGTCATGTCAAAGAGTTTCAAACGATTTTGGCAATTTGTTTTGTTATACTGGTTCACGTGACAAAAAGACCATTGAAATAGCTCACATGCTCGTTAAAATTTCGGTTAATGGGTTTTTGAATCAACGTGGGTCAAGCTTATTTTATCTAAAAAACGACTAACAATTTTCACTAAATTTAGTATTCCATCGTTTTCAGGCTCGAAAAGAGCATAGGTCGAGAAGAGTGTTAGGTCGCATGTTCGAAAAAATTCGATTAGTAAGTCATTTTAGATCACTAAGTCTCAGGGTTAAGTTAATTGCGTCTAAAACAATAAGGATGATTCAGTGGGAATAATATATCGAGATAAAGATAAAGCTAATTTTGACCGAGCTAAGCTTGGTCATTCCTGCTAGTGTCAATATAATTCACTATTATGGTTTCCATTCGAACTCTCTATTCTCTTTGAGTTGCAACAGTGTCAAGAAAGCTGTCTCAAAGAATATTTCCCACTTTTGTTGAAAAGCCCCTAAAAGCAATATAGTGAAGTTAGCAATGACAAAACCACATGATTATCACGCATGATAGTTGCCTGTTTTGTGGAACTGAAAATCCAAGCATTTGATTTCAACCTTACCTGATTTCAATAAATTTCACGTATGACAGCTGTACAAAGAAAACGATTTTCGCGGAGATCAGGACCAGTTTGAGAAGAGGATAAGCACTGAACCCTATTATAACCCAATTATTCTTGCAGTTTGACTGCTTTGGGAGGCGGTAATGTAAATTTCTACAAAGCAACAAAACGAAAACTTTCCTACAGATCTTGGAATGAAAGAAAAAATGTCTTTACAATTGAATTTTTTGTTTAAATTGCGTTGTTTGAATTGAAAAGTTTTAGGGATGTGTGTCTGTTAGGTTATGGTAAGTTCTAATTTTTTTCTTTTTTTTTTTTTTTTTTTTTTTTAATGAGGCAAAAAATAGTTTGGAAATTTAATGTGCCGATCAGGGACTAGGATGTCCAGACAATTGTGCTAGGTCGGGCAAATATTTTTCCAAGGGCGGGCATCGCCCGACCTCTCCCCCACCTAGCTACGGGCCTGAATGCCAATGAATAATGTTGGCTTATCATTACATTAGTAATGTACTAGACAACAAGCACAAAAATATTTTGCGACAACTTGTAAACAAACAAAAGGAAGAGAATAATGATTGATATTTCCGATTTCTGTATTGTACTTTGATTTTACAAATCAAAATCGAGTTCGAAACATATGCAGTTTTATCAGATGACTAAAAGTAAACTTTATGTAAAATAGGGGAAAATTCCCCAAGTTTTTCCCCCAAAATATTGTAGTCCCCAAAAATTTCCCCACGAACTGCTTGTTCCCAAAAAATTCCCCTAGAGGTTCAAAATTTCCCAAAATGGGGACAAATTCCTCAATCTGGCAACGCTGTTTGCACAACATCTTAGATCTATGTTCAATTAACAATGTTTCATGCTGCCATCTGTCGGCGTAATAAAAGTTCAATAATCTGTGGGTTTGTGTGTTGCACATAAGTATATGAAAGATTAGGTTAGTTAAAGAAGTGGTTTGTCTTTTACTTCTCACAAAGGCCGTTGCACCCTCTTCAAAAATTTTATTTAAAAAAATTGATCATTTAAATTATGAATATAATTATATAAGTTACAATTTTGAAGAGATTTGAAGAAAGAGTAACAATACTGGAACTTTTAGACACACATGACAAAGCAGAGAAACTTTTGGAAAGTGTCCTTTAAATACAAAGTAGCTTCTGACATTTTTCTTTGGCATATCCGAACTTTCGTTTAAAATTAAAATTATTAAAACATAGTACACACAATTGTCCAACTAAAACAACTGAAACATAATGCATGAATCCTACATTATTTATGAAATTACGATTTTAAATAATTTTGTAATGTTAAGAATCTACCTATAATGAGTCATGAACTGTTCCCTAAGAACTCATTACAAATATAATAATTCTTGACTCAATAATTATAATCGTTCCGGCTTAAATGTGTTATTATCCCGGGGTCGGCCATCTTGGATTTTTTTCATGCATGAAAACTCCTTTTTCGTCAAGTAGTAATGTCGCCAACGGTTAAATATTGTTGATAGGTTAATATAATATTGAAAAAACTGGAATATAATAGTTATAACTATTAATAAAAAAATAATTTTTAATTAAACACCAGAAAGAAATCCAAGATGGCGGACCCCGGGATAATAACACATCTGTTACATCGTTCCCAGTAAATGAAACTAAAACACAGAACAATATCACTAAACTAGAAGAAATTTGAATCACTTTGGATTAGTTGAATTTTGGCTGAGTGTTCGATTCTTAATATAAGCAAGACATAATCAAAATAAGTTTTTCTTAATTTTATGCTTATTTTAAAATGAAATAAATTAAACCAATTTTTTAGCCAGTCGATTTTGTTTAGTTCAAAGTTTTCTCTCAGTACCATTTGAATTATTTATCTTATATTTGAATATCTTATTGACACATTATCGTATTGTTTTATGAACTGAAATGATTTGATTACGAAAATTCAAGTTTGATAGTAAAACTTCAAAATTTAGCTTAAAAAATTAAGAAAATTGTAAAACCACACTTTTAAAATTTTGGACATTCTGGAAGTAGCTTTTGTTGTGCACTTTTCTTAAAGGTATTTTCTATGTAAGGACCAGGTTTTCTAAAAGTTAGTTTAAGTTTTAAAAAAAATGTCATTAGTTATGTTAAAATACACAAAAAAGGATTATTCACTTAACATTAAAAAAAATAATTGAAAAATAAATTAACTATTGCAATTCTGAATCATTCTAAGGGAAGTGTATTCAGTCAACAGAGATTTTCACATATTTTTAATTATTGTACATTTATGGCACTTTCTAAGAATCTACTACGGACAAATTGAATTTTTAAAAAATCTTGCACTATTTTAAGGCGCCACCTCTGACATCATAAAATGTTCCCCAATAGCTTACTTGGAAAATAATAATTGCTTATTTAATTAATATAATCATTTACAGTTACGAAAATTAAAACGCAAAACAATAAGAATCAACTGGAAATAATTCAAATCCATTTGGATTAGTTAAATTATGGCTCAGTGTTCGATTCTCACTGTAACCAAGATACATATAAAACATTTTTTGTGTAGTTTAATGAAAAGAAAATAAATTATGCCAATTTTTTATCCAGCTGATTTGTTTAATTTTAGACCATTTAATACCGTTTGAACTATTTCTTTATTTGAATGTTTTAGAATGTTCTACTGTAACACTATTGTGTGGTTTTCTAAAAGAAAAGGATTTAATCAAGCAAAAATACAAGTTTTGTAATAAAAGTTGAAGATTTAATTTAAAAATAAATTAAAAAAATTGTAAAGCGACACTTTTGTTGGGTACTTTCCTTAGAAATCTTTTATATGTATGGATTAGTTTTAGAAAAAAACAAATAAGATATCAGGACATATCGCTCACCCACAAGAAAAATGACACATCTCGACAAAAGTAAATTTCACAGGAGAGGAAAAAGAAAATTTGCATGATTTTACTGGAACATGAAATTATAGCACATAGCTCAGCATGCAGGAGTAAAAACATGCTTAAAAGCATAAAACACTTAAAAATGAAGACGTAGGATCAGGTTTGGAAATTTTACCTCCCCACACAATCCACCCCTCTTCTTTGGTCACAAATGGACATATAGTGCAATGAAGTGATTTTCCATATAGACACTTATGAAACTGTTTGTGTAGCAAGGCACACTTATGACAGGTCTATTAGTGGAATAAAACGCAAAATGAATTTTTGCGAGATGTGTCATTTTTCTTGCGGGTGAGCGATATGTAAAAATACAGTAAAAATTACTATTAACATAAAAAAAAAGATTTAAAGAAATAAAAATTAAAGATTGCAATTTTGAATCATTCGAAGGGAAATGGATGTAGAAAATAGTTATTTTTGCATATTTTTGCATATTTTATCTGTATAAAACTTTGCAATCTTTTCATCATTTTTATCAAAATGAACGCTACCTTGGTAATAGACACTTAACCTCTAAATGCAACTTGTCCACATATGTCGTGACATTTAGTTTTTTTTAATAAAAAACAAACAACCAAACCGTAAAATTTTTATTTCTCTTGTTAAAGGATTGTGTAGTGAATAAATTATCAAACTTTTGTTCTTTTTATTATTGACAGTAATCATAATTATAAAAAAAATAAACATACACATATGTGGCCAAGAGGGCATGAAGAGGTTAATCTTTCAAGTATGCATTTGTTTATTAACACTCGGTTTCCAGAATTTTTTCCCCCTTCCTTTATCTTTTTATTCTAAAAAAGCATTTAAGGTTTGTTCCTTTTCGTCTAAGTCTTCCGTAATATTTGTAAGTATGATTCTTTTACCTTCTGTCTTGATCAGGGGTCTGTCCAGACTTTTCTCCCGGGATCCTGTTTTTGTGAAATTGCGAAGAGCTTTTTTATATTTGTCAAAAATCTAGTCCTAGTTTTGTGAATTTCAAATGAACGTTATACTCAGGTTCTTTTTTATATATTTTTAAGAAGATATATGTGTGTAAAACACATATATTGTCTTTATATATGTAAAAATGACAGATCAGATTTTACTTTTAAATGTTTAAATTTGTGAAAGGTTTAATTTAGAGCTGGAAAAATTTTGTAAAAGGCCTATTTTTAAGAGAAAGAATTTTGTGAAGGTTCCTTTTTTAAGGTCCCGTCTATCCTTTTGTGGAGGATCCTGTTTTGAGATGAAAAATTTTGTGATTATTTGTTATTACTTTATAGCCTGAAAAAAGAAATTCTGTTTTTTCTTTGTCCTTTTATGTTTGACTAATCTAAATCTTTTGTTTGTTACATGTTTCATTTCTTAGTAAGAATATTTGATTCAAAATTGATTAAGGAATGTACCTTATTGATTGGAATACATTTATGTATGTTTTTCTGTATCATCTAAATTATCATCAGGGAAAATTGTACTCGATTTTTTCTCTTGTTAAGCATAGATGAGATACAGGAAAGATTTCCAGAATTGTGTTTAGCTGCAAGTTCACTAAATTTTTCTCAATCTTTGTTATATAACAGAAACACATGTGTGTGGCATTTTTAAGAACCCTTTAAATTATTCTGTACCGTATTTTAGTGAAGAAACGCCACGGCGTTTACGAGTTTAAAAGTTAATTTTTTTCCAAGTGCGGCATTTACGATATTTTAAAATACCAACTGAGTTTCCTTAATTTCAAAATTCATAAAAATATTTAAAATCGAATTTAAATATTTTAAATAAATCTTCAGATATCTTAAGATATTAAAAACGAGGCATCCTACACTGCCCAGAAAACTTTCATTAAAGTTAGATCAATGTGACGCTGTCGACAAAAATAGCGTTTCGGCAGATGCAACGTTTAGAACGGGTGCGGAGATTACGATATTTTTAAGCTTATTCTGACCAATTTGAGGAGTGCGGCGTTTACGACGATTGCGGCGTTTCTTCCATAAAATACGGTATATTTTAGTTTATAAAGGAATTATTAAGTGCTGAGGTTCATATTTTACCCCTATGTATGAAATATGCAGGGTAATAAGGAAATTATTACCTGCATACTTCATATCTATTCTTGAAATGAAACTTCCCCCTTTATTTCTAAAATCGATGCTCAGCAATTATAGCTTTTAATCTTAAGAAATAGACAGCAGTACTACCTAGTTTTTTAGCCTTACTGGGACAGATTGATCCATTGATCAAGATAAAATAAACTATAATTTAGCTGTGTGTATTATAGAAAGCCAGAAGTTAGGTATCCTTTGAAAAATGTGTCTAGAGAATTTAAAAATCCCTTTACTAAAATTACAATTTTAAGTTAGAAAGAATTTTTCAACAACATGCAATGTTTAATATCATTCTATTCTAATTTAAAATACCGAAAAATAAATAAAATCTTTATTACTAAATATAATGTGAAATTTTGAATAACCTCAATAATTGGGAAAGAAAATTTAAAATTGGTAATCGGGAAAATTAATCTTAAACAAGATAAAATTTTCTAAATAAAATCTGAGGCTTTTTGGCATTGTTAGAAATTAGAAACATTATTAGAAACATTTTAATGTTTCTAATAATGCGTAGATCTTCATGAAAAAATACCAATAACACCATGAGATTTTCTTAATTTACTGTAGAATTTATTATTGTATGGCAGTTTTGGAGCATTGTTGGGTATGATGTATATTGTGCGATAAAAGTACATAAAAATCTTAAAACTCAAAAAGAATCGCAGATCGATGCGTGTGTTGTTTCGGCTCTGAAGATTTTTCTCTAAATACAATATAGTTTTGTAGGTTTCTTTAGAAATATTCATTATTTTTGTTGTTTCGGCTCTGAAGATTTTTCTCTAAATACAATATAGTTTTGTAGGTTTCTTTAGAAATATTCATTATTTTTGTTATTAAAGGTATTGTATCTAAAAATTCCAGTATCTATTTGTAACTGTAATCACTTCAAGTACTGATATAGCCTTAAAAAGGTAATCCGTACTTAGGCCTAACTATTCGAAATCCGAATGCTGTCTGATCCAATTTTAACCTCTTTTAAATTATTCAAAAACTGTTTTTATTTCTTGAAAATAAAACATTATTTTGTTAGCAAGGTTTTAAAGGCATGAACATCCATAGTATATTACATAGACATATAATTAAATTTATAAACACTAAATTTAATTCATAGTTTTGAATCCAGACATTTATGAGAAGTATATTTATTAAATGGGTATATTTATTAAATAGGTGTATTTATTAAATAGGTATATTTATTAAATGGGGGGTTTCCAGAGAGGAATTTGTACGTCTTCACTTTAATATTCTTAAAATCTCTCATCGGGTACTCCAGGAAAAAGAGTCTCCAATCTATCTCTTTAATTCATGCTAATAAATCACATAAAGTATGTTGAAGGGATTTCAGTGATTTTTCAAATTACCAACCTGGAAAAACTAATATGTAAGTACCAAAATAAATAAAAAATCAAATGAAGGAAACGAGAGTTGTTAAAAATTAAATTAGGAAATTAAGCTGATAATATTTGATGTGCTTTCCTTTCTGGTTTTTGAGTGTTTTAGGTGAATTTTTGCAGAATTTGAAGTAGGGTGTCAACGATTTTAATCAGTTGATTTAAATCGGTGATTAATTCATGATTTTAATCACCTGATTTTTTTTAAATCATCGATTAAAATAAAAAATTTCTAAGTTTTTAAAATAACATAAAAGTATTAAAATCTAAGATTAATATAATTTGGAAAGTTTCTACAGGTATTTTGCCTAATGAATAAATGAAAAAAAAAAAAGCTTTAAATAATTGTTTCTAAGCTTAATTCCTGAGTCTAGTAAAACATTAAGTACAGTAAGTTTGTAAAGGCATAAAAAATATTTCATTTAAAAATTATATTTAAATTTAATATAATTTACAATGTCATAATTAGCTTTAAGTAATCAAATTATTCATTCTTATATAGGGGAGACCAGGGTACAATGGTCCACTTTTGCAGTTAACATTTTTTTTTCTCTTTAACGGAGAGACTAATCTACCTGAAAATGTTTTTGAATATTCTTTCATCCTTTCTACATGCCTCATAATTTTCACAGAACATAATTTCCAATACATTTTTCAAAAAATTTTTTTTTACATACACTCGTGAAGTGGACCAGTGTACGCCGGAAGCGGGGTACACTGGTCCACCCACTGGAGCACAGTGGTTCACTATTAGCTATTGTCTAAAATACAATATAAATCTATTTATAATTAATCTAATTCTTTATTTCCCCCTTAACTCCAAAATAATATAATAATACAAATTTGCAAGTAGCATTTTGAAACAAAAACATATAAAACTAAAGAATTATAAAAAAATTTATTATATTTTGAAAATAACAATATAAGATACAGGAGTGATGGCAAACAAGTTATTAATTAAGTAGAAAAAAATCAGCAAACATTAAGACAAATATGATGATGAAAAATTTATTAGAAGCTTAAAATAGTCAGGATAAAATAGTTCATTATGACCTAACCATGTGCTTTGAAGTTATAAATAACCAATCCTGCAAGATCATCTATTACTTATTAGGCTACAGTTATATTTTTCAAAGGCAATAAACACAAAACTAAATATTTCTTAATATGTTAACTCTACAATGCATGATTTTCATTTCTCTCCTCCCCCCCCCCTCGCAAAAAACCCCAAAAAAACTGCTATATTGAACAAGAAAACTTATTTTAAAAATCACATGTGAACTGTTATCCTAATTTAGGAGAAAACTAAAATGTCAGATGGCTACATTATAATCTGAACAACATAATAAAATGAAGTTTAAAGTGTGCCAAATGGCTAATCGATGCATTGTAGGGTTAAAAAAAATGTAATTTTTCTTTGTTTACTTTATTTTATAGTTAAATAACTATTTAAAAACAATATTTCTTTACAGAGAATAAGTAATTATTAAATATTTTTGAAAATTCTTTATTACAGGAGCAGTATTCATTGTGGACCACTGTACTCTAGCAGTGGCCGGTCCACTGTGCCCCATGATAAAGTTCAATACATACTGATAAAAATATTATTTAAAGTTTTCTTTTAAGCATATAAGCTTTTTAATTTAATAAAGACCAGTGTTTTACCTTTTCAAAAAAGTTGTTTCATCTTATTTATCCATAACCTTTAATTACTCAATAAAGAAAAGTATGATGATGAAAAATTTTACTTTTAGGAGCTCGAAACAACCAGTCAGGATAAAAGGGTTCATTCTGAGCTAACGATGTGTTCTGAAGGCTGTAAGTACTAATCAATCCAGTGCTCTTATCAATTAGCCTAAAAGAAAAGCTTTAAAAATAAGTAAAATATAAGGGGTGGTCCACTGTGTACTTAGGTCCACTGTACCCTGGTCTCCCTATAAAATAAGCATGGCAAGTACAATAAAATTCTGCAAAATAAGAGAGTAGGTAAATAACCAGAATCTTATTTTCTCATTCTGCTTTTGCAATAACAAATTTATACCAAATATTGGAGCTAAAGAAGAATGGAAGAGTAACATCTGCTCAACAGTTGTTGAAAGAACCAATTGGTATAAAAATGCGAAGCACTGCTTAATTAATATAATCACAGCAAGAGATCCCCACTGGGAGTTAATAGTGCTGCTATTTAATATTTTGAGAATTTTTAGATATAACTGGTTATTCATATATTTACTCTGTATGTGCATATGAATAGTTGTAACCCATTTTCATAATTTTTTTGGTTAGCGTACACATATATCATGTAAAGATTTGAGCGATTAACAGTAAGTTTTTTTAATACATATGCAAAACGAACTGCCAGTAATATCTGTTTGTTTTATTATTTGTGCTAGTAACTAATGAAATTACTTTTTTGCAGTTTTTATTAATTCTGTAAATAATTACTGTTTTTTCCTGGCAATTTTTTAAGGGTACCGCACCTTGCCCCTTTTGAAATTGTCAAAATGCACCCTGCCTTTTTAAAAAAATAGTGAAATTTACCTGTAGTTTTAGCCAGAGATTTTTTGTAAGAAACTTCTCCATATTGCAGTATTTCTGAATACATATACGCATGGTCTTACAGATATGATAGAACTTTATTTCTTGAGAAAAAACAGGATATTATTAAAACATTTTATATAATTGTATTTTTTATTTTTCATATTAAAAATTTATATACCTTTTCTTATTGTTACTAAACACACTACTAATATATTTCCTTATGAAATAGTGCCCTTTTTTGGAACTAGCATCCTGTCCCTTTTCCTTTTAGAATGACTACTAAATACTAAATTAACGTTTTAGTAATTAAAGCATAAAAATATGGGTTATATACCTAATTAGATATTAATTGTTTAATAATTATTATTTTTAAGTAATGTTAACAATTTAATATTAAACGCAGTTAACTAATAATTTTAATAAATGTAAATATCACTGGTATTTAATATAGTTTTACGTATTATCGCAAAACATTAATGTGTATAACTTTATTGTATTCTACTAATGAAACTAATAATGTTTTTCACTTTTTCTGGTTCAGTACCCTATGTGGGTCTTGTACTATGGTAAATAATAATTTCTTCATCTGTGATATGCTGAGTGGCTCGTGCTTTTTTAGCACAATTTATCCAGCTTAGAATCCCCCCAATCAACTAATCAAATGTCATCTTGTGATTTTATTTTTATTCACTGCTGAATCTTCATTGAAAATTTCCTTATCAACATTTCAAATGATGTCCAGATTTTTGAGATTTAACTGTATTACCACTATCTTTTTCACTATTTTTCTTTCAGAAATTGTATGAAATAATGACCAAACTTTATGAAAAAAGATATAATTTTTTACGCAATAACTTAAATCTATAAAAAAATTCGATCCCAAGTTTCATTTTTGGTAATTTGTAGACAAATATTTTCTTGAAATGTAAATTAAATTATTTGGTATTTGTTAGTTATCCCGTCGACCAATTTACTGTAGCCAAATTGTAAGATTAAATGCCAATAATAGTTGATTGTAAATGTCACATTCACTTGACAACACGGGTTTACGTCATCAAATGATTTTTATTTCGACATTTTATTTGTATTTTTATTAATGTTATACTAATTTGTTTTTTCGTTACTTAAAATAAAAATTATGTCAATGTGTATAATTTGGCTAGTGGTTTGGTGATTTATATAATTTGGCGAAATTGGTCGACGGGATAACTAACAAGTACCAATTATTTAAATATCAAAGTTAAGGTGTTATTTTCCTTAAGAAAATGATTATATATTTGGCTTGAAATATAACTGAATTATCAGTTTTTTTCCATTGCCAAGTACAGGTGATAAAGTGTCAGATATTATTTCAATTGCCATCATTTACTAAGGAGCTGTAACATATATAACTTTATCAACATTTTGGTAATTTGGGACCCCTCCCCACTGTTGCCGCATCTGGCAGATTTTTTATTTAGATATATTGAATACATATGAGGAAATTTTGAATAGGTATTTTATTTTATTTATGGAATATCTGCCATCTTATAAAAAAAGAGTAACTATTAAAACTTACTGGTGAGAATTCAGAATGTCAAAATAAAAAATTAGCGAAATACGGCAACACCGTCTCTCCCCTCACGATATTGTATATTCATTCATTCATCGCTTCCCCTAGTGATATGTGGCTAAATTTTTTTTTTCACTTTATTTTCTTCTTATTCGTTTGCAGTGATAATGATTTGTTTATAATTTTAATATTCACATACTTTACTGATTCAACTGAAGAAAAGACATCGATAAAATATCAATAATATAATATGAAATCACTTCGTTTCAAATAACACTTAAAATAGATTATTATTATTTAAAAATATTTAATTATAGCTTTTTGTTACGTAATGCAGTAATAGTGTCTTGTACATTGGCCCCTACATGAGAAGGAGGCAGGCATAACATCTTATCAACAAAACAGGTAAACAACATTCTTTCTCTTTTCTGCAGGACTGTGGCTTCTAAATTCGGACATTAAATATAGTAAATATTGTTGAAACGGAACATTGTTCCGTTTCAACAATATTTACTATATTTAATGTCCGAATTTAGAAGCCACAGTCCTGCAGAAAAGAGAAAGAATGTTGTTTACCTGTTTTGTTGATAAGATGTTATGCCTGCCTCCTTCTCATGTAGGGGCCAATGTACAAGACACTATTACTGCATTACGTAACAAAAAGCTATAATTAAATGCCTTAAACATAATAGATTGTCTTTACGGAAGGTATATCAAACAGAATCTATCACTGAAAATTTGAAATTCCACTCTAGAACGCTTTACTGTATTAAGTAAATACAATAATTTTACACAGTAAAATCTGTGAATGTGGTATCGCTAAAGACGCAGGAACAAAATTTCCGTTTTTGAGAAGTTACTGATTGAGCAGTTATGATTTTACGACATTCTTTCCATAGGAAATATGCAATTTCTGTTTAAAGCAGTTTTCTATTACAGACAGGTTCCATTTTTACATGTTTTATTAAACAAAGTACAGTAAAAATTTTGAAAAATAGATATTAAAAAGGACGGAAAAGTAATTCATCTTGGACAGATTTTCATAGAAGGTAGCTTTGTACATTATTTTTTACAAATGGAATCATAAAATTCTGTTAAAGACATGTTCTGTTTTCCCAGGTTTTACTGCATTAAGTTCCATTTGATGTAGACTAACGAATAGATCGTGGTATTAAGTGGTACTAAAAGAATTTGTCCATTATGAAAAATAAGAACTTTTGTCATCCGAAGCAGTGGTTCAGTATGTTGGCTGTTTGATTCCCTGTAAATTGGGACATCTTGCATAAAACAGGACAGCTGACAACCAGAGCCGTCCTTAGGGGTGCGACCGCACAGAGCCTTGCGTTCAAAAAAAAAAAAAAAAATACAAAACCCTGTAGCAGAAAGTTCTATACGGGCGTCGCAGATTTCATTTTCTCTTTTGCAGATTCTTTTTCATCGAACCTTTATTTTGCTTCATATTATGTTCAGCTCTTTATTACTTAATACAAAAAGTTAAGATTATTATTAATAAAAATTTATGAAATGCCTAAAAACGCTAGAGGTAAGTGATTGTTCGATTAAAATGTAAAACGTTTTATCAATAAAATGTTCATTTCAAGTCGTGGACGTTAGTGAAGAGAGCAGATTATTTATAGCTTATAGTCAATCTATAAGCATCATTATACT
This sequence comes from Maratus speciosus, assembly GCA_963932465.1. NCBI lineage: Eukaryota > Metazoa > Arthropoda > Arachnida > Araneae > Salticidae > Maratus > Maratus speciosus. Next base: position 397,677,847 of record OZ010799.1, on the reverse strand, counting down.
ATAGCTTAGGCAGCAACAGGAGCATAACGAATATGGAAAAACGCACAAAATGAATGCTAATTCTTAATATTTTGGTGCTGATGATGTTTTTGACAAATTGCTCAATATTATTTTAATGAATATTTGTAATTTAGCGACTCAGATTTGATTTTCCTCGATTATGTAATCAAGTTTTGCTTTTTTATTTTATGAGTATCGATCTTTTCCTGTCTGCATTCATACATATGTCCCATAACATAAACGTGACAGAAAGGCCAGGTAGTTCAAACACTGTTCCCCAGATCTCCACGACTAAACTGAAGATTTAAAGTTTCTAAAAAATATGAAAGGTTAAAGATTTAACTGTTATTAAGAAAAAGAAAATTTGAGGAAATATTGATTGTGACTCAGATTTTTAAAAATTTTTTTAAGCTCTCTTATTAAATAAAAAATACTAACCTGTTAAATATTTGCTAATTAAATAAAAATCTTTAAAAAGGTTATAATTAAAGAAATAATAGTTTATACCTGAAAAGTTTCATCTCTATCGCATTTTTTAGAGCCATAATATAAAGTTACTGATTGATTCACTAAGATTAATCTTTTCACTATGAATTTATTTGTTATTAGAAATTGTTGCAACTGGGGACTATTTAAAATTATATATATTTGTAGCACTGGCCGAAATTTTCAGACGAAGATCCAGACTCGCCCATAGAAAGCTATCCTGACCCAGTGTAAAAAATAAAAACTCAGTCATTGCCTAAGCTGAGAAAAGATCATTAAAATCAGGGGCAACCCAACTCAATTCTTACAAAATTTTTGTATATGTGTTAGCCAAAATTATACTACAGTTAAAATTCTTTAAAAGGATTTTGCATACATATCCAATAGAAATGGGCAACATCGTTCCTTTTAAGGAATCGTTCTACTCGACATTGTTCACCGAAATGAACAAGTTCTTTGGACTCATTCCTGTCAGAATCACTTTGAAAAAAGGAACGAATCCGAGAAAAAAGGGCCCCACCAGTGGCCAAGTAGACACTGGAATAGAAACCAATGAAAACGCTATCAGTCATCATGAGAATGAAGTAGGAAATAGGAGATGGGAGCAACTGCGAGATGGGTTATTACTTATTTTTCTGCCCTAAAATACAGCTATTGTCTCAGAAAATTCAAAAAGTGGGAACTTTGAAGCAGGCAATTCGTCTGAATCAGAATTTGAACCAGGGCCTTCAAAAGGGGACACTGCCAAATGCATATCTCTTTCTCACCAATGGTGGATGTAAGGGGGGGCAAAGGGGCGATCGCCCCCCCCCCCCCTTGAGCTAATAAAAGTTTGCAAAACCTCACAATATGAATCCTCACGCGAAATGACTTGGGGCGAAGTGTGAGTCCAGCGCGGCCCGCCTGGGGCCGTGCCATTTTAAGTCCACAGGGCTTGGGTTGGGTCAGGTCTTCTCTTTTAGAGCTGGGCCGGTTTATTTCTTCTTTTTCTTCCAGGTATAGCCTGGTCTGGACTTCATTCTTCCTAGAGATCACTGGCCAAACTTTCCAGATCGGGGCTTGGCCCACGATAAAAGCTAAACATCCGGTCCGTGTCAGACCCATCCCATATAAAAAGCATTATTGGCCCGACCGCGACCTGTGCACTCTTCTAAATCTGCCCCCCCCCCCTCTAAGTCCACGTTGGTCTAGCATTTTATTTGTTATTCGTAAAAATTATATTGATGGTGTACATTTGTTTAGCGAAATCTTTAGGAATTTAATTTGGTTTAATAAATTACAGACACATGAAATGCAATTTTTCACCTTGATTCAACATAAAATATATAATGTGAACTTTAAAAATTCACAGTCTTACTTAAAATGCGACTAAGGTAATGAAAATGTTACAAGTTAAAAATATTTTATTTAAAACTTCTTAATACTTTCAAGCTAACTAAGCTCATCATCATAGAATATTTTAAATTATTTTAAAGTATTCTCTGATGATGAGCTTGGTTAGCTTGAAAGTACTAAGAAGTTTTAAATAAAATATTTTTAACTTGTGACATTTTCATTACTTTAGTCGCCTTTTAAGTAAGACTGTGAATTTTTAAAGTTCACATTATATATTTTACAGAGATGCATTGTAAAAAACCTTTTCCTTGTAGAACTTTAAAATTATAACATTTTTTTGTATTCAGGAATTACGACCATAATCTGGAAATAAAATGTGAGCATAAGTAAGTGTGCTTTATGAATAATTTTAATTGTAGGATGCAGGCCCGGCTCAAGTCGATTTTTTATGTTTTACACCAGGATGGGTCAATAATTTGTTTGTGTGGGTTGCACCTGGGATTGGAACTGGAAATTTCATCCCGGATAAACCTCTAACCAACATATCAAAGCCACCTTTATTTTTTTGGCCCCCGATATACTATTTCTTTCAGAATGAAAGTGTCGTTTCCAAAAAATACCGTTCCGTTATAGAAGCCAGCCTTAAAATAAAGCAGATGTATCATTGTACTGTTAAATACGGATAATCTGTATTGCACTTTTTTTAAACTTCTAAGCATGGCACATTGTCAATTTTTATACCGTCGTATAGGGGGGGGGGGGAGTTCTTTTAAATGCAATTTGTTTGAAAACTGCATCTCAATTTATTTTTGAGATATCAACTTTTTTGTAGTTTTTAGCACCATTTTTTAAAATTTTGGCAACAGAGGTACTCCATTTCCGTAAAAAGTAAAGGAAAAATGGTAGATTATTACATCTTTTGGTTGTCATTTTACAATAACAACGGAAAAAAATTGTAATTAAAATACATGCTGTGTTGAAAAAATATAAATTTAGGATTTCTGATAAAACATTCAGCTATTTTAAACTATATTTAATTTTATGTGTCCATATTAATGTTACAAACAGATGAATCACCAGATCCTTTTTTTGTTGAGTTTCTTGAATGACGACATCGCTTTTTTGCTGAATTTGTGTATTATTCTGCGATAGTGACATTCTATGCATACTTTTCTGTAGATATGTTGTTTATGTTTTATGTTATTTGATAATTATAAATAAGATTCAGACTTCATAATAGTAACTTATCTTTACTAATCTAAAAAACCACATGCTTGCACGTTGTAAGCATCATCGAATAGCAACACAACTGAACTCACTTCCGTTCATTTCCAAACCGTTGCCAATACTACTTTTGTAATACATGAAACACATGTTACATCTTCCTCTTTTGGAGGAAAAGAATATTATTACATTACATTAAAATCATTATACTTTGAGGACGATTTATATTTCTATACAAAGAATATCATTACAAAACATTAAAATTATGAAATTACATTACATTATATAATCATTGTACTTTTGAGGAAGATTTATATTTCTACCACTTTTTGTTTTATACACAGAAGTCATATTATCATCATTGGTAGTGCTCTGATGGTGAAGATAATTTTCTGTTGTATGCTCTGCACTTTGACCTTGTTGAACATTATTACATAAATCAGAGTAGTCTGAAAGCAGTATATTATTTTGATTATTAGTTTTTCGTATATGAAATTTATTACGTCTAACAATTCTGTTGTTCTTAGTTTTAACCCAATATGACCTAGGTGTTGAGTGCTTTTTAACTATTACAGCTGGTTCCCATAAATTTCCTACTCTCAACATTACCTTTTCCCCAGGACAGAAATCTGGTCTTACCTGAGCATGTCTGTCATAATAAAATTTAGCTTGTTTTTGTTTACTCAGTAATTTCTTTTTAAATGCATTATCTATTCTGGGTTTTAATTCTGTCTGCACAATGGGTAACTTAGTTCTTAAATTTCTACTAAAAAGCATTTGACTGGGTGATAAGTTTATACCTGAAATTGGAGTGCATCTGTATTCTAGCAATGCATCATACAGTTTTTCAACCCCTGCTTTTCGTAATATGCTTTTAGCAATACCTACCATTTACGAGGACTACAGGGAATGATTTCAAAACACCATTCTTTAGCAAATTGTTTCATTTTCCAGCTATTAAAGGGTACATTCCCAGATAGCATTTTTTGCTTTTTAAAGCCTTTTTTCAACCATGCTACGTAAATGTTTGAATGCTTTTTAAAGGCTTTGCATGAAAAGTTTGTAAATGTTTTGTAAAGGATTGAAAAAGGTTCCTAGTTGACGCTATCTGAGGGAGTTTGTAAGTGTTTCATGATAAGCATGTGAAAAGGAAGAAACGAAAGGGTAGTTACAGGAGTTGCAATCAAAGATTGATGAAAGGCTTTTATTACAAGCATGCATAAAAAAATGAAAATGAGGTTTTTATAAATCATAAAATCTTATTTGATAGAAAAATGAGATAAATAACTCAACTTAGAATTTTTCTGAGCTGAGCATATTTTTTATTTTTGTTGTTTGTTTGTTCCTGTGGAAAATTAAATTTTAGTCAAATATTATCTATACATTAAAAAATACTGGTTTTTATTAGTCCACATGTTTATCCAATTGCTTATTTTAATTAATATGTTCATTTTTTACCTTGAAAGAAATTCTTACATCCCTGTCTTTTACTATGTATGTATAAAATATATGTTTAATTTTTATCAATTCGCTACATTATTAGATCCTATTTTAATAATAAAAAAAGCTTAATAATGTTAAGAGGCTACTTCACTCACACAGAAACACCTGATTGCTAATGTTAATCCGCTGGGAGATTTTTTTTTTTTTTTTGCATTGCATTGCATACCTGCAGTTTTGATACAAAGGCCATTTTTCGACTTTGTTTTACAAGGTTTTTTTGCTTATTGGGATATATTCAGAACTGCTTTCGAAAGCAAAAATACTCTAGTAAAAAAAAAAAAAAAACACATTGCAAACAAAACTGAAAACTTAAAAAAAAAAAAAAGGTGTTTGTACAGATTGACCACGAGTAACAAATAATAAAATTTACAATATTGAAATGCAAACGAGATATTTAGAAAAATTCTCCCATAGGATTAACATTAGCATGCAAGTGTCTACGCATGAGGGATGTGTAATCCCATTTTAAAAAAATTTCTTATTTGAATAAAAACCATTCCAAGTAAAATTTTAATTAACTATCAGCAGTGAAATTATTGAAGATTAAATACGTGAAATTTTTTACATTGCTAACTCGGCGCAAATCAACAGTGCATTGCAGCACTATTTCAGGGATCCGGGTTCGACATTTTTCACTCTGTTTATTTACGCTTAGTTAGCAACTTGAAAAATTTCACGTATTTAGTATTAAAAAATCATTCTTATACACATAGGCATAGAGTCTTGAAAATTATTGGTAACTTAAAATTAAAAAAAGCAAAGGGATTTTTTTTTTTTTTTTTTTTTTTTGTCATTTATCCTTTAACAAAAGAAAAAGGAGAAATTCAATAAAATAAAAAAACTAAAAGCTTTTTTATATTAGAGGGTAAGAAAAAGTATTTAAAATGTTACAGGGACTTGAGAACATACAACTCTATGTCTATGCTTATACATAGTAAATTTAATTATACTTTCAGTTACTTACCTTTTGAATCCAGTTCACTATTCAGGATCAGATAATTTTTTATTGTATACATATATAATGAAATCTGTGTTTACCTACAATAAATAGCACATCAAATATGTGGAATTCCAATATAGTGTACATTTAATGACTGTAGAAGATTGTATATTTTTTATATTACTACTTCATTAAATTTTTTAATTCTTTCATTTATTAAACTTATTTCTTAGAATTTTCAATTATTATTTAGAGAATATTGTCAGATTTATAAAATAAATCCTCCATAGGATTCTGATTTATGACCACAGGAATATATTTAGTCTTTTCTCTGAAAATTGTTTAATGATGCAAAATGCAAAAGAATTTTTTTTTACAAATTCAATGATCTGTCCAGCATTTTTACATAAAAATAGTAATTTCTTGCTTGCTTAACAATGTAAATTACATATTACAATAAGACAAATTTTAAAAATCATCTGCCTTCCTTCCTTCTCCAATGTTTTTCTTTTACCAGAGAAATATTATCCTATGTACAACAGAGCAAATACTAAACAAAATTATTTTTTTTAGTTTTTTAAAGTATAATTTAACTCACTTAAATTGTTCTTTTTCTGATTGTAATTATTTTTAATAACTTAAGACTGAAGCAATGAAAAATATTTCTCAGTATCAAGGAAATAATCTCGAAAACAAATGAAACATCATTCAGTTTATAAAATTCTATTTATTCACATATAAAGAATTGATATAATTAACAGGAACTTCATTAAATTTTTCTTCTTGATTCATTCTTTTCTCTCTAGAAAAAAATAAAAAATAAAATTATAAACACACAAATTACATACGTATAGTAAAAGTAAATAAAGTACAGTGTGACCTCAAAAATCCAGCACCAAAGTCATCTCGCTGCTTTTTTTTTTTACACTTCCACCTTATAGGAGAAAGAAAAATAATAAATTGTTAAACAATTAAAAATTTCGAGATTGAAAGCGATGGATTGGCTGACAGTGAGATCGCAGATGCTATGCTAAATTGAATCCCTTCTGAGTACAGAAGAAAAGGTATCAGTGGGAAAATGCTTAAATTTGACTGGAAAACTAACATCTGCTTTAGATAAATAAGACTGTATTTTCAAAATCAATATTCTACATTTGTGTAAAATTAAAACTTGTTAAAAAGCTGTTCAAAGAATTGAAGCAAATAAAATTGACATCGATGTTTAGGAAATTACACAAGAATAAATGATATATATTAGATTTTCTTTTTTTTTTTGTAACATAGAAAATATGAATAGAAACTTTTAATTTTAATATTTTTTAAAATATTTAATTTTCTAATTTTCTCAAAGACTATTACTTGGGTATGAATTAAATTACGAATAACGGCACCATTAAGACTATTAAAAGTATTTTTGAAGTCAGAAATTCGGCATCGTCATGGTCCTGACAATGCCGGATTTTCGAGGTTATACTGTACACAATAGAGAATGACACAGACAGAATCTTCATCTGGGATTGTTACTCATAAAATGAACATTTTGATTTTGTGACACACACACACACACACACACACACACACAAAAAAAAATCCCTACATAATGAAAAGCACAAATAACCATAATAAATCTAGCCTTTATGTGTTTAAAGGTTTCATAAAAGAGCATTTTCTTATATCTTCAGATGATGGAAAAAAAAAAAAAAAAGAGAGTGAGAAACAGTAATAATTAGTGAAATAGGTGAAAAAAAAAAGATTATATTCTATCAGCAGAGGGTATACACTAAAGAGTAAACACTATAGCTACAAACAGCATGGTTCAGTGATATATATAAATGGATACATATCCGATATTTATTTTCAAAATATCATGAAGTTTGATATTTATTTTCAAAATATTGTGTATATTTTCAGTCGAGCAAGAGTAAATGGATTTTTCGACTTTGTCGTTCTGTAGATAAAGAACTTTTGCTCTGGCAATATGACAATTTTAGCCCCCCCCCCCAAAAAAAAAACAGTAAAGTACCAATTATACGTCTTTCAGGAAACCTTTCTAAAACGATGCATAACTGAGAAAGGCGTATAATCGAAATTTTAGTCGGCTAAGGTGCAAAATCTTTGACTGTAGAAATACAATGCTGCAATCGCACAAATTGAATTTTGATACCATTTTTGATTGTTTTAAATACATTATATATTGAAAAAAAGTTAGCCCTTTGCACTCGAGGACTCCGGAGCGGAGCCATTTAAAATTTGTCTTCAAACTTGAGGGCTCCGCTATGGAGACAATAAAAATAATTTTGTGATACCTGCAGGGTTCGTTGATATATATCAATGGATATATATCTTGATATATATCGGATATTTATTTTTAAAATATCAAGATTTTTGATATTTTCAAATTCTTGATATTTATTTTCAAAATATCAAGATGTTTGATATTTTGTATATTTGATATTTATTTTTAAAATATCAATGTGTAAGATAATTTTGATATTTTCTTCAGTCAAAACAAATATAAATGAAATTTTCAACTGTTATTGACTGTGCCACTCTGTAGATAAAAAACTTTTGTCTCTGGCAGTGACTTTTCTAGGCAAAGAATACAAGAAAATTTTTTTACAAATATCTTTTCTAAGCTTTATGTTTGAAACTTTTATTTTTAAATGTAGAACTAATGATTATGAGAGACAATTAATTCAGAACAGCCATTGAAAGAGCAACTGTAATTTACATAATCTTATATGCAACATTATTAGAAAAGAATTTTCTGATTGTGGTTTAATTGAGTCTAAACTGTACTACAGGTTAGGGAATAAACAATAAGACAAGCTTACATTTATGTTAAAATTCTTCAATTAAAAAAAAATAATTTGTATTTAAAATTTTATTTTATAAAATATAGAACTTTCTCGATACTTGATACAAATCCTATAGTTTATATACATATGCAAAATGTATGCAAATTGTATCTGTTTTCAAATAGTACATTTTCAATTTTGTTCTAAGTAAAAAAAAAAAAAAAAAAAAAAAAAAAAAAAGATGCACTTTAGAATACTATTGTTTAAGTTTTGTATGTTAATTGCAATATGTATCACAATTTACGATTACAAAATGTAATAATTTTATAATTTTTAGTTTTTTTATATATCATAACATTTGTATTCGTATTCATAAAGAATTAAAAAAATAATAAGATATAACTAAAATCACTTTGAGTTGCTGGTAATACAAAAGAAAAAAACCTTTGAGTGCAAAGGCTTAAAATATTAAAAAAAATAATTAAATAATTTCTAAAACTGAAAAATAAAAGTGAGAATTATCAAACCTTTTATATCAGTTGCATACCTCGTTAATTAAACCAATTTTTAATCATCGTCTGACATGCCGATTTACTTTAAAGACTTAAGCAAAGCATTATTTCAAGAATCAGAAGTAAATTTGCTTCATATACTTTTTATGCTTTCTGTATATGCATAGATGTAATAGTTTTTCTATTTATTGAACATCATACTGTATATTATTCATAATTTAAACTATGCCTAAAAGTAGAACTTTTGTTTATACAAGAAGTTTAACATAAAAGAAGGTAGTAGGAGGAATGGGACATGTTTAATTCTTTCTTTTTAATAAGATGAATGTAAATTGCTAATATGCAAATATTTTTAGAAGGTAATATATTAATTATAACATTATAAATATATTCATTTACTTCAAAACATAAATAAATTGAACTGATTATTTTTTAATGCTATCTCTGATTGACAATCCTGAATTTTCCTTCCAGTGATGAAGGTACTGAAATTTGATATTGTAGCACAGACATCAACCTACAATCTTTGTTAGACTGTATATATAGCCAACAATAGACTATTTGCCCCTTATCATACATTGTTTTATAGCTGTCCCATACCTCCCTGTTAGTGGGAAGGTATGGGACACATTTTGAAATTTATAATTTCTTTATAAAATTGTTTCTGCAAATTATGTTTCTATATTGTTCAAGGACATTAGAGAGTGTTTCATTTTGTATTCTATATATCAAAATTTTGTTTATGTGTCAAATAAAGTTGATTTTCTTATTTTTGTAAAAAGCATCACATTCCTCCCCACTCTCCCCTCAAGGTCAAGTAAATAATAATGAATGTATAATTAAATATGCATAATAAAGATGAGATACATTTTCCAGGAATTATTTAATGGAACTTTCCTCATAAAGGTATCATATTAATTCACATCAAAGTCGTAAAGTAAGGAAGTTTTATTTCAGGTTTAGCCAGTCTTAATAATAATAAAAGCTTGATTAATACATAAATATATTTGATAAAAAGATTGTGATTACCAATTATCAGCAATATCTTGATTTTTTTCAGAAATAAATTTATACTTTCTTCACAAAAAAACAATGAGTTCAGTCATATATCGAGAATTATATACAGTAGACTCCCTCAAATCCGCACAGCTTGGGACAAGTGGTTGTGCGGAATTTAGAATTTTGCACATTTCTGATCATTACTTTGTTTACATTTTTTAAACAGTAATTTGAATGTAATAATGCATTCAAAATTATACATAATGCTTGCAATATGGTAAAATATTAAAATAATTAAGTAAAGTAATAAACTACAATGATGAAAAGTAAGATAATTTTGAAAATGATTAAAATATTGAAAGTAAAGGTCAAGTAAATGATCAATAATGTATAATTAAATATGCATAATAAAGGTAAGATACATTTTCCTTGAACTATTCAATGAAATTTTACTCATAAAGGTAACCTATTGATTCAAATCAAAATCATAAATTAAAAAAGTTTTACTTAAAGTATCTTAAAGTAAAAAGTTTTCAAAAAAATGGGTTGCTCATGGAGGGAGTTCAAATGGGATGGTCTCTGAATGGAGGTAAAATTAGTATTGAGCCTATGGGAATAAATTTCGTTCCATGAAAAAAATGATCGGTCAAGGAGGTGGTCGCATAGGCAGGTTTCACTATATATATATGTGTGTGTGTGTAAATATATGTATATATTTAACACTGGCGTACAGTTACAGAAAAGTACAAACTTTCATAGGAAAAAGAAAACATTCGTACCATTGAGCATGAACTCACAAAAACAAATTTTGTTAAAATATATAATAACCAACCTGTTAATTTAGAAGCTACTGTCTGTTCCACTTCTTGCTGGGCAATTTTAGATTTTGTACCCTGTTAGGACTTTGTTCCAACATCATCTGTAATTTTCTCAACATGCTAGCAACCATGACTTCAGCATCTTTACCAGATGATGTCATTAGTTCTTGAAACTAAAAAATAAAACATAAAATAATAACAATGAAGAAAAAACTTTTAAACCCTTCATGACAAGCCTCCTTTGTACCGCTATTTTCAAATAGTGACTTTTTCCTTATTTAATAAATTTATATTAAATAAGGTAAAAATGGTACTTTTTAGTTAGCCGGGCGCCAGTGTTATGTATACAAGTATATATAACACTGGCGCCCGGCTAACCGAAAAGTACCGTAAAAATTACTATTATGATATAGTAATAGTTACAAGGACTGTGTACACACTTTATAATCACACATATGTTGTCATGAAGGGCTTAACATTACAATACATTTTGTAATGTATTTTTGTACCAATTTATATTTATTATTTATTATCAACTACACCGGTAGCAGAAAGTTAGAGATGGGAGTCGCAGATTTTCTTTTTTCGTTTGCAGGTTATTTTTCTATTGAACTCTTATTTCGCTTTATATTATGTTTGGCTCTTTCTTACTTAATACAAAAACTTAAGATTATTATTAGTAAAATTAATAAAATGCATAATAACATTTTTAAAAAAAGTGATCGTTTGATTAACACTTCGATTGTAAAACTTGCTACCTGTCAAACCTGTTTTACCTGCAGATTATTTTCTGCCTCTGAAGTATCTGTTGCAGACACTTGGAGGATTTTCTGCTATTGGGTCAACTACTAAAAGTGCACTTATTAAAAGTATGTACTAACTTTATTTGGTGAATTGGTTGTCGGGATAATCAAGTAGTACCAAAAGAAGTAGTAGTAAGAATTTCATGCCCTGTCAATTTTCACACTGCCAGTACAGATAAAATTATGGGGGGAAGGGACAAGAAGGGTAAGGTAATTTCATATTTATTAATTAAACAATAATAATAATAAACCAAGTTTTAATTTGTATGAATTTACAAAACATTTAATTTTTAAATAATTCTTATTTTGATTTCATTTTTTCCAATTTACTATTAATAACTAAAAGTATTGATGAGCAATTTTAAAATTAACAAGCTAACTGATAAGCATTTAAGGCTCATGATTTTATAGGCTGTGCTTAATATAACGGTATCACTTCAGGGAGGTGGAGTTGGGCACTTGATATCTTAAGATATCTCTAGGGAGAGGGAGAAGATTCATTTTCGATATTGTTACCATTTTTGATCCAACCAAAACATTCATTTTTCTATTTGTAACTGTTACTTTACATCAAAATATTCAGTTATCTATTTTTATGAAAATACTAAGTTATTATTAAAATCATTAAATGATTATATACAATTATTTCATTCTGAAATGTGGAATACCTCAACGTTTAGCTTTCCTTTTTTTTTATATATATATATATTTGCATATAATCGGCTGTTGGAGAAACCAGATAGTACGTTTGAAGTGATACTTGTGCTTATTAGTAAAATAAAGAGGAAGAATGTTGTCTATCTGTTTTGTTGATAAGAGCGGCAAGAAACAATATATCTGTTGAATACATTATGTAACAAAGAGCTATTTTTAAATACTTTAAAAAAATTTTATTGATATAAACTTATTTTATATTTAATATAGTGATATTTTACATACTCTTTCTTCTTTATTAGAAAATTTTATAAATAACAGATGTATAACAATATATTTGCATATAACTGAAAATATGTAAAAAGAAAATGAAAGGAAGAAAAAATAAAAAGAACTTTGAGACACTGATAACAATATGATTAGTGATGGAAGGGTGGGACATAATCCAGGAATGATAATGTAAGATATTGTAAAGGCCGGAAAGATTACAAAATTACTATAAAGTTGGTAACGTTATATATGTACAGCCTCTTAATATTAAAAGCTTTGTCGATTCTCAATCAGCTGGCAAAATGACATACGAAAATTAATTTCTACTGTAAATGTATGTTTATTTTTAATAAATAATTTTTTTTATTCTTCACTACACATAACAAATTTATTTTTTGAGATGTATACATGCACATGATTTAGTGGGGTTTTTTTGCAGAAAAACTTTTAAATAATTACTTGTGTTTGAAGACAGTTTTTAAATTTTACATATAGCAGCTACTATAAATATAGGAATATCAAAAAGGGAGTTTGTGCAATAAGGATAAGATATTCTCAAATAAATTTAATGAAGGACATTATAATTATACAATTATTGGCACAGATGTCATATTTGCCCCATATTGGTGCGATTTTTTTTCGGTTGCCAATTTGGCGAAAACATCAACAGCATAAACAACCTAATCCGGGTTACCACATCAAGCAAAATAACGGCACTTTGGCGCCAGTTAAGTACCGTTGCGTATATGACATTGGCGTCAGAAAAAAATCGCGCCAATATGGGGCGAATATGACATCTGTGCCCAATTATTATTGTTTAAATATGACTATTATTTAACATATGATAAAACATTTTTTTCTCCTTAAAATAAGTGTGAAGGTTAAATGCATTTTTTTTTTTTTACTTAAAATGCAATTTTTTAGGAATATATTAAAGAGACACCTTTTGAATATAAAGCTTTTTTAAATAGACTTTTAACAATTCTAATTGAAAAAAAAAAAGATTTCTGTTTGAATGTTATTTTAAAATTACAACAGAAAATCATCTGTAAATATATATAGACGCTAAAAGGGATAACAAACAAAATGAAATGATCTAGGGTAGATGTACCAGTTTTGGCCACATTTAGAGAAAATTTGAAATAGAAATTTTACATTTCTTGATCGATTGAAGCATATTAAATCATAATAACATCGTTCTTTAGTAAATTTAATTGTCTTTCTGTTAACTATAAGGACTTTCTACAGAATATTTTAGATTGTGAGTAATAACTCATCAAGTAATTTATTCCAATTTGTACCAGTTTTGGCCACTCCAATATCATGTAGTTTAACAAACATTTTAATTGATAATAAGTAAAAATAAAGCATTTTTATGCAACATCTATTTTACCACACATATATTTGTTTGCTGTATTAAGAGAGTTTTGCAAATTTCTTTATGAATTGATAAAAACATCAAATAAAATATACTTATGTTGATTTTAACTGAAAATTTCAATTAAAAAACAAAAAATATATTTAAATTTGATTAATAAAAGGGACAACAGTGCCTATAGGACATAAAGATTAACTATTTAATCAGTTTTATAATTATTCATGGATTGTGGCTCGTTTAGAACACTTGAATCTTCATCAAAGTGTTATATTTCTTGAAAGCATTTTCTGATTTTTGTTTGATTTTCATCAAAAAGTTATGAAATCATCTTTTGATTTATATTAGCTTGTGCCTTATTTAAATACCTTGCTTCTTTGCAAGTTCTTTTAGGGTGTGATTTCAGAAGCAAATAATACCATTTGATACCGGTCTTCCATCTTGAAATGGAGTTTCTATCTTGCCGGCTACAATTTTCTGGGCAGAATCTTAAAAGTTATTCCATTTTTATAGGAAATAGTATTCTGACAATACCTAAAATCAACTTTTCTAATTGATTTTTAACTTCAATTCCTAGTACCTAGATCTACTACTTGAGATTCAACATTATTAGAGAAAAGTGGTGTCCGTCCTGCAAACTTGTGATATAAGGCAAGAACGGGTTACTCCAAAACTTTGCTAGCTGGCATTACATTTTGAATGGCCTTAATTTTGCTTCCTATCTTAGAGCAGTGTTCCCTCTAGGCCATTTTTTAATAGCACAGAATATCTTTTAAACTTGGTAAATGGAATCCTGTTTTTTTTTTAAATAATGTGAAATACATTCTTACTTGTATTTAGATACCTCTACTAAAGATTTTCATAATATTTAGTAATTTCTAAATCTGTGTGCCAGAAATATTGCAAAAATTATGGAACTTCTTCATTTCTTTAGGAAAAATACAAGCAATTAAATCATGCTGTAATTTTATTGAACTTTTTAATTTATAAGTTGTAAAATCTTTCAAAATTTATGTTTTAGTTTATTTATCATATCTAAACATTACATATCGCCTCCCCTTTTGTTTTATCAATACTAAACACAATACTATATATTCTTTAGCAATGTCATTCTTTAGTGACTAGCACAATGTCCTTCTTTCTAAAGTGAATTATCTATTGGATAGAGAATAACAAAATCTCTTTTATAAGAACTGCCATTAGCCTTGCTTTTATTATTATTATTATTGAAGCCATTACTATATAAAACAAAATTAAATTGATTTTTCCAGATGTTCTTAAATTTATTAAATGGCTAAAATTCACTCTATAATGAACGTTGTGGCCAAAAGTGGAACATAATGTTGTACCCTTTTTGGCCACCCCCATGGCCATAACTGGTACATATAGCAAATTTAATGCACCAGTTTTGGCCACCCCCCATTAAACTGTTAAAATAATTAAATTAAATGTAAAATTGCAGTAGAGAGATAGCTTACCTCATAAAACCTAATAGCAATTTGTTTCAGAACAAATAGAACATGATAAGTGCCTAATGTTGAAAGATTTTGAAAACTTGTCAGCTAAGCAAAAATCTTAATACATGTAAACACACACTACAGTTTCACACATTTATTTTTTTTGCAAGTCATATTTTATCAAAAAATAAACAAATGATATTGTAAATGATAAAAGAGAGTTTGCTTAAAATATAAGAATGCCTATTATTTGTTAGCATTAATTCACAGGCTAAATATTGGACAAATTGATCCAATGTGGCCAAAACTGGTACAGTGGCCAAAACTGGTGCATCTACCCTACATGTTTTATACGCTACGCACAGCCTATATATTTTCAAATGAATGTAATTTGTTGAAGGTCAAAGTCTGTTTTGATTTGTAAATCAGTCCACAGCAAGGGGGTGGTGGTGATTTTAAAACTTTAAGTATACATTCCTTATTTTTTGAAGACTTTAAGAAAAAAAGATAAAATTTATTTTTACAAGTTTAAAATAATTAAACATAAAAACAAAATTGTGTTTAAGACTTAAGTGTTTTTAATTATAAAAACACTGGTATAGCCTCGATCATAATTAAAAATGTTTTATTATAATAAAATATGTTCTTAAACACTTATTCCTACAAAAAACTCCTTACACTTTCTCGATTTCGTGTTTATGGTTCATTTACATTACCATTACGTCAATCCTATGTGTTAAAAGTATATATAACGGAACTGCAGTTATGTTATCAAAATACATTTGAAAATTCGCGATGGTTACGAAACGTGAAACGATACGTTATAACATGTTTTAAGTAAATCATGTTTATAGAAGTTAGTTTAATTTAAAAATGTAGCATGCAGTATAACATAATTAAACAAAATAGCGTTGAATCAAATATCTTTTCCCCATGGGTAACTTACACAGAAATCTTAAATATAAGACAGTACAGAAGAAAAAAAAGACTACAGTAAGAACGATTTAAATAATAATGATATATACTAATAAGTAAAAGTAATGGCAAACTTACCGCATTTTCTGTAAATGTTAGAAACGTAGAATAAACTTGACACAAGGAAAGCTTTCAAAACAGACGCCATTGGGAGACGCTACGCTGGCCGTGAAAAGAAATAAGTTGCGCATGCGCAAAAATCGTACGTATCATAATGATTTTCGAACATGGGTTGGCTACACAATTATCACGAAAACCTTTGCAGGATAGTTAGAAAGTAAAGCAAAAACGACCCTTTTCGGAAACCTTACATGCTATCTGGGATGGAAGGGTTGTGCGAAGGGTGTACTTCCACAGGTATTAAAGGTCCGAATAGATGCATCATTTAACTGTTTTCAGTATCAGCATCTGTTTTTGTGGTCGCACAGTATTTTTTATCTTTAATAGCTTTAGAATGAAATAGCCAGACATTCTACAGGAAGAAAAATTTACCTTCAATTCATCTAATCTTCTTAACTCCTTTCCATTGTTGAATCTTCCCATCCCTTTACGGTTGAAGAAGAACAGGTGTTAATATTTTTTCCTGGAAAAGTGATGAAGGAAAGCAAAGCAAGCGTTTAAATGCAGCCTAAGTCAGAGAAAGAACTTCATGCCTGCTATCCATTTTCCCCAAATTATATAACAACTAATAGAAAAAGAAAATTTCTGATTTCAGGTATAAAAAAAATGCTAAATCGCTATGCAAACCATTATAAAACGAGACAAATTTATTAAAATGTTAGATAAGGGTTGAGAACTCAATAAAATGAGTTTTCCTTCTTATCTGGGAACACATATGGAAGATTTGTGACTGGTTTAAGAGTACGAGAGTTTAGAGCTTTTAGCAATGCGGCATAGTCTCCTGCAAAACAAAATAAATGTTATCTGAACTAGCAGCAAACTGCTTTTTACTAGCATTCATAAATTCGATACCATTAGATTCATTTTGCAGTGGGGCTGTGCCATCATTTTGCAGATTTAACAAATGACAATGTCTTTTAATATGAATATACAACTTTAAATTCGACTTACATAGCTAGTATGGACATGCATATGAACATTCAAAGCAGATTTTCGAGAACATCCTTTGGTGCACATATCACAAGAGAAAGATTTAAACTTTAGTATGAGCTCGCAGGTGGATATTTAAATTAGATTTGGAAGAAAATCCTGTGTTACACATCTGACAAGGAAACGGTTTCTCTTCAGTATGGATACGCAGGTGGTCATTTAAATAAGATTTGGAAGAAAATCTTTTGTTACACACCTCACAAGAGAAAGGTTTTTCTCCAGTATGGCCACGCATGTGGTCTTTTAAATGAGATTTATGAGAAAAT
This sequence comes from Maratus speciosus, assembly GCA_963932465.1. Lineage (NCBI taxonomy): Eukaryota > Metazoa > Arthropoda > Arachnida > Araneae > Salticidae > Maratus > Maratus speciosus. The sequence continues at coordinate 397,660,322 of OZ010799.1, read as the reverse complement.
TTTTTGTTACAAACCTCACAAGAGAAAAGTTTCTCTTCAGTATGGACACGCATGTGGACTTTTAAATTAGATTTGGAAGAAAATCCTTTGTTACACACCTGACAAGGGAACGGTTTCTCTTCAGTATGGACACGCAGGTGGGAATTTAAATAAGCTTTGAAAGAGAAACTTTTGTTACACAACTCACAAGAGAAAGGTTTTTCTACAGTATGGACACGCAGGTGGACCCTTAAAGTATGTATACTAGAAAATCCTTTGTTACACACCTCATAAGAGAAAGGTTTCTCTTTAATATGAACACGCAGGTGGTCATTTAAATGAGGTTCGGAAGAAAATCTTTTATTACACACCTCACAAGAGAATGGTCTTTCTTCAGCATGGATACACAGGTGGACCCTTAAAGCATATTTACTAGAAAATACTTTGTTACATACCTCACACGAGAAAGGTTTCTCTTCAGTATGGACACGCAAGTGGGAATTTAAATAAGGTTTGGAAGAAAATCTTTTGTTACACACCTCACAAGAGAAAGGTTTTTCTCCAGTATGGACACTCAGGTGAACATTTAAATGAGATTTTTGAGAAAATGCTTTGGTGCACACCTCACAAGACAAAGGTTTTTCTTTAGTATGGACACGCAGGTGGTCATTTAAAGCAGATTTTTTAGAAAATCCTTTGGTGCACACCTCACAAGAGAAAGGTTTCCCTTTGGTATGAACATGCCTGTGGACATTTAAACTAGATTTTGAAGAAAATCCTTTATTACACACCTCATAAGAGAACGGTTTCTCTTCAGTATGCAGACGCAGGTGGTCATTTAAATAAGGGTTGGAAGAAAATGTTTTACTACACACCTCACAAGAGAATGGTTTTTCTTCAGTATGGACACGCAGGTGGACCACTAAAGCATATTTACTAGAAAATCCTTTGTTACACACCTCACAAGAGGAAAGTTTCTCTTCACTATGGACACGCAGGTGGACATTTAAATGAGATTTTTGAGAAAATCCTTTGCTGCACACCTCACAAGAGAAGGGTTTTTCTTTAGTATGGACACGCAGGTGGTCATTTAAATGAGATTTGGAAGAAAATCTTTTGTTACACACCTCACAAGAGAAAGGTTTTTCTCCAGTATGGCCACGCATGTGGACTTTTAAATGAGATTTATGAGAAAATTTTTTGTTACACACCTCACAAGAGAAAAGTTTCTCTTCAGTATGGACACGCATGTGGACTTTTAAATTAGATTTGGAAGAAAATCCTTTGTTACACACCTGACAAGGGAACGGTTTCTCTTCAGTATGGACACGCAGGTGGTCATTTAAATAAGGTTTGGAAGAAAATCCTTTATAAGATATCTCACAAGAGAAAGGTTTTTCTTCAGTATGGGCAACTAGGTGGAGTTTTAAATGAGATTTATGAGAAAAGTCTTTGTTACACACCTCACAAGAGAACGGTTTCTCTTCAGTATTGACACACTGGTTGGAGTTTAAATTAGACATAAGAAAATCCTTTGTTACACACCTCACAAGAGAAAGGATTTTCTCCAATATGGATACGCAGGTGGACCCATAAAGCATATTTACTAGAAAATCCTTTGTTACACATCTCACAACAGAAAGCTTTTTCTTCAGTATCTACATGCAGGGGGACATTTAAATGAGATTTTTGAGAAAATCGTTTGGCGCACACCTCACAAATGAAATGTTCCTCTATAGTATAGACACGCAGGTGGTCATTTAAAGCAGATTGTTGAGAAAATCCTTTGGTGCACACCTCACAAGAAAATTATTTCCTTTTAGTATGGATACACAGGTGATCAGTTAAAGCAGATTGTCGAGAAAATCCTTTGTTACATACCTCACAAGAGAAAGGTTTTTCTTCAGTATGGAGTGGACTCTTAAAGCATATTTACTATAAAAAACTTTTTTACAGACCTCACAAGAGAAAGGTTTCTCGTTTGTACGAATTTGCAGGTGTTTATTCACATTACATTTTTGAGAAAGCCTTTGTTACACACTTCACAAGAGAAAGTTTTTCTCTTCAGTATGGAAACACAGGTGGACATTTAAATCATATATATAAGAAAATCTTCTGTTCCTTGAGAAAGTTCTTTACTACGCATGTCACAAGCGAAAGGTTTCTTATTAGTAAGCAGACGATGATGCCTATATAATATTTTAGTGAGAATCCTTTGTTAAACATTACCCAATAAATAGATTTTTTGCTCAAATAAGACAGATGGACGTTTAAGTAACATTTATGAAAAACGTTTGTTATAGTCCAACACAAGTAACAGGTGATGAAAGAGATTTGACATTCAATGGGAATTTGGTCTTTATTACTTTTATTTCACAAGTGAAATTTTTTTTCTTTACCACCAGTATGATGGTTCATTTTAAAACTAAATGTTTGTGCAGAAGCTTTATACCAAAAGTATCCAACGAAAATAAAAATATTTATTTTTTAGTAATAAAATGAGAAGTATCTATTAAAGTGATATATAGAAAAATTTTAACTCAAAATCCAGAAATGAAAGTAATATGTTTTAAAATGTAGTTTTTTTTTTAATATACACAAATATTATACGCACAAGTCTGCAGAAATATAATCACATTTAATGTAATAATATATAACAAATGTTCCAATAAGGATTTGCCAGTAGAACCTTTTCCTATACAGAAGACTTAAGTTATGAAATAAATTTGGAAATATGAACTATGATGTAGTGCCATAAAATTATTTAATTCTTTATTAAGGCTTTCAAAAGTGATCTTTGACTTAAGAAAAAAATATTCTGAAGATATATATCATATATGAACGCTTATATGTAATATTTTTTTATTTCAACAAAATGATATCTTTTAATAAAAAGTCTAAATACTATCCTGTAATTTGTATGTGGAAATGAAGAAAATCGTGGTATTGCTCAAATCGTGGTGCTAGCTCAGAAACTTAAAAAGATCTTTACTGAACAAGTTCTTTTAGGGGGAAAATTATCGAATTAGATATATGTATATAGTCTTTGGGCATGATTCCTTTCAACAAGTTATATACATTCAGAATAGACCACAAATATCTGAACCTGAAATATAAATTAAAATGTATACATACCACATAAATTCTTCATGAATTTTCAAATGTTTAGTTAAGAAATCTCATAACAACGTCATTAATAAGATAAGAACATTTATTAAATATGTATTAACTATTTTGTACACTTTATTTAAATTTCTACAATTAGCATAACTACAATCACAAGTAAAATTTTTAGAAAGATGTGAGGGGCATGTCAAACTATGTTCACATTTTTATTTTTTACGGTTCTTTTACCATTTTTCATAAAACGAATTTAGAAATTTGTAAAGTGCACTACAGATCTTGTGAGCATTAATAAACTAGTCGGATGTGACAATTTCAAAACTTTCTTCTATCTCATACATGTTAATACTTCCTGGAAAACGAACCATAGCAGCGCCACTGCTTAGGTGATTTACATCAAAATCTAATCAGCAAAATATTGCGTCAAGTTCTAACTGAATCTGAAGTTTAATGAAAATCCGTGCATTAGTTTTTGAGAAAGAACCATTGAGGAGATCGTAAATAATCTGGATAGAAGCGCCACCTGTTGAACGATTTACTCGAAAAACTAAACAGCACCAATTTATATCAGGGACAAACTGAATCTGAAGTTTGATGAAAATTCTTGAGATAGAGCTATTGCGATAATCATGAATAATGCATACCAGCGCGATTCTGTTCGGCGATTTACACCTAAACGTAATCAGTACCATACTGTATCAGGGACTACGTGAATCTAAATTTTTGTTGAATCGCGTTCATTAGTTCTTGAGATAGAGCGCCCACAAAATTTCTGTCACATACAGACAGACATTTTGTAAAAACATGATTTTCGGGTTTTCTGACCTCTAAAACGTGAAAATTCGTTGAAAACCGGAATTCGAAATTTTCACAAATTCAGTACTTTCTTTTTGTAAAGATAGAAGAAAGTAAAAATTTAATTAATGAATTTTCCAAAAATAAAATATTCTAATTATATGGATACTACAGTATCTGGTATCATAGCGATTTTTATTTTCCAAAAGTCAAAATTAGTAAAAAGTAAGATATTGTGAAACTATTGTATTACATCAGAAGATTAGCAGATTAAAAAATGTACTTAGCAAAATGCTAAGTACATTTTTTAAAAATGATTTACGTAAATTTAGGTTCATAGATTTAGATCTGTTCAAGATTCACCAGTTTCGTAAATAGAGTCTTGAAAATTTAAAAAACGGGTAATTTTAAAAGGTTTTACGAATCTCTTTCTTTTAAGGCTGTTCCCAAATCCAAAAGGGCAATTTTATGACATAAGTTTTAATTTATTTTTGTTCTGAAATGCATGAAACTAGTAGGTGTTGTTGTTCAGAAACTATGTAATCGAACTGTTTTTTGAGTTTTTTGCAAACGCAATAGATCTTTCAGAAAATAGTGTCAAAGTGGGCGTTTTGAACCGAATTTCCACGCGAAAGAAGACTAACCACTCAAGAAAGGGTGAAAAGTATCTCTCTCATGTGATCGAAATCGCTTATAACTCAATAGGTAATTTATTTATCAAAAAATGAAAAACACAGTTCGATTCCAAATCCCTTCCATAGTCAGGTTTTCCAGTTTTACACCTTTCTGTTAAAAAATAAATTTGTAAACGTGTCAAAATGTTTTGCGCTTGTTAAGCACAGCAGTTGAGAACAGCCTTAACAGTTAAGCCTTTCTTAAAAGGTACAATATTTCAAAGTTACTTTTTTTAGAGACAATAAGAAATAAAGATCTAAACATGGTTTGGTGTTCCTCTGACATCTTTATAAAAAATACTTTGCATGTGTTTGTGCTTATGCTAATTGCATTAATTATAACAATCACACAATCTCAGTACTGCGAAATAACACACGTGTAGTGATACGGTATAAGAAAATTTCAAATTAGTAATTTTAAAAGACTTTACAAAATTCTATTTTCAATCTTTAAATAGGGACAATGTAACAGAAATTTTCTACTCTAATATTATTTTAGTTGCATGTTTTTGTAAACAGGATATCATTTATATTTATTATTTAAAAGGTCAATAAAAATTAAACTGAACAAACATTTTTCGATGTATTAAAAAATGTTCAGACAATTAAAACATTTAGTAGAAAATGTTTCGATTTTCATTGTTAAGAAATAAAAATAGTTTTGTCAGATATTACAACCATTTGATTTTGTTTAATAAACCTTTTGTACAAAAGCACTAATGTTTCTGTTTTAACTCCTGTTCTAAAAATTTAGATTGTAAATTGAAAGTTGTTAAATATGTAATTTTTAAATATTCCAGCTTTGTCTTTTTAATTTTCTCACCATTCTTACAATTATATTTCACCTAGTGTTCTAAGTACGCTTTAAATGAAAACTTTTGAAAAGTAAGACTTTTTGATTTATTTTCATTATTAGGAGCATCAATGAATTTTCAATGCCTTTAATTTCAGGTTACTTGAATGAAAATAAAAAAAGTTTTATATCAGTCCTGGGTGTACTCTGTTACTTGTTAGTGCTGTAGAGTGCCTGTAGATTCACCTGTAGAGTATTAGTGAATCATGTCGATACTCTGAATACCGTAGATCCAGGACAAATTTAAAACACTTTCTTTTGAGTGTGTGTGTGTGGGGAGGGGGGCAAATAACATCGGGGGGGGGGGGGCAAATAACATCTCAATGTCCAAGTAAACCCAATTTGTGGTGCATTTTTTTACATTTAAAGCATCATTTTCTCCTATTCTTATAATGCTAAATCTTCCCTTTTTTTGAAAATTATACAATATTTACATGCTGAAGATATGGGATAATGCAAGATGCAGATATAAAATTTATTTTGTAATATGGATTAAGTACTGTATTACATACTGATCTACCTGTTTTCACTTTAAAATGTTTACAATAATTTTTCTGATGCAAACAGCAGGAGTAATGCTTCAGTTATGTATTATAAAGCATATCATATCATAAGATTAGAATAAGTATACAGCTGTATATTATAAACGTGAGTTTTCTTGCTATAGAATTTATCTCATTAAAAAAAAAAAAAAAATTAATACACTTTATTATTAATCTATAGTAAAGATTAAATGATTTCTGTATTAAAATGTAAGTTCTTCGATTTCCCAAAACAGAAAGTACTATGTTATAATAACTAATAATAAAAAAGTAGAGATCTTTTTATGCAACAAATGGCATAAAAGCAAAATAAGATATTGTGTTTTAAATTTCATTTATTGACTTTTGCAAGCCACTATTTGAATTTTTACGATGCAACACTACTTTTCCTTACATTAATTTGAATAAATTATAACAAGAATGCAGAGATTCGTACCAATTTAGGATATCAAAATTATTACTTATTTAGAATGCAGATTTTTGTTATTACATCCCCTATAGATTTACAGACTGCTGAAAAAAATCTTCACAACTGAAATAAAAAATTAGAGGATTAATTATTTAATAATATTAAAGAATATTTCATGGGATTCAATTTAAAAACAGAAAATATTTGGTTAAATGAAAAAATTCATTTTATAATCTTTTCTATAATAAGTTATATCATGGTTAACAAATAATCAACGTTTTAAATGTAATAAAATCATTATATATGTATATTACAAATATTTATGCATGAATTAAATTAATATAATTGCATTTAATTCAGCATTGGCTAATAACACTGAAACTTTGAAGGATGTAAATACTTTTATACATGTACTATACTTACCAACAAACAAAAACTAGCATATTATATATCTTTTTTGTTCTTACTTCTCTCTGTTTCAGCTTCAGTTCAGGAAATTTCACAATGAACTTTTTCATTCCTGAAACGAAACCCTGCATTTTTTCAACCCAAATTTCTGTTTTACTTTTATTCCTTTATTACTTTTGGTTAATGATATTTTTTTTCTTTTATATCGTTAATTGAATTCACCATTCCAAACTGTTATTGGAAGAACATTGAAATTTTTGATTGAAAAATATTACCTCTTTGTGTACTTTTATCTATAAATGTTCTATTAATTAACATTAAGAAAGTTTTTATTTACATTACGCACAGAAAATCTTTTCAAAATATTAATATGTAGCAATACTTTCTTTTAAAGAATATTCTATTTGAAAAACAATAACACTACAATTGAGGATAAACTTACAATAGGTAGCACCAACTAAAAATACAAATTATTTATGGGCGATTCTGGAAAATTTGAGAATCGACATTAGTATAAAACTGAATCGATTCCCAAATTCTAGTATCGATATTTCTATATTTACAGATTCACGTTCACACTCAAAATTAGTAATTCCAAAACTGCATGCGCATAATGAGTACCAAATGCATGTAAGCAGCACGAGCCGTTAAATCGCAGCTCTCCGAAAGTCCATTAGTTCACTTTTCTCAAAATGTCCTCCACGCATGCGCACGAACTTAGGATTTATTTCCTTGTTTGTTTTTAGAGTGTGATTTTATTTCTGAATGTCAATGGGATGTCGTTGTCATAGTCTGCAACGAGTGTAATATAAATTTCAATTCACAAACCAATTATTATTGTATATTAAATTGTGAAATAAGCGTCACGCACGGCGAGGAAAAAATCATGGGAAAGGCACAAATACTTATTTTGAGAGAAAAAAAAAAACAATCAAACAATCGTGATTATTAAAATAAATCAAATATTTACGAGAATGATTAATGGCTTATTTTAATTATTAATATTAGTATAGTACTATAAAATGAATTTTAAAATTAATTTCAAAACTATAAATTAATATTTTAGTACAAAAAAAAAAAAAAAAAAAAAAAAAAAAAGACGAGACGGTTCTTTAAAATAATTCATTTGAGGTTTAGGTTTAAAAAAATTGCCTTTATTTTGAATGGAGTGGACTTGAGTAAATTATTCAGTTGATAAAAGTATTTTAAAGATACATTAATTTATTTACGTTATAACAATATATAAAATGCATTATAATATAAATATTATAATAATATATAATCTATTTTAAGGAGTCTTTTAAAGTGAATTCTAGATTTTAAAAATTCTCTTAATTTTGAAAGGGGAGGACTGAAGGATACTTCACTCAAGAGAAAACATTCACTTGATAATGTTAATCCTACGGGAGGAATTTTTTTTAAAGATATCTCGTTTGCATTCCAATATTTTTAAATGATTTATTTTTCATTGGATAACTGATTTATATCCATTTAATCTGTACAAAGACCGTTTTTTATTTTATTTTTTCGATTTTGTTTGCAAGGTTTTTAAAGAGCAGGGCTACCTTTGGCGACTATTTTTTAATTCTATCTCACACCACTTTCTCGAAGCAAAAATCATTCTCATAGACTTTGACAACATGTGCATGAGAAATATAATACAAAATTTATTTATTAAAATTAGTGGTGCGAATAGAATAGAAAAACAGTCGCCAATGGCAGCCCTGAGATAGGATACTTATATTTTCGGAACCGGTACCATAAGTGAAAGTATCCTTAAAAAAAAAAAAAAAAAAAAAAAAAAAAAAAAAACGTAAACAACATCGAAAATGATTAAAAGCGGTACCTTAGTTATCCAATGCAAATATATATATTTATATATATTTAAAAATATTGCAATGCAAATGAGATATCTTTAAGAATTCCTTCCATTGGATTAACATTAGCGAACAGACGTTTTCGCGTAAGTGAAGTAGCCTCTTAAGCTTCTTCAATGATTATGTCCCTGACCAAATACCGGAACAGCATATTCAAAAAATTATGTCTGTGTCAAAAATGCCTTTCAAGTTTGCGATTGCACTAAAAAAATCTTAAGCAAAACGACATATTATATACTTAATATTTCTCACTAATGAAAAACAGGGGGAAAAAAATCCATTTAAAAGGTAGTGGAAAGTTATTTTTTATTAAAACATCTTTCTATGATCGCATTCAAGATTTACATAAACGCATTTTCTGACATTTTGCAATTGCTTATAAATTAAATTACAGAATTACTCACCCTTTCATTTATTTCTTGTTTATGTGATATATTTGCCTTTAACTAGATATAAAACGATTTCCTTTTTAAACTTATTTTAAAATATTTATTTAACTATTCTATCCATAGTTCACTCAACAACCTTATTTTTCTCAGAAGAATAGCGAATGGAAATTCCATCTCCATTCCTTCCACCAACACACAACCACAACATGCTTCTCTACCATTCATTGGAAGAAATTCATAAGCATATATGAAAATCTTATCAATATTTTAAAAAATAAGCTAAAATACTATAATAATGGTAAATCTTTAACTAATATTTGAGATACAACACTAGTTATCTAAAAAAAAAAAGTTTAACTTTAATTTTGAAACAATAGCAATATTTTTACAATATCATTACAACTTTGTATATATTTTTCAAAGAAAAAAAAAGGGGGGTGAGCAATGGGCAAACAGATTTGCACTAATTAAATATAAATTATTCATATCTAAAGTTTGGCTGTTTATTAAGATCTTAATAATAATTTTAAAAAAATCATAAAAAAAACACATTGTGAGTTAAAATAAAATGAAATTGAAAAAAAAAATATTTTTCAACAAAAGAAATATAATAAATTAATTAAATTTTATAAAAAATAAAATAATTATTTAAAAAATATATAGCATCATAACTATTTTTTAAATATTTAAAAATATTTTTCTTATCAGTAAAAGTTGGTAAATATATTTTAATAACCCATAATGACTAACAGATTGGTTAAACTATATCTTTCTTTTTGAGTAAGACTAATAATAAGACAAAATATAATCTGATATCACAAGTTCAGTTCGTAATCACAAATTTTTATGCATATATCTTTTAATTAATTTATATATATCACCATATAATCAGAAAAGTGGTCACGACCTCTGAAAATTAAAGGGAAAATTAAATAACTAAACATTTCCATAGATTATTTTTAAATGAGTTTATGGTTAAACACATTACATTCATTTCGTGCTATGTTCAAAAGATGGCGCCATCAGCAAAGAGACGATGAGAAAAGTGAACTTCTGGACTTTCGGACAGTTGCGATTTAGCCACTCGTTAAGCAGCAAGCCAGATTAAGCGATTATGTGGTGCTGCCATCTATTAAAAAACAGCAAACCAAACTAAGCATTTGCTAAAAATTTTCGTTTTTTTTTTTTTTTCAAAAGTGAAAAAAAATTCAGATAATCCGCGGAAGCAGATTATGCGCATCGCAAAAATTTTCACTTTTTTGGCAGATTATCCGCGGATTATAAGCCGGAAATTACGGTACATTTCGTATTAAATTTTCATATTTCTGGTATTAATACCACAGTCATATTTTTAAGTTTTTGCCTTTTATTTATTATTTCTTCATTTTAAATTTATGATAATTTAGAAAATATGCGTAGAATACTTTAAAATAATTTAAAATTTAACTTGAAATATTCTCCAGTATAATAGAAACAAATAATAAATATAAAGCACACTTGAAGAACTTCATTAAACATACATTTTTCATAGCCTGCACCACAGAAAACTTTTTCCCGAACATAAAAAGAAATTATGTTTCCCACAATGTCACAAGATTATGGCCCGTTACTGCTCTATGACATGAAGCTTTGAGTTACAAAAGGAGTCGTAGCTTAATTAAGGACTTCCATGTCGGATATACTTTCCTAAAAGTACATTGTTCAAATCTGCTGGTGCCATCTGTTGTTGTATATGAGGAATATTGGCTTTTCTCACGATTATTCCGATTAGCATCTGAGGGGGAAAAAAAAACCTTAGATTATCCGCACCGACCAATTATACGCAGCAAAAAATTTAGGATTTTTTAGCACATAATTCGAGGATAATAGGCAAAAAAATATGGTATTTTTTTTTTTATTTTAGTGAATACAGTAGACTGCCTCAAATCCGCACAGCTTGGGACCAGAGGTTGTGCGGATTTTAGAATTTTGCGGATTTCTGATCAATGATTTGTTTACATTCTTTAAACATTAATTTGATTTTAGTTAAGAAAAGGAAATTATAATAAATGCTTACAATAAAGTGAAACATTAAAATAAGTAAAATATTAAAATAATTTATTAGTTTAAACGTAAGTAATTATTAAAATAATTATGTAAAATAAAAATTTAGAAAATATTAAATTATTACCGACGAAATCGATTCAATTCGATTCCAAAAGTCCTATGCTGCCATCTAGTGGTAAAGAGATCGCAAGATCGATACGTCATTATGCTATTATCAGTATATATAGCTTATTGCGCTCTCTGTAACTTTTTCATTATTATTTAGAGTCTTGAATTTCTTTCTTATACTGCTTTGTATGTTTATTAGTAAATTTGTGTATAATTAAAAAAAAATCCGCGAACAATAATTTTAAAATAGCGTTCCGGTTCGTGGATTTTTCCATTTCGAATCCTGGAATTTTTGATATAGATATGCTAATTCATATCAAAATCAAAAGTAATGTAAATTTATTTAGTAATACATCAGCTGTAATAACCAAAAGAGAACGATTAACAAAAAATTAAGTAAAAAAAAACATTGCGGTAGTTGCTGATTTCGGCGCCATCTTGAATTTTGTTCCTGCAACTTAACTGTAAATTTCATTGTTTACATCTGAAAAAATATGCGGATTTTAGGGTCGCGGATTTAAGGGAGTCTACTGTATTTAAATATTTTTATAATTCAGGAAAGTTCATAAATAATGCACTCAGGAGCCAAGCAGAACAGCACTTCTGAAAATCGAAAGCCTAAATTATCACTTTCTTTCCCAACCAACTCCGATCATTTGTGTTCATTCGTACCAAAATGCTTACGTATGTTATGTTGCATATTTCTGTCTAGTGCTCATATGTAGAATCAATGTTTTTTGTTCCAGTGATTTCCAAATGGTGGCAAAAATGCCAAATTAACTGCAACCATACTTGCTGTTTTTGCACAGGCTCTTGATATGTTTACATGCTGCTTGTTGTGTTTAATTTGCTCAAAAGTTCACAGTAGTGCAGTTACAGTATTTCTTTATTATTTTTACTTATGGAATGTTTAAATATAGTCGAAACATAACAGAGCATCTAAATATTGAGCATGGAAGCTTACCGAAACAGCATGGTGTATTGTGTTTTGCTATTTGATTTAAAGAAATATTTTGACAAGTAGAATTTCTGAAAATTACACACTCACTGATATTTATGTTTTTGCTCTGTTCATTAATTAGATCTTACTATATATAAATGCTTACAGATATAGTCAAAATATATTAAAAAATTTTTATCGCTTCATCCCTTTCGCTAAAATTATTTTATATCTTTCTAATAATGTATGAAATATAACTACAGTAGATTCTCGTTACAACGAATGTCACTTAAATGAATTTTTCAGTTTAACGAATGTTTCCTGATTGTTAAAAAAAGGGTACTTTTCGGTTAGCTAGGCACTAGTGTTATATATACATACATATATATATACAGTATAACATATCTTTAATCTGGAAACTTCTGTAAGACGGATATTGTGGCATGCTTATTCATTTTTATTTTCAATTGAAGATCATAGATGGCACCACAGCACATATATGAATGTATTTCAGAAAATGATTAAGAAAAATGAAAAGACTATCTGTTAAGCTCCGGTATCTTGGCATTTCACGCGCAGAGATTCGGACGATTCTATTCTGGATAATCGGCAAAAGGTTGTAACGTACTGGAGAGAATGGCATCCATAATTGGCACGTTAGCCTAAAATAGTGACAATCATAAGCGGATTCTTTTATTTTTTTTAATATATTTTTTATAAATGTAATGTTTAACTGTGGCCGTTTCTAATAGCAATAATTTTATTAATAATTATGATATTTAAAAACTTAAATGATGCTTCTGATAATAAAAATGATGATACTAATTATCGGAATGAACTGCAAAAGCACAGCACATAGACATATTTTCAACAATGGCAATTCTTTATATATGTTACCGGCCAAACACGATTTTAGGCCAAACTAGATTGGCCTAGGCCAAACTAGTTTATTCTAACGCCCATAGGATAAACTAGTTTTTCCTAGGCCAAACTAGTTTATCCTAACGCCCATAGGATAAACTATTTTTTCCTAGGTCAAACTAGTTTATCCTGACGCACGTAGGACAAACTAGTTTTTCCTAGGCCAAACTAGTTTGGCCTAATGCTCATAAGATAAACTAGTTTAGCCTGCTATTCATTGGTCTGAACTAGTTTATCCTAGGCCGATCTAGTTTGTCCTAGGCCAATTCAATTTGGCGAACTTTTATTGATCCCAAAGACCTCCTCGGCGCCAACCTTTTAGTTTGTCCTAGGCCAATCTAGTTTATTCTAGGCCAATTCAATTTGACGTGCTTTTATTGATGCCAACCAGTGTTGGACACACAAAAAAAAAAGAACTAATGCAAACTCAAATTCAATTTTTCAAAAATGAGTCGAGTTCATGCTCAAATTCAAAATTTTTCTCACGAGTCCGCTCAACTCAAACTCATCTATGGAAGTGAGCAAAGTTCACTTCATACTCGTTTTTTTTTTTTTTTTTTTTTTCTTTTTTTTTTTTTTTAAATATAAGAGAACTTTAGCGTCCTAATTTACAAAATTTTGTGAACTAGTCTTTTGGTTATTCAGGTCTGTATTGGCCCACCCAATTTCCCTTCCTGACACTCGGTCCGGTCTTGTTTTGAGAATTTCTTTTTTCGAGAGGTTCGGACCGAGATGGACCCTGACTCAATTTTTTTTTTCTGGCTTCTGTCGGGAGTTGACTGCATTCTTCTTGAGGTCTGATCAAGCAGGAATTTTCAGTCGGTAATAAAATAAAGAACGTTAAAACCTGAGAAAAATAACCTGCCTATGACGGAATCCCGTGTTTCAAAAAGAAAAATGTTGATCTATGTAAAATGAAGATACTAGTACTTGTGAAAAGAATATAATGCATTTACAACAGACAATGAACCTGCTACTAAGGGAATCTGCCTATAACGGATTTTTCTTCTTTCCTATGCAATTCCGTCTTAGAAGATTTTATTGTATAGAATTTTAACAATTTTTACATCTCCAAGCAATAGAATGTAGATTGACGATATTAATGATTCTTTTGTAAACTATATTAATTTTTTAATGAATCTCTATTTGTATGTAAATATCCGAATTACTACTCATACTATTAATGCTTTTACACGGAGACTTGAAAATCTGAAAAATTTTATATAGAAAAACCATCTGAGCCGGAATCACAAAGGAGAGGAAAAAACTTCGATTTTGTTAAGTTCCTTTATTAGCAGGCCCGTCGTCTTTAGCAAATGTATTATGTTTTTTTCAAACGGATTATTATATCTAATTTGCACCGGTAAAAAAAAAAAAAAAAAAAAAAAAAATCCGTTTAAAACAGGATTTTGTCATACGCAGTTTCTACTAACAAGTTTTAGAGTACTGTATCCCCATCCGTACAAATGTATATGTAATATTCTGTAAAGATAATTTTATTTGCTGAATAATTTTTTCCAGTTTGGTAATAATCCTTAATTTTACTAATTGTTAAAGTTTGAAGAAATTTGATAACTTATTTCTAACAGACACACACACACACTCAGTCACACTCACAAAAAAAAAAAAAAAAAAGAAAAAGAAAAAAAAAGAAGTAAAAATTTTCTTATAATAAATATTATTCTATTAATTGAATGATTTTATTTACAACACAAATGAGCTTCGACAAATATTATTATTACTACTACTAATGATTTAAGATTTTTTTATAAGCAGCATAAATGTGCAGTTATGAACATCAGTCAATTATATTTTTATTCAAATATTAAATTTGTTTTTAAAAAATATATGTGTATTTGATTTAATAGCGATTAAAGATTAAAAGCAAGCTGCAACTAATTAAAATTCAATTGAATTCAGTTGCAATTAGGCTCAATTGCAAATAATGTATTTTAGTTGTATATTACAATTAAATGAATCACAGTTAAAATACTTTCAATTAAATTAAGTGTGATTTGAAGCGCGCATTAAAATTTTTATTGAATAAAAATCTGCCACCCGCTCTCTCACAGCACACAAAATTAAAAATCTTTAAAATTTTGTAGTTTCTTTTTTTAATTCTGCCGATTTTATTTTATCCCTTTTTTTACTTTTAAATACTAATACATTGTGACCTCGAAAATCTTGCATTCAGAAATAAGGCAACTCCAAAAATCTGGGAACGAAGGCCAGCTCTCCCAATTTTTTTTTCTTCCAACTTATGGGACAAAGAAAAATAGCAATTGTTTACGAATTAAAAATTTCGAGATCGAAAGAGATGGATTAGCGAACACTGAGATCGCTCAAGCTGTGCTAAATAGAACCGCCGATAACGCTGTATTAGCAGCTCATAGGAAAGAGAACGAAAAACTTGCAGAAGAAAAGATGTCACTTGAAAAATGTATATGTTTCACTGGAAAATCACTAAATGGTTTAGAGGAACAATACTACATTTCCGAAATCGATATTGTTCACTTACAAAATCCAAGAAAAACTTGTTAAAGAACGGCAGAAACTATAACAAATAAAATTTTATCGATCGACACAAGAATTGATTTCACTGTTTATTAGAATTTATGTACCATAGAAAAAAATCAATTTTTTTTTATATTTATTTTTCCCACATAAATGTCACTTGGTTTTGAATTAATTATGAATAAATGCACCATTAAGATATCAGAAGTACATTTGATATTCTTTCAGAAATCTGGAATTTTCAAAAATCCGGCGAAGTCCTGGTCCTGGCGATGCCGGATTTTCGAGGTATAACTGCACATAATTAATCAATTCTCCAAATTATTCCTCTCCTAAATTTTATTATAGCATCGCACCCCATTCTTGGTCCTCCAGCACATAATTTGTCATATGGAACATATTTTGTAACTAGCGATGGCAGTGAAACGGGAAAGGTAGGGGAACTGTATTCCACTCTTCATCGAATAAAATATATTATACAGCGGTGACAGCAATACTACTTTGCACAAGGTTGATGCCGGAGCGGTAGTTGGGATCAATAAAAAGACGTCAAATTGCATTCGCTTAAAATAAACTAGAATGGCCTATGACAAACTAGAACGTTGGCGCCGAGGAAGTCTTTGGGATCAATAAAAGCTCGCCAAATTGAATTGGTCTAGGACAAACTAGATCGGCCTAGGATAAACTAGTTCAGACCAATGAATAGCAGGCTAAACTAGTTTATCCTATGAGCATTAGGCCAAACTAGTTTGGCCTAGGAAAAACTAGTTTGTCCTACGTGCGTCAGGATAAACTAGTTTGGACTAGGAAAAACTAGTTTATCCTATGGGCGTTAGGATAAACTAGTTTGGCCTAGGAAAAACTAGTTTATCCTATGAGCGTTAGGATAAACTAGTTTGGCCTAGGAAAAACTAGTTTATCCTATGGGCGTTAGGATAAACTAGTTTGGACTAGGAAAAACTAGTTTATCCTATGGGCGTTAGGATAAACTAGTTTGGCCTAGGCCAATCTAGTTTGGCCTAAAATCGGGTTTGGCCGGTAACATATATAAGAATTAATGCGGATCATTTCATAATGTTTTAGATATGAATTTATTAATTTTTTTATAATTAAAAAGATGCTTCTGAATTTTTAAAAAATGCCTACATTGTGTTAGGATGTTTTCATTGTCTTAATCTTCTTCTGTCTTTCATTGTGTAAATCTCTTTTTTTCTAACTAAATTTAAAATGTTAGACATTTATATAAATTAATAGCTATTACACGTGACTTTAATCACGTAACATTTAAAGAAGAATAAATGCATTAATTAAGGGGAAAATTCACTTACGATAATTAAACACATGTATAATTAACCAACTCTTCATCTCATTTTAAAGTAGATAAAATTTGTTATGCTCCCACTTTGCATATTTTTATTTTTATACATAGGATCATATAAATGCCTTTCAAGAGCTCGAAATTTCATACACTTTCCCTAAGATTAATTAAGAATGAATTCATTTCCTTCTAATTTTATTTTATTATCTCTATTTATTCTATTTTACATTTATTCCATTCATGCATATTGAGATATTTTTAACTATAGATTTCGATATTTAAAAAAAAAATTATATATAAGTATCAGAAACGGATAACTGATTAATTCTGATATATTTTATTGGCTTTTCCATAGAACCTTTAAAAAATAGGGAGGAAGGGGGAGGAGGGGATTTTATGTTTAATTAATGGCATTGGCTTTTTGAATTATTTGTTTATTTCATCAATCGATGGTGCATTGATAGGAATAACTTGAGCGTTTATCAGATTTTACGCCTAGTGCTGAGTGACCACCTGAACTACACTTGATGTGACTCTGCATGGTTGCAGTATTAAATTAAGTTATTATAAAACCTTATATTATATTTTAAGAATGTATACTAGGGATGTTAATGTTAAACCTATGAGAGCGTTCACTTCAAATGTATCACTTATATTTTTAAATGATTTTTTTTTCTTTTCTTTTTCTTTCTTTCTTTTTTTTTTTTTTTTGTTGAATAGCTGAGGTTGATCTCTAATCAGGCTAGTTTTAACTTTTTCGATTTAGGGTGCTTTTTTTAATAATGAGTACACTTTCAATTTCAGAACAGACTCCGAAAGTGAAAGTAACTTTATGTATTATAAAAGAAATCTAAAAATATTTATACTAAAACTTCATGAAAATCGAAAAGTAACCCGTTTATAGATCGACCTCAGCTATTCTAGGAAAAAATCATTTAAAAATGTTAAAATGCAAGCGAGAAATTTTAAAAGAATGTTCCTTTCCTCCTCAAAAAATTTCACCACTTTTAAAATCCCATTTCGCTTCTTGGAATGAATAATTTTCTTTTTCGGTGGCATTTTGTCAAGGCGAATATAGTTGACAAAGATCGATAATAATAATTTAAAAGACAAAGAGCAAGATCAACCTCAAATACAAGCTACGATCTGAAATAGTGAAATCGCCATGGAACAAAGAATATACATTTTACAGTTATTTCTAACTTCTTAGAAAATCACAGATAAAAGAGTAAACTTGTACTGGTGGTGAATACTGGGTGGTGCTATTTCCAGGATTTGGCGGATTGTCCGTTCACTAATTACGCACTTGTACTTGGCAACCTTTGACCCTGAAACCCCTGGTCAGAAATAGATTCTCCCAAGGTCATCTGCCAAGATACCAGAGCTTACCAGTACTACTGTTTTTATCCAATTTTAAAGTTGCGAGAACTTTCTGAATTACATATGTAATTAATATAGATGTCTTCTTTTAATATTAAGTTGTAAAAAATTCTGAATTAAATGTTAATTTTACTATTTTTTTTCTCCAAAGATACAAAGTTGACATCAAAACAACATGAAATCTGATTTTATTATTATTATTACTTTTAAGTATTTAATTTGTGACTTACTTCGATATTTGTACATGCTATATATTTAATTTTTTATAATATTAGAAATATATATCACTATTTTAAATATGTTAATGTAAAGTTATTTTTTAAATTAATTGTAAATCTTATTTAAATTTCTCCCTATAATTTTTTTTAGTTTTAGAATAGTTTCAATATTTTTCATGATATCTCTGTTATTCTTGTTATTTGTGTTATTTAATGAGCATTTATAAATCAAAAATCGTAATAAAAAATAGTATGATTAATATTTTTTGTAATATATTAGATTGAGTAAAAAGTTCTCCATTAAATCCTTCTTAAATTCCATTAAATGATAATCTAAAAATTTGTACATGAACGGCACTAATTTACATCTTAATTAGATAATTTAGAAAATAAATAAACGAAATGTAATTCATAAATAGAAAATATCTCAGAAACCTACTATGAAAAAAAAAAAATAAAAGAATTTTCTGCTAATAGAGTTGCCATTTTGGAAATCAATGCAAAAATTATAATAAAATAGACAAAGTGGCATTAAATCCGTTATAAGAAAATATATATTAAATACATCAAATATCATAGATTCAAACGAATTACCTGCAAGCGAAATTTTGCTTAAATAGTGATAATTAGGCCTAACACAACTATGCAGTAACTATTTTAAAAAGCAGAAAAACCAACGTTTAAAATGCACAAATAATATATGAAAAGCAGAAAACAGCTGTTTCGAATCTACTAGCGAGATTCTGCTAGTAGATTAGAAACAGCTGTTTGCTGCTTTTCATATATTATTTGTGCATTTTAAACGTTGGTTTTTCTGCTTTTTAATATTGTTGCACAAAGGCTTTATTTGCTATTTTTATATGCAGTAACTGACTACTTTGTTTTAATTATAATTATTTATCTGCTATGTTGGAATCGTAGGAGAAATAAAGTAAATCAGACTCAGAAATACTGTTTTAGCAGTGAAAATAGTAAAGATACCATGTAAAATTAGAGATAAAACATGCAAAAAAATTGTGTTAAAAGATAAACTTTACCATTTTACGATTAAATTTCTGATAAACGCAATTGGATTCTTTAGGGGAAACCCTTCATAATTTCTGTACAAATAATGGTATAGAAATTGCTGCACCTACTTCCCCCACTCGTTTTGGCCCTTTGGGAAATGGTACTACGATTGATCTGGCACTGCTAAACAATATCCACTACCCTTTTGTCATTACCCCTATTTCGGCGCTCACATCGGATCACCTCCCGATTCAAATTAGCATTGATTGCAATCCTTCCCTACCTACTATTATTTCTCCTTATGTTTATGATTGGCAATCAATGATGCTCCCACCCCTTTTGGCGAATTAAATTCTGTCGAGGATATTGACATGGCTGTCACCAATTTAACCAAATTAATCCAAAATTTTCTGGAGGCATCTAAATGTCACCAGGCCACGCAAAATTTTCAATCTCTTCCTTTTGAAATTAAATTTAAAATCAGACAGCGTAATCGCCTTCGGCGATTGTGGCAAGCCAACAGAGACCCCAGCATTCATTCTGATCTTAACCGTCTTAATGCTATCATTAAGAGGGATATTAAAAGTTTTAAATCTAATAAATGGACTGCTTTTATTACTTCCCTGACTCCTAGGGATAACTCCCTGTGGAATTATCTGAAGAGAGTTAGGAAACCTTTCACCCCCATCCCCCCTCTTCATATGGATGCTGGTAGTAAATGCCTCGACAAAGAAAAAGTAGAGGTGATTGCAGATCAGTATGAACGACAATTTCAACCTCATAGTGACGTATTTAATGCGGACACTATTGATCATGTTGAGCATACTGTTAGCAGGTTTCTGGACGATGCGCCTGTTAGATCGATCGAACCGACCACTACCGATGAGGTCATTTCGGTGATCAAAAATCTCCCCAATAGAAAGGCCCCTGGGCTTGATGGAATCACCAATTCGGCTCTCAAAAATCTCCCACTTAAGTATGCTGATCATCTAGCCACTCTTATCAATGCTATGTTTAAGTTTCATCATTTTCCCACTACTTGGAAGAAAGCTGTTATTGTTCCAATTAAGAAACCCGGAGAGGACCCTTCTCTAGCTAAGAGTTACAGACCCGTGAGTTTGATTCCTGTTCTGAGTAAGGTTACCGAACATATTTTTCTTACATGCCTTCAAAATTTTATTCCTGACATTCCAGAACAATTTGGCTTTAGGCCTGAACACTCCACCGCACACCAGCTGCTTCGGGTGGTTGAGTTCATCCATGATGGACTGGACAGCTCGGAGTATGTTGGCTCACTCTTCATTGATGTTGCGAAGGCTTTTGACACTGTTTGGATTATGGATCTCATATATAAACTTATTAAACTTAAAGTTACTACTGCATATATTTTGTTTATTCTCAAGTACCTTCGTAGCAGAACATTCTGCGTCCGCTATGCCAACATATTTTCAACACTTCGCCCGATTAATGCGGGTGTGCCACAAGGCTCTAAATTGGGTCCCTGGCTCTACAAGGTCTTTATTTCTGACATCCCCACCTCTCCTCATACTTTGTTGGCTATATATGCGGATGACACTACAGTGTTGGCTCGTGACAGGGACCACCTTATTATGCACGACCATCTTCAACAACACGTTAACACACTTGAAAAATTTTTCACTAATTGGCGCATCAAAATTAATTCCAGTAAGTCACAGGCAGTCATCTTCACCCGTAAGCGCACACTTCCTCCACAACTCTATCTCGATGGTTCCTATCTCAGTTTCAGACGGGAAGTCAAATATCTGGGTGTTTTCTTAGATAGTACTCTCACTTGGCGCAAGCACATCGACTATAGCGTCCAAAAGTTTTATAAAGCCAAAAATGATCTTGCCCATCTCCTGTACAGTAATGAGATGAGTATGGGAAACAAGTTGCTGCTCTATAACTCAGTGTTACGTCCCATTCTTCTCTATTGTGTGCAGATCTGGGGCTCTGCAGCGAATACCAACCTTCAGAAAATTCAAATTTTCAGAATAAGACCCTTAGGGGTATTTGTCGTGCACCTTGGTATCGGCGTAATACTGTTATACATCACGATCTTAGTACTCTTCCTATTCGATCTACCATTAAAAAGCAAGCTGTCAAATTCTTCGACAAAATTCCTAACATCCAAAATCCAGAACTGCATAATATTTCTGCTTACGACGAACGTGCCCGTTGGCGTAGGCCAAGAGCAACGATTCATCTGGCCGAAAACATCGACCCGGGATAATTTCTCAGTTTCTCCCTGATTTGATAGGGCTCACCTTCCTGAATGTTCATTACGGTCAGTGTTCACTTTGTATATTTTTTTGTAAATATTTTATTTTTCTTTTCTTTTTGCTCATTCTTATATATTTATTTTATTTCTTATCTTTATCTTTTGTTGTATTTTTTTATGTATTTATAATGTATGGTGCCTTAAAAGAGCCTTTTTGGTTTATCATCTGGGGACTCCCTCTTTCCTGTGTTTCTGGCGTTCTGGTTTAGTCAGACATCGGCTATGTTTTTATATTTTTCCACATGTCCATTTCTCTATTAGAGGTAAGGTGCTTAGCTCCAGGAACTCTGCAAAAGACTCTCT